>OZ005654.1:119410908-119845908 GCA_963930645.1 Salticus scenicus
TATACTATTAATAACAGCATCTTATGAAGTTTACAGCAAAGTGCAGTAAATTTCACATCACTATTAAAAACACCAACTTTTAAAATTAACAGAAAAGTGCAGTAAATTTCACATCACTGTTAAAAACAGCATATTGTAAAATATACAGCAAATTGCAGTAAATTACACAGCACCGTTAAAAACAGCAACTTGTGAATTTTACAGCAAAGTGTAGTTAATTTTACAGCACCATAAAAGACAACAACTTGTGAATTTTACAGCAAAGTGCAGTTGATTTTACAGCACCAAAAAAGACAGCAACTTGTGAATTTTACAGCAACTGTGCTGGCAGCCGCGGTGCCAGCAACTTTTGTTGTAAAATGCCGAAATTTTTTTTTACAGTGAAGATTAGTTACTAATAGCATGAACTTTTGATAACATGAACAAATTTTTCCTCCCCTTGGAGATTCACGTTAACGAGGTTCGACAGTATTGACTATATATATATATATATACAAATAAACTAAGTTACATTTCATTAAACTCTACAAATTATATTAATCAACCAATAATTAACAATCTCATATAACTACAATGAGATTGTTTTCAGCATATTTTCTTTATATATTCCATTAGTGAGCCATTTGTGGTTGTAAATTTTTAGTTTACAAACTATAATTTTCTGTTAATTTGCATAGTTGGTAACATTTTAGTTTACTTGGGAGAATTAATAGCCCCTCTTTTATTTTGCACCACTGTATTTATAGAATAACATTCTTCATTATATAACTATGATGAAATAAGAAAAAAATACTTAAAAAAAAGTGGTTTTAATTAAAGGTTGGGTAAAAATGCTCCGGAATAAATTAAAATGTTGGCAAATCTAAATTTGTTTCAACAACCTACTGAATATGCTGATTACGTTTTTACCAAAATATCTATATGAATCCCGAGTAGCATTATAAAGGCAATAAAATTTATTTGGTAGAGAATATGTTAATAAAAGACGACTTTGAAAGCTCTCTTTTATTTTAAAATTAGCTTTTGTTTATAATGTGCGAAGTAGAGCCCCTTAAATAAATATATAGGCCGACGCATCGCCGCCATTTTTTTGCCTCAGAAGAGGGCAGCATTCCCGCTTGGCGTCGTTATCGCTTTCTTGTGATTTTAAGAAAACTTTTTCTGAAGCTACAATCAGTCAACAAAAGCAATAAACAACAATAATATTCCTAACAACACATTTTTTTCACATTACATTATCAGGATACCCTGTGGATGTATTGAAAATAAGATGTGTCACTAGGGCTGTTTCTGTTTCTTATACAAAATGTCGCCAAAGCTGAAATACACAGTAATAACGGGTCTTTTTAAATCGATTTATCAATATTAATATAAATAATATGACTAAAATGATACATTTTTCTGTATTTTTACGTTAACACATGTCAGAAATAAAAAGGAAAATAAGTAAATATATGTAATGTTGTTTTATTCTTCTCAAATTATCTTCTGGAAACCTGAACATTTTATGTTATTTTCTTGAGTGATCATAGCAGTTTATTGTTAAACAAATCTTATATCGTACTTTATTTAGCTAAAACTATGAAATATTATAAAAGGAGTACTCTAAAGTTACACAAGACGATAAAAGTAATGACTGTCGTTTATTTATCATGAAACGCGCTAGGTACATGTGGTAACCCTAAGGCAACAAAATGCCTGATGCGCCAGCTCGCCTTAGTGCGAAGGTGATGGTGTTGTAGTCGGGAATCAGAACTGTGCTGTGTCTCAAAAGCAACATTTGTTTCTTATAATTCCGTACGTACGTTTTCACAAGTTTTCATTTTTGAACATTTATAGAATAACGTTCTGAGAGCATCACCACTGCTGGGAATAGAACCCTCCACCCTAATACTAGCAGGCATTTGCCAGAGAACATGAAATCCTTAAATCTCCTATCCACAGATGTTGCGTAATCATTATTAACCCGTTAGTAGTCGCTAGTTGGTCGATTTGCCGCCCAAACTTAAGTGTTGTCAGATTTTTTTATTCGATAGCCACCAAAAATTTTTAGAAGTGGCATTTGATATATATAAAACGCGAATAAACTCAAAGAAACGTCGATCACATCACTTTTAGAAATTATTAGTGACAGTTAAATAAAAAGTGCGCAATTTGTAATAGGTGGCGCTGTCTATAGCTACTACTAACGGGTTAATACGTGTGAGTACCAAGCTGAGTATTTATGCGACCACTAAACCTTAGATTGTGGAGAATGAATGCGAATTTCTCTCTGACACAGAGTATTTTATGTCAACTGTACTCTATCCTGTACATTAACTCCACAAAGGTTTACGAACGTACACCCAATTAAGTATACAAGTGTGATATATATGTACAATAAACAAACATGAAAAATTTATTATTATTAAATTCTGTAAAATAAATTGCTAAAGTTTACATAAAAATAGGAAATCAAAACATGCTTATTATCATTATATATATATAAAGGTACTTTGTCTTATGTATCTGTTGATTGCTGCCATATCCGCGTATAGAATAACTTGTTATAATATTGATACGATGGCCAATATTAAAAAAATTCTTATCAGGAACACTCTCAACCGATGACATAGCGGTCATTACTAATATTTATAGGTGGTTAAGGTATATGAAAATACCCTCTTATCAATTTACATGAGCAAGCGTTACTTCAGACTAATAGTAGTTTAGTTCGAAAATTCCATCTTTCATTTGGAAATTGTGATGCCATTCATATTTATCTATCTTATTTTTCTAAACATTTTCAAACTAGAGCTGTTTATTTATTTATTTAAGTTGTATTTCATATTGCTTGCATGAAAAGAACGTGTATGATTTTCTTGCTTTGAAAATTAGTTTTAAAAATAAATTGAAAAATAATTATTTTTAAATATATTTATATGTAAGCGAGACTTTTTCTACAATTTTTTAAAGATGATTCCAGAAGAGGGAAAAACGAAGTATTACGCTATTTTTTGCAGCTGATTTAAGTAATATTATGTCTTTTCGATGCTGTTTATTTTTAATAAGCAATTTCCTCGTCGTAAATTGTAAATTAGTGAGTTCTCGAAAGAAGAATAAATCAAGCATTATTATTACGCTTTTTAAGTCAAACATTTTTTAATTGTTTAGACGCCACTTGGCGACTGGATATTTTCATGTCTATTTTAGCAGAAATTTATAAACAGATGCTGCGTATCATTTAGGCTTGCAATATGAAATAAAATTAAAAATAATAAAATGCTAGTGTCGAATGAAATTAATTAAGAACATTCAAATAGATAAAGTAAATGGCATCACAACGTCAAATTGAACAGCAAAATGTTCGTGCAGTCTCTGGCCATATAAGTGACTATCAGAGTAAATATTTCTTTAATTTTTTTTTTCTTTTTTTTTTTTTTTTTTTTTTTTTTTAACTTCTATCTATTTTAATAAATTTCTGTTTTACGGTAGTGGCAGGACTCTGGTCAGCAACACTACGGTCAGTATTGCCAAATTTAGGAACTCTTTTATTCAACTATCACCAATAATTTTGAGGAGTGTTATTTGATATATATAATGGAAGACAAACCTTCGGATTGATTAAGCAACCGTTACAGTTAAAATTTAGGGGTGGGTATTGAATATAAATGTCCCTAAATTTGGAAATACTGACTACGGTTGTGAGTGAGAATATGGATATTTTTTTAATAAAAAAAAAAAAAAAAAAAAAAAAAATCAAGATTAACAAATCATATGCATTAGGTTTATCGCCTAGGAAAATAATCTTAGTTTTTTTTTATTTATTTCTTTATTTATTTTTTTAAATTAATTCATTAATTTATTTATATTTTCTGAAGATTGATTTAATGATTTTTTTTCTTGTGTGTGTGTGTGTGTGTGTGAATTATATCATTTTCTAGAATACTTAGCATAAAATTCATTAACATATTTATTTCTATGAAATGCATGGTTAATAACGGCAAAATGAAGTACTGTATATATTGTGGAGTTATTGTCGTATAATTGTTTTAATATTTTTCTTTTCATTTTAATTATTTATTTATTTATTGTTATACGAGTTGTTTTGGAAAGTTTATTTATAGTTTATTGTTATATTTTACTTTGGAAATTCTTAAGGTTTTATCTAAACTTTTTATTTAACTTTTAGTGTAAGTTAACCAAACTTAACTTTTGTTTGTTTACTGTTAGTGATGAGAAGAACAAAAGACCTGTCTCCAATTAAAAAATAAGGAGAAAGTAAATCATTAGTAGCCCTAGGATTGATTTCTTTTTCAACGTAAAATCCCTGAAAAAGTTCAAGTTAATAAAATAAAATAAATATAAAAGTACAGAAAATATCTAGTGGTCACATTAATATAGCCAAAAACAGTATATCTTAATATAGACCTCTACTCGTAATTTTCTTTTATGTCCGGTTGATCACAGTTTGTGAATGTTCCTTGTTAGATAATACTTTTATTTATTTATTTTTTATTTTATTTTATTTTATTAGTTTCAACATTTTCCTTTATTTCACTTGTTCGATGAAAGGAATATGATTCGATTTTACGGTAAAATAACTAACTTAACATGAATAGCTTTACGAAGTTTTTGAGATGGAAAATTGATCATTTAAAAAATTATATAAAAAAATTAAGTTATACTTTTACTTCATGAAACATCGTAAAACTAAATTTTGTATAAAAATATTTCATAAAACATTTATATGTCGTAAAATATAAACAATAAAAAATTCTACTGTAAAAGGGGATTAGTTTCAACTCCGAAACGAGTTTTTATTTACAACTTTGCCTTATCATGACTGAAAACATTTCTGTGTAAAATAATTTTTTTTTTTCATTGAAATATTTTTAAACATTTGAAACGTTTTATATGTCTTTTATACATTTTTAAAAAGATTACTAATGTATAACACATTTTTAAAAAGTATTTGTTTTGTGTATTAGTTTAACAGTATACTGTATGCATGTTAAACCAACAAAATGATACCATTATTATTTCCATTAATCATTTTAATGTAGTCAATGTCATCTAATTTTAGGCATTTTGTGAATTTAATTTTTGATTTTTTTACAATCTTTCTCTCTCTCTCTCTCTCTCTCTCTCTCTCTCTCTCTCTCTCTCTCTCTCTCTTTAATGATTTGTGGCACAATTTTCCGAACTAAATGTACCAAAATAAATCATATGTGCTATTAAATTTCTTGGTGAGATTAAACCATGTAAAGTGTAACAGACAGTAATTACACATTTATTTAATCAATATATGAATTGCATATCGATCTAATTAAAACATACAGTCATTATCTCTCTATAATTAAAACAAAAAGTACTTTACAACATTCTGATTCTGATTACATAAGATTTTTTTAACGTTACAGTAATTTTTTAAGGCAGCTAAAGGTAAAAGTTACGATGAAATTATGGTAGCACTTTTTAAGTGCTTAACGATACTGCCTTAGATAAATCAGATAAGTAGGTAAATAAAAAATAATCTCACAATATATATATACATGTTTTTCAAGAGTCATAGTGTGTTTTGGATTAAAGCAAATAATGATTTTTTATCCTTGGGTCGCTAATGTAATATTCAAATGATATGGCATCATCATATAGCAATTTTAGCTTATTACCACACTGTTAAAATTCACTTCTCAAAAATAAGATGAATCTTATCATTTTTGAGAAGATTCGTTTCTTATGATAGTTTCGAGTACGATCGTCTTATTTTAAAGATTTTTTTTTTTTCTTATTTAAATATTAATTTCAAATTTTGCATCACTTTATATACAATTGATGAATTTTTTAGAACAGAATATTTCAGAATTCAAAAATTCTAGAAATTGGATAACATTCATTGAATAATTAATATAAGAACATAATGGATAAAAGAAAAATAAACAATTTAGATTTAAACAAAAAACATTTTTAAACAATTTCCTTTGACGGTGATCGACCCTATAATCATTGGTTTCGTAGCACAATGCTTTATCTCAGAGCCACGGCATTCACAAACGAGACTTTTTTCGTTAAAATACAAATAATAATAATAATAATAATAATAATAATAATGTAATATTGACAATAAAATTTACTTATATATATATTTATTTAGTGTTATACTACTTCTCTAATATGGAAATCGTCTGCATTATCATGGAAGATTTTTTTTATAATAATTTTAATAAATTATTTTTACTGAGTGAATTTGTATAGGAAAATATAGAAGAAAGTCATGTGGTGGCCACAACATACTTTACATAGTTTTTCTAATATTCTGAATTTTGAGAATACAACGGCTGCCGTATTTTTTGAAAAAAAAATCATCTTCTCAAAAAAATATTAGGAAGCTGATTTTCTCATTTTTAAGCAGTTTACTTTTAACATTGCATGCTTACTCTCTAATTTTGCTAATATATTACAGTCATAGACAAGAACACTTGAGTCATTGTGGCTCAATTCTATAAATTATATACTTTATGTACTGTTTAAAAATATCAATTGTAAAAATACATAAAAATAAATGAATTTAGTAGTAAGTTTATTTATTTATTTATTTATTTATTGACTCACTAAATTATAATTCCTCCATAAAATAAAAACAGATTAAAAATATATAAAGAGATGTCTAAAATTATATATTTAGACTTGTTGAACATTTGTCAGGCAGTTTTATAAACATGTAGTTACAAAATTAATTTTAAAAAAGACAATAGAAGTGTCTCGAAAATTTGTGAAGAATTGATTTTTGTTTTCGTAAGGAGTAAAAATATATCAACTGTTAATGCGAAAATAATTTTATCCCATTCAAAATTTTATTCAGATGTAAAAATAAATAAATAAAAGTATAATTAAAACGGATTTCATATTTATGAGTGAATTATGAATTATATGTAGGCAAAAAATGTTAATAATTAATAGAATAACAAAACATTCTTTTAAAAGTTATTTATTGAGCATTATATATATCCATCATCTAAAATGTAAAATATATTACACATATTCATTCTTCATAAAACCGTATGAAATTCTTATTACATAAAAGACGTTCTCTTACATCAGTACAGCTTCATATCATTTAAAAGTTACATTTTTATCTGAAAATATTCTACACAACAATACTATCTTAGGAAAGTTTTTATTGGAAGTAATGCGTTAAGTGGAAGTCGAAAAGACTTTCTTTATTTACATAATATTTGACACTGGGATTTAATATACCCGAAATATTAATTTTTTTCAACAAAATGTAACTTATACAGCTTTCAACGCCGGTTCTTTACTTTATTCTTTACTTTATATATATATATATATATACATATATCAGTATTAACAATATTTAAAAACAATGCTAAAAATGCAGTAGAAATTACAGTAAACGTGTAACGTTTCTTAATTCTCAAGCATCAAAGTTAGAGCATTTTTTGTCAATGTGTTGTAATTTGTGGTAACATCTTTTCACCAGCGTGTATCATAAATTACTATTTATGGTTTTTTCATCAGCGTTTAAGGTATGTATTAAAAGTATTATTAGGGATTATGACAAAAAAAAGTAAAAGGTTATATTTCAAAGTTATTTTATAAATACAAATGTTTTCTGTATCACAGAGTGAAACTTTCGAAACATCGGCATTTTTTAACAAATATATCAAATAAAAATTGAAAAATTAACAGAATACATTTTTTTTTTTTTAAAGAAGTATATAAAACGTAGAGGTAAAAAACAATGCATCCATTTTATAATAATTCTAATTTTAAAATAATGCATAATAAAAAATAAAAAATAAAAAATGCATCTATTTTATAATAATTCTATAAAGTATAATAATTCTATATTTTATAATAATTCTATAAAGTGTTAATATATTAAAACCTCTATAAGTGTGTTATATCTTTATTATATTCATTAAAACTAAACATGTAAAAGTTTTAAAATGCCACTTATAATATTATAACAATCATTGACTTCACAACCAACAAGCTACAAGCAGTTTTTTTTTCCGTTTAATATGTTAATTTGAAATCAACCCTACTGTAACCGAAATAAATATGAAATATATATATACATATATTTCCGTCGATACGCTAACTTAAACTGACGATTGTTAAGGTCCCGAATGAAGTTCAGTCTGTGAAAAATGTGGATTTGCGTTAACGTCCAAAATGATCAGATATTACACTAAATGTGTTACAGTAAGTTACACTAAAATGTAATTAATTAGTCAAAAACCGAAACTCCAATAAATTTTACTTGGTACTGTTTCATCGTGAATTTGCATAAATTCTGATAATGTGCATTATTATGTGAGAATCTCATGATATATTCGCTATCAAGATGAGAAAACGAGAAAAGTTTAAGAATTTTCTTTTTTAACATTGTTATTACAGTTCTCTTTAATTTCTGTTATTTGTATCCCTTCTGCATGTGGAATCATCCCCATCATAGGGTCATGAAAGCGTAAAAATTATTTTCTGTGACATTTTCTTGACAGCCTTCAAAAAATATGACACACATATGAAATAAAATATGACACAAATATAGTCACAAAAATAACAAAAACCTTTCAAAATATCATAAAAGTATGTATTAAATAACTCCCTGCTATTTTTGTAAAAGAAAATCATGTATGTTTGAACATGTACAGTGAGCAAATTTGTTAGTACCACGGGTCTATTTTCTTGGAAACATACATTCTTTGCATTTATTATTTATTTATTTATTCTTTTATTGTGCGAAATTCAAACCATATTCTCCTTAACTCAAATTTTTATAATCACATATTATAGGCATATATTTTTTAATATTCTGAGTACGAATATTGAAAAAAAAAAAATCAAAGTACTTATTAATGCAAAAACTTTCAAAAACAACTATTATTGATACAAGTATCAAAGAAAATAACTCAATTAAAGGGTTTTCCTTGTAGAAATTCTCAGGTAAAACTTGTGTAATAGCGAATAATCATTCCCAATTGGTAAATTTATTGTTGAATAGTTTAAATCTTTAAACTATTCAACTATTATCCGGGAATATTTTGCAACATTTTATTAATTGTGAATTTTTGTCTCTATAAAATTTTAAATATCAATTATAAATATTCAAATTTGAATGATATAACATAGTATAATGCATTAGAAAATATTTAATGTCTATGAACATTCAAATTTTGATCTAAGAATTATTACGTTTGAAATAAGTTACCTGTGAACTGTTATTGTTTAATATATATATATATATATATACTACTTTAACAATTATAATTACCATTCAAAATTTGATGTAAATATAAATTCTAATTTTAAATTAGAGTTCTTAATTTAAACTAGAAGAAACAAACAATTATACTATACATTTTATATGAATTGTTTCAATATCGAAACATTTTCATGCACTAATAAAATTATGCTAAAAAGGCGCAAATGCATATCCATGTATGTAAATGTCTATCATTCAAACTGCAATAACAAAGTCGCAGAAGGCGCATTTTGGTCCAAGTGTCATTAGGGCTGCAAATGACCTGATTTCAGAAGGTACGAAAATGAGTTACGCGTTTAAAATGCATATATGAAGCAATAGTTCACAATTATGTCACTCAGTTTCTCCATAAAACTATTTGTTCAATGGTAATTTGATATATTAATAGTATAGTAAGCATATTTCCTATTTCTCTCATTAATATGTGGTATAATGTGGCGGAATTCAAGTGCGTTATCAATTTTAAAATGATATATTACTATATATTTCTTTCGACTGTCTGAAAAATTGCAAAAAATAACGCCATATACACTGATGGAAAAAAAAAATCCCAACACCAAGAAAAAATTATTGTACAGTAATGAAATTTCAGCAATACATTTGTCTAGGTAACATATTTAATTGATTAAAGTTTCAAGATCACAGGTAGAGCCATTGGCGAGAAGAGCCATTTCAAATGTGAAATGTTGGTACATTAGTAACCGGTGTAACCGCCAGAATTTTGAATGCAAGCATGCAAACGTGCATGCATTGTGTCGTACAGGTGTCGGATATCAGTTTGTGGGATGGCGTTCCATGCCTGTTACACTTGGGCGGTCAATGCAGGGACGGTTAATGCTGGTTGTGGATGACGCTGGAGTTGTCGTCCAATGATGTCCCATACGTGCTCGATTGGAGAAAGATCTGGTGATCTAGCAGGCCAAGGCAACATGTCGACACTCTGTTAGAGCATGTTGGGTTACAACAGCGGTATGAGGGCGAGCGTTATCCTGTTGGAAAACACCCCCTTGAATGCTGTTCATGAATGGCAGCACAACAGGTTCTATCACTAGACTGACGTACAAATTTGCAGTCAGGGTGCGTGGGATAACCACGAGAGTGCTCCTGCTAGAGTCCTGCGCGGGTCGGGTTTTACCCGACCCGAACCCGACAGATGAATTTTAAATCGACCCGAACCCGATAAAAAAATTTCATCATCCCGAAAACCGACCCGAACCCGCAACAGAGAATTTTTTGCGACCCGAAACCCGAAAAATAAATCAACATTACTTATTCATCTAAAAATCATGCATAACAAGGTAAAATGATATAATATGATATAAAATAAAGTAAATTTTCATTGTCACACAGATGGTAAATTATAAAAAAACTAGTATGTTGTGGCCACCACAAGACATTCTCTTATATTTTTCTGTCAAATTCACTAAGTGCGAATAATTTATTAAAACTATTATTAAAAAGTTTAACGTGATGAATGCAAATAATTTTCATCTCAGGGAAATCTAACACTAAATATCCAAAGAGAGACAGTTTTAACTAAAAAAACTAAACAGTCATAACTTCTTAAACAATGCGTTTTTGTAATGGTTATCTCACATATCATGGTTCGTACAGTTATATGGAATAGAAGTTGAGGTATAGCCATCCTGTTATCGATGAAATTTGCAGTATAACAACGCCACCTATTGGCCGACAAGCATTCAAACTGAGTCAGCATAATGTCTTACAATCTCGCCTTCTCACCTGTCACATATTAAGTTTTGTTTGATGATACTCAATAGAACATAAGATATAGCTCTTTCCTTGTAATTGTGGAAATCGCTGTGTAGCAGCGCCACCTGTTGAGTGGTTTACACCAAAAGTTGACATGCGCTAATATATATTAAATGGCACCTACATACAAATTTATATGAAATTCTGTGCAGTAGTTCTTGAGATATAGCCTTTCCTTAAATTGCGGAAATCGCTGTGTAGCAGCGCCACCTGTTGGCTGATAGGCATTCAAATTGAATCAGCATAATATCTCATATTGGTCTTCTCACATATCAAGTTTTGTTGTATTATACGCAACAGAACCTGAAATATAACCTCCCCTGAAATTGCAGAAATCGCTGTATAGCAGTGCCACCCGTCGAGCGGTTGACACCAAATGTTGATAGAATCTAATACTTTCTTTTACTAAATATAGAAGAAAGTAAAAAAAAAAAAAAAAAACTTGTAAACTGCGAAATCTTTTCAATTTCCAGAATGTAAATACTGTTATAATGTATTTGTATTTCTTTAATTTATATATTAACAACAATCGAGAAAGATTTATAATACATTTCTAATTTTCATACAATTTCTACAAAAGATACATATTAGTTTCGTTGAAGAAAAGAAAACAGATCCAGATACAAATACGGATCTATTTGTCTGGCGGATATCCGCGGATAAGAATAGGGAGATCCGGTACATGTCTGCCCACCAGCGGCCGAGCGGTTCTGCGCTCGAAGCTGGTAGATGGGAGGTGTCGGGTTCGATCACAGGTCGCGCTCATCGACCTAGCCGTTCGGAGTTTTCCGTGGTTTCCTCCGAAATACGCGTAAATACGGGCTAGGACCCCTTAAAAAGACTCAAATGGAGGGCATTCCCCCTATAGGCCTAGGACACATCTGGAGTTAATCGGCCTTAAATCCTCTAACCAAACAATCAACTGATACATGTCTAGTATGTGCAGAATGTTTAAATTAGTTACATAGTTGTAAACATGCCTATAAATTTATGTTTATAATTGTAAAAAATATTTTGAAAGGTCTCAAATCGACCCGACTTGTTGAAAACCAAACCCGACCCGAACCCGAACCCGACCCGCAAGAAAAAAAATTCAGTCAACCCGACCCGAACCCGACCCGAACGAAAAAAAAATCAGTCAACCCGACCCGAACCCGACCCGCAAGAGAAAAAATTCTGTCAACCCGACCCGAACCCGACCCGCGGGTCGGATCGGGTTCGGGTAAAATCGGGTTACCCGACCCGATGCAGGACTCTAGCTCCTGCTGTCATACGAAATTGCTCCCCAAACCATAACTCCAGGAGTAGGACCTGTGTGTCTAGGCCGCAGACAGGTCGCTAGCAGGCATTCACCTGGCCTCCTTCTAACCAACACACGGCTACCACTGCGACCAAGGCAGAACCAGCTTTCATCAGAAAACACAACAGATCTCCACTCCGTCCTCCAATGAGCTCTAGCTTGACACCACTCACGTCACAAACGGCAGTGGTTTGGAGTCAGTGGAATGCACGCTACAGGGAGTCTGGCTCGGAGCTGTCCTTGAAGTAACCGATTTGTAACAGTTCGTTGTGTCACTGTGATGCCAACTGCAGCTCGAATTTCAGCTGCAGACGCAGTACGATTAGCCACAGCCATACGCCAAACACGGCGGTCTTCCCTCTCAGTAGTGCCACGTGGCCGCCCGGAACCCGGTCTTCTTGAGGCAGTGCCTTCCCTTGACCACTGCTGCCAACACTCATGCACAGTGGATACATTCCTGCCAAGTCTTTCTGCAATATCGCGGAAAGAAATCCCACCTTCTCGTAGCCCTACTACACGACCTCGTTCAAACTCAGTGAGCTGTTGATAATGGCTTCTTCGTCTTCTTAGAGGCATCCTTGACTAACATTAACCCACTACGTCAAATCTCAACTGTAAGTAACGATCACGAACCTTACAGCGCTTATTTAAAGCAAACCTCATTTGCATGTTCATAGTGTCGGACTAGCGCCACACTTATGCGCGTAGCTCGAAATTTGAATCGACGTCATCTTTCAGATGTATAAACACGCCTACCAAATTTCGTTTATCTAGCACAGCTCCTTCCTGGTGTTGGGATTTTTTTTCCATCAGTGTATATTAGAATCGCTAACTGTAGAAAGGAAACATGTTTATTATTTTTTATTATTATTTTTATTTCGTCAAATAATATAAACTAAACATGCGCTCATTAAAAAACTTTGTATAAAAATTACATAATCTAAAGTACCGAACAATCACATATCTGCAGAAAAAATATACAGTGTGTCCGAAATTAAACGACCCTATTTTAAAGTTTTCTACAGATGAAACTATTATTGAGAAACTTCTACAATTTTGTGTAAGATATAATGAAGGTATGCGAATTTGTTTGAGCGAAAAAAAAAAAAAATAGAATAAAACTTTCATCCCCAGGGGGCGTTTTTTAAAGAATTACTCACTCCCTGATCCGTGGCCTCCTCGGTCCCCAGATCTCAATCCATGCGACTTTTGGCTTTAGGAGAGTTTGAAAAGTATGATAAGTCGTAATAATCAAAGAATTTTACCTAACTTTAAAGACAACATTTTGCAACACGTTTGTGATATTTCTCCGAACACACGACGGTCACGTTTGATACATGCTATCTATTCCAGATGGTAACTGGCAATGATGGCCATCATGTTGAACAAGTCTAGTTGTGATAAAATTTGTGAAATATCATTAATGTATGCTAAATGCGTAATTCATTAAAAAATGCTCCTAAGGGCCTTTTATTTTTAATTCGTCAAACAAGTTCCCTTACTTTCATAACGTCTTACGCTACATTTCACAATTTTCTCAACAATAGTGTTGTCTGTAGACAGCTTTAAAATAGGGCCGTTTAATTTCAGACACCGAATAGTATATTTTTATTTGAAGGTTTTATATAAAGCAGATTTTTTTCTCTTCTATAAAGTTTGGAAAATTGTACTTGTTCTCTTTCTACAGATAGTGGTTCTTTAAAATAAATAAGATGCACAGAGTCTGAAAGTTATTAATTATATGCTGACTAAAAGAATAATATTTTAGATTTTAAAATACTTTTTTCTTAATCTAAACAAGTTCAATTTTTATATTTTGTTGGTACGGTTTATTTTCGTATCGGAGTCAGGTTTGTAGACCTAATGCAATTTTATTTAAATGGTGTGAGAGGAAGGAAAAAAATGATTACTTCTTGTCAGCTACATTCTTTCAGCAAGAATATAGCTGCAACGGTCATCCCTTTTCAGAATAGAATTGCCCCTCGATTATTTACATTTCCTATCCATAAGCAAGCAGTATAAGTGTACAATTTTCGTTTATAAAATAAAATGAATATATTTACACTCCTTTTGATTAAAAATTTTTGTTTGGGATCCTCGAGTAAAAAGTCGAGCCCATTTGCCCAGTATGAGTGAAAAGTCGGAACAAACTTAATTCAAATTGCATATTTTTTTATATCAAGTCTGCAAAATGAATCAGACTTTTTTTTGCTGCAATACCTGAATATAGCCAAACAATTCCAATGTATTAAAAAAAAAAAAAAAAAAAAAAAAAAATCTTATGCGATTCAAGAACTAAACCCTCTTTAAGAAATTAACTGAACTTAACTGTAGCTATTTTATAAATTTGAGTCCTCGCTAGTTGCAACTAATTTTTGCTTATGCTTGAGTAGGAATAGTTATATTTTACAATTTTTGTAATAAATAACAGTCTTTGTAAACCATCACAATTTTAAGCTCATGACATGTGTTCCTTGCTGCATTCAGTTAGTCTTTCAGGGCGCGTTCATCGTTTTCAGTGTCAAAATCAATAAATTGGCTGAAAGCAGAATCGGAGTTTTCTGGAAAAAAGAAAAAAAAAACACATTTCACTTTTTGAATACAAATATTTAAACATTTTAAATATATAAATTTTAAATTATAAAAATATATCAAAATTAGCATCTTGAAGTAAATAATTGTAGTTTACTTTTTTCTATAAAGATGCTTGGTGTTTGTGATTAAGGCCGATTGAGTGTGTTTGGGTCCTAGATCTGGGTGGGACCCCTTCGTAGAGGTTTTTAAAAGGGTCTATCCCGTAATTCAGGCGAATTTCGAAAAAAAAAAAACACGGAAAACTCCAAAAGACTTGGAGCACGAGAGTGACCTGGGATCGAACCCGGCAGTTCTTTTCTACCAGTTTGAAGAACAGAACCTCGGAAACTGGTGGGGAAGTTAAATATAGGATAGTGCTGGTATTTTAACGATTTAAACTTTTCTTTCTCTAATTTTCTTATTTATTTTTATGCGTTGAATAAAATGGGTTTGATTTGGATTATTGTTCTACGATTATTTTATTTTATTTTATTTTTAAACAACGGCTAATTTGACCTAGACCTACAATTAAAATGGACTACAAAACACTACATGCATGCACAATTTCCAATATAGGTACTTATGTATTAGAATCATATTGAAAGGACGATTCGATATAATTCGAATAAGAAATTCAAATAAGTAGCTACTTTTTGTCATAAATGGATATTGTAGCGCAATACAATTTAATTTAGCTAAAATAAACGTGATTTAATTTTTAAAAAGCCGCTATACAGTAACATACATAAATTATTTTCTTTAATCTTGTATAATAAATAAGCTTTGGACAATATTTAACACCAAAATTTACCTAAAAGTAAACTTTTAAAAATTAACATTTATAAATGGCAATGGCAAATACTTTTGTTCGGTCTTGTAAAATAGCTATAACACTTAACCCTTTAACTTTCACTACTTAATTTATTTTAAAAGTTACTAAACTAATTGTAAAAATGACTTTTAGACACATATAAGATCATAAACATTAAAAAAAAAAAAAAAAAAAAAATAGCATAGTTCCTTTTCGATAAATTTTGTTTGAAACACATATAAGTTAACCTTATTAAATTCAAATAATATTTAATTTAATAAATAAAACACTTTGTAAGTAAGCATTATCGACTACAAAACTTCGTAAAAGTTGTTTCAGGTGAAAATAATAGTCCAGCTCTTCATTAAATGAAAAAACTAGATATGAGTGCATCATCAAACCAGCAATTTGCACTCGCGCACACTAAGAAACTTCAAGTGACTTATGCACTTAGCTTCCTTTGAACCATTATTCGTTACATTTTGGAACAGTGTTGCTATCTACCGAACAGAAGAGGAACAGAAGTTTAAAACCTGATAAAAATAATGGGGAAATGTTAAAAAACTGCTGCAAAAAAAAATTGTTAAATTATGTCAAATGTTTGGTTTCGCTGGGAAACCAATGATCGTTAAAGGATTAACAATTAAATGTCTGTATAAAGGCACATTTTTAGTATCACACACTTGCTCGGTCAATTTCGAACAATATACTATAATTCGATAAAAATATTTCAAAACAGTTACCATCTATAAAGCATAGCATATCCAAAAATTTTGTGTGCGTCTTAGTAAATCTCAAAAATCAGTACCAGGTGAACATAAGTTTGTAGACATTTAAAAAATTCATAAAAATTGAATGAATTGGTAGAATGGACCATATTCCCACTTTGGGTTCGAGGCTACAAGTATATCAGCTGGTTAGGAAAACAATCCTCAACTCTACCATAACAAAGCATTGTGGCTTGCAAATTTTTATTTTGCAATATTATTTATAAGAGTTACAGATTATATGAAATTGAAGTAAGAGTGATATAGTGATACCTTTGTTTTGTTTTTAATCCAGTTTTAGTAATATACTTTAATATTAATCAACATATGTAATATTAAAAAATGCCATGTGAACTGTGGCGATGTTAACAAATTTAAATGGATGTTCCATTTAATAAATTCCTTTATTAAAGTGATTGAAATTCTAATTATTTAAGCTTTGATGTCTATAAATATGTGTGTGTGTATAAAATGTTCTTATTAATCTTTTATTCATCATATATATATATATATATGTGCGTGTGTGTATACATAAAATGTTCTGCAATTTTACGATATGGAATAGTCTTAACTTTATCATTCGATTCAGTTGTTTACATTTCTCTTTTGTTCTTGTTTGAACATTATTATTAAGTTTCACTGCAGAAATATTTAGGAAAATGTTACGCGTAACAATACAATGGCGTCTTGAATCTAATTTGTTTACAAAATATCGGCCACGTGTTCGGCGATTTTACCTACGGTGACGTCACAGGAATATTGTCCATTAACGCGGTTTCAGAAAAAGTCATTCTCGGGAAGAGGGATTTTTTTTTTTAAGAAAATAATAGTTAAAATTTTCGTCGATAGAAGGCGCTGCACGTGAGCAAGTCGCACATTTCTATGAAAAACTATATTTATTTGCATGCAAATATTTACAGACATATAAATACTATTTATCAACCATCATCATCACAAATTACAGTTTCCAAATGAATTACAACACTGTTAACTACAGCTTCAGTCGGCGGCCTGAACAAAAACATCTTCAAAAATAACGCTTTATCCACCAAGTAAGCATAACAATTAAAACTTCGTGTATGAGTAAGTGGGAGGCAAAATTAGAAATAAGAATTGCTAATCGTAAAATAGTGCAATTCATATGGCTATGATTTGCATATTTCTCGTTACCGCCCTCTATCGAAAAAAAACTTTTTTTTCCCCTTAAAAAAAAAAAAAAAAAAAAAAAAAAAAATCACGAGAATGACTTTTTTGCAAACCGCGTTTTGTTCTACCAATTCATTCAATTTTTGTGACCTTTTAAAATTTTTACAGACTTATGCGACACCCAGTATTTGAAGACACCACTTGATCCGTCAGTTGAGCAAGGGTACTTTAAGAAAAAAAATATTTAATGGGCGATTCACAATAGATTTATATTTAGAACAAACAACTATATTATTATACTTTCAGTTTACATTATTTAACTTATTACCTTGTGCGTAATGTAAACATCATAACAACACAAAGCAGACCGAGATTTTTCTTTTTTTTTTCACTTTGGAAGTCAATGCTGGCCCCAGAAATAGAACAGATAGTTTTTTTTCTTTTTTTTTTTTTTTTCTCGGAGGCATAATTCTTTAACTAGAGCACGAAGTCTCCGTCCTTTTTTGAGGACACTTTCAGTGTTGAGAAAATTTCTTCTTTTTATACGAGTATTTTTATACAACAATCTCTATCTTATTTATTCACGACACATTATCTTTAAAAATACAATCGATATTTCTTCATGAAAATAATGGTAGCAAAAAATGTTGGAAATTTATTATTTCTGAAAGAATCCTGAAAAACGGACAGAGACTTCGAGCCCTGATTTAATCCACTACATATTTAATTTCAATGTTTTGAAATAAAATGAATTAAAAAATATTTCTGACAATCCTCTGCGTAGTTCGCATTCTTTCTTAAATGTTCTCGAAAACAGACTTTAAAAATTACATGCTCTCTTTTCTTCACAAAAAACGCTGTAGTAGATTTCAATAAAATATCATTTTCCTTAAAATAAATACAAAATTGCGAAAATTAAAGAACGGTAAGATTTACAGACAAATAAGCTGATTTTGCATTAAAAAAATAATAATAATTATAATTCGGACTTTTCATCAAAATATTTTAAAACCGACAGTACTCTGAGGGCCTCAAGTCTTTAAAGTTTTGAGAAAGTTTTAGAGAAAATTATTAAAAACACAAAGTATACCAGGTGCACGCAACAAAACATACATGCAGAAATAAACATGTATATATATGTATATATTTTTAAAATTATTATTTAAGTGATAAGATTGTAAAATGTATTTGAAGATGTAATTGCAAGATTACAATGAAATTAGATATAAATATTAAAAACACAAAGTATACCAGGTGCACGCAACAAAACTTACATGCAGAAATAAACATATATATGTATATGTATACATTTTTTTAATTATTATTTAAGTGATAAGATTGTAAAATGTATTTGAAGATGTAATTGCAAGATTACAATGAAATTAGATATAAACACGAAATATTCAAGCATACACATTGTATAGTGTTAAGAGTTTTGTACATTGAATTTCCCTGTTTTTTTTTCCTTAGATTTTTCATCTTATTTTATTTATTTATTTATATTAATTTATCTTATTTTATTATTACTATATATATATATATATATATATATATATATATATGCTAAGTGTATTATCACAATTTGTACACATTTCTAATGGTATTTTTGCTGCGTTATTATAACGTTCACAAATAAATGAAGAAGATTGTAGACGTTGTAAAAATTTTCTTTTCGTAAATTACAGTTTGAGAGTTGTAATATTTTGCACCCCATTACTCACTGAAACTTAAAAATGATAAACACATTAAAATTTGTATAAACTGTTTATATTAAAATAAATAAATAAATAAAATTACAATTTTTAATTCTTTCACAAATTTTAAAATGCTCCAAATTACCTAATATTTAAATTTTTACTCGATTTTACTTTATTGTAGCTTAAAAAGTATATTAAATATTCGTGTTTTTCTTAGTGAATACAATCACAAGTTATTTTTATAGCAATATTTTAAAGTTTGAATGCTACAAGCTACTCTCCGATTTCAAAACATAAATTGTGAACATTTATTTATATGTCTACCAGAAGTCTTAAACAAAACTTTTATGATTCAGGATGCGTTTTAAAGGCATAAAATTTCGAAAGATACTCGTTTTGAGAGGGGGGAGGGGGGAATCATGCTAAAGATATTTTTACATTTATTCATAGAATATATACTCTTCCAGAACCATACTTGTTTTTATTTATTTAAATATATACATTTTAAGCATGTTTGTTTGAAATATACATTACTCACTTTATTGGGACCTTTATCACTTTAATAAATAATGCTATAATTATAAAAATGTGTTTATATTACTCTTATCTATATATAAATAGGCAAACATAAAATTTGTGGTACACTTTTAGTATATTAATTATGGGAGTAGAGGGTTGAAAATGGTACCATTCAAAAGATATGATTAGTCAGATTTGCAGAATATAAGAATTGTTTTCTTGCGATGTCAAGAAAGTATTTAGAAACACTTTTATTTTTTATACATTTTCCATTTTATACACGTATTCTTTTATATTAAAAAAATACCTAAAGTAGAAAGTTGTTAAATCTGGAAATTCTTAAAACTCAAGTAAAACCATAGACACAGTACAGATGTAGCATCACTACACTCTGAACTACAAATTTTTTATTCTAAGAGAAAACAGCCTAGAGTGGTAGAAATTTGAATGAATGAGTGTTAGATCGAAAGTTTATACTGTTGAAAATATACGCAAATTAAAAAAATGATTTAATTTATGAAAGTTCTATTTTTTTTTCTAATTTATTTAAGATCTAATTTCGTTCTTTCTTTCTCTCTCTCTCTCTCTCTCTCTCTTTTTTTTTTTTTTTGTGCGTGATTTATATCAGCTCTAATTTAAAGGCATATTTTAAAACTGAAACATAGTGCATTCCAGTTAACTGAAATTGACTACTTATTTTTTAAAACAATGGATTTATTACTATATCTTCTGAATATATTAGAAGAAAGTATAAGATTTGAAAAAAAACTTTTGATTTCCGGTTTTCGAAGAAATTATACGTTTTGATATTTCCTTGAATTTCAATTAACTGAAATTGACTACATATTTTTAAAAAAGGGGATTTTTTACTAGCTTCTGCATATATAAGAAAAGGTAGAAATACGAAAAAAATTTCGATTTACGGTTTTCGATGAATTTACACGTTTTGAGAACTCCTTGAATTTCTATTAAGATAAATTGACTACTTATTCTTTTTTTTAAAATAGATTTATTATTCTTATCTTCTGCATATATAAAAAGAAAGTATACAATTCAGAAAAAGTTTTGTATTTCCGGTTTTCGATGAAGTTACGCGTTTTGAGATTTCCTAAACTCAACTCTGCCGGCTTCATCTCAACTTCTGTATTGTTTATACGCACCAAACCAAACATGGTGTATGAGATGGATATTATGCAAAACTATGCTGTTTTAATTTGGGTGCATATCGGCAGACAAGTGTCGCTGTTGTGCTGCAACCTAATTTCATTTATGAGAAGGCAATTATTTTGCTCTGTTGTGCAAAAAGTGGTTGAGTTTCGACCACTGGGCGATACTAGCAATTAAAAGTTCACTAAATAGAAAACCTTTTGAAATAATAATTTTTATTTCGCTCAAAATATTCTAAAAATTAATTTACATTGAAACTATCTCAGTGTCAAACGTTTAGCTGATGAATTGAACAGAAAAACTACTAAAATGTTCTTAAATTTAACCTTCTTAAACGTCAAATACGAAACTTTTACAGCCAAATCACATTAACCCTCTTTCAGTAATGCCAACAAACTTAAATCACATAAATATATCAAGTAGTTTTAATTCTTAAAATGTGATATCATATTTTTATGTCATATCAATAATAATATTTTACTGTTTTATTTTTTTTATATGCAGCTTCATTATTGCACATACGTATAAAAGTAATGCAAATTAAACTTCAGTTTTACATTTTTACATTATATTACAATTGCATTCTGATAAATGTGCTCGGCATTAACATTTACAGTAATCTGCAGACGATAAAAAATGAAATGAAATCATCTTAGAATATAATAACTGAAATAAAACTTGAAATATATAAATATAAAAAAACAATTGCTAAGCAACCGTAGATAAAAATTGCAAACATAGAATCGCCAAGAAGGATGCTTATTTGAAAATATTGCGCACATAAACACATTCTTAATAATTTTTTACAGCTTTCCTATACGCAAGCGAATTGTGACGTCACTGACCGTTGCGTCGTTGGGTCCAAGTAAAAGGTTTCCTATGTTAATCGTCCATTGAATTAAAAATAAATAAATAAATAAATAAAAACTTAGGAAAATTATTTCCCGATTTTAATCCCCATATTTGGGTATAATTAGAAATTAGTTATAGTGCACATGTATTAGATTAAGTTATTTTGCAGTCAAATTGACAAAATTTTAAATTTCAAAACTCTAGAAACAAATTGGGTATTGATTTGATAGCTGTTCCTCCTTGACGTTTTGTGTATTTGGCGATCAGACACGTACAACGAAAACATACATACCAGCTCTATATTTTCGTAATACATATATACTGTACGGAATTTTGTTTCACATTATTGATTGCTTTCTTAATATACATCATTAAAATAACCATTATTTTTGAAAGGAACTAAATATATTCTCCAGATAATTTGGCGATCTTCTATTATTTATTTATTTTTCCGCCAAGGACGACAGATATCAAATCAGTTCCTTTGAAATGAATCTCATTCCTTTCAAATGAAATGTTTATGTTTATATTCGAAAATGGAAGTCTCTCATTTTATTTTTCTAGAATTTTGAAATTTAAAATTACAATTGCATGAATTTTACTGAAAAATAACTCAATCTAAGACACACAAACAGTAACTTATATATAACTATACTCAAATATGTGGATTAAAATCGGCAGATAATTTTCCTTAAGGTTTAAAATAAATAAATAAATAAAAATTCAATTGACGATTACCGTAAGAAATCTTTTGTTTGGCGCCTACGGACGGTCAGTGACGTCCTCACTTCGCTTGCGTATTGCGACCATAGATATAGTAATAAGGCGTAGATCGATCATCGCGGAGGAAAATGTGATTCATTTTCACTCAGGAAAAAACAGCCGTTACTGGGGAATGGGAACCGTGCTCGTATCAAATGTAGTTTTTATAGCATTGGATTATACACGAATAATTTAGCAAATAAAATATATGAATAATTTATGTATTAAAGGTAAATGAAATTTTCAAGATACTGTTTTAAATTCCTTTTTCTTTTTAAATAAATAATGACATTTAAAGAATTTCATTGTTTACATATGATATTTCTGTTTGATAAAACTTTAATTGCGTCTATTTTGTTTTCAACACATAGCACACGAGAACATGCAATTGTTAGCCTAAATATACCAGTTTTAAGACATTACACAAATATTTACAGATATTAAAGCGCAGGCAGACAGTCAAACCGGTGTTATAAAAGCTTTTGAACTTTACTGGAAAATTCTAAAAATACTAAAATTTTAATGTCGAAACTTTGTCATTAGTTTGACTTTAGCATAAAAATAAATTTTACGCAGAGATGAGTAACTGTATATATATATTTGTTTTTCTTTAATAATCAAAAATATTTATGTTTTATTACTCATTTCTTTTAAATTAAACTTGTTTAAGTATTAAAACTAGCAGTCTATACCCACTCCACTTCTAACTATATCTAAAAGAATTTTTTTAATTATATATTACTTACTAATATAAAATATTAAAAAAAAAAAAAAATACGTTCAATATCAAAATGGTTTTTATATCATAATAATAGAAAAACAACTGATTATAAAAATAATATTTTTCATAAATTAGCGAAATACAACTTACTGTTGAAAACCGATCCCATTTCCTTTCATGTATTTATTAGTGGAACTAAAAACCACGCACGATTTCGGCATTTTCAAAATTCATCAACATTCTATTCTATCGCTATTGTCGAGTTTCATACCCACTGATGGCTGATACCAAAACTTATTTTCGGCATCGAAAATCATTGGTCGATAACATGGGGATGACAGATCTATATAAATTACTATATCTATGGTTGCGAAGCAGCAGATAATCCTGAGTAAAAGCTCAATTAAAACAGTACGGTTCATCGAACTTACCGTTCGTATTACTCACGAAAGATGCCTCGTTAGGTTCTATAATTCTTTCTGTCGAACGCGCAAGTACGTTTAATAAATTTTCACTCTCGTTCCTCAGAATGGTTTGTCGTTCTTCACAACTGTCAACGTCGTGGTATTTGTCTTGATAATCCTGGCAACGAAAAGAAACAATTTTTATCATTATCTCCATGAACTAATATAAGACTAATACAGACTATGCACTGAATAAAGTATTTTAAGAGAAGGCAGAAAGAAAAAAATCAAGCAGAGAAATACACAGTAACCTTATTTTTTGACGAAAAATTTTGAATACAGCAAATACAGACTAATAAATAGCAATAAAGCATGTATTTTACGCCTCTAATTTATGTTATTTTGTGTTTGTACAAGGATTTAGCATAGTTTATTACCATTAATATAAACATCATTATGAAATAATAAACTAACGCTATCTCAAAAAAAAAAAAAAAAAAAAAAAAAAAAGAGAAAGAAAGAAAGAAAGGAACATTAAAACTGCTACAGAAATTTTCATTTTAGAGTAAAATTTGTAAGAATAAAATGGCGTTTACTGCGATTTTGTTTATACGTCTTCGCATTTATACGTCATTTTATTATATTGTTTAAGATACATTTAAAATTATAAGGAAATTGGTGACATTTATATTATAATGAAATGAAAATTGTGAACATTATATTTAAAAGAACTTTTTATATTTCTAATTTATGTAGTATTTAATAATTTAAATGTTAAAGTGAAAAAAAAAATGTTGCCTTACTTTAAAATTATAATTTAAAAATACAAATAAATAGATAAATAAAATAAAAACATAATCTTATTTTTTTTTTTCTTTTCAGTAATATATAGATATATAATTTTGTACAAAAAACATAATTTAATTTACAAGGAGAGGACACGACATGAAAAATTCAGATCGGGACAAAACTGCGCAGAATTGTACTATGAAGGTAACAATATGTTAAAGCAGTATCGCACACTAGCCACAGTTTCAGTAATCTTTAAGTACATATTATTTCCCACGCGAGTAAACGCTCCAGTGGCATACTCTTTAGAGTATGCAGCAGCTACCACTCGAACGACCTGGATTCTGACAACGAGAATTTTTTTTTTTTTTTTTTTTTTTTTATTTATTTAATCTGAACTTTTTATTTTATTTTTACTTTCTTTTATAATTTAATTCAAAATTTGAAAATTTTAATAAATAATAATAATTTAATTCTTTTTGAATTAAAAAAAAATGTTGTCCTACTTTAAAATTATACTTAAAAAAAGAAAAATTAATAAATAAAATAAAATAAAAACATAATATTTTTTTTTTCTTCTAAGTAATATATACATATATAATTTTGTACAAAAAACATAATTTAATTTACAAGGAGAGGACACGACATGGAAAATTCAGATCGGGACAAAACTGCGCAGAATTGTACTATGAAGGTAACAACATGTTAAAGCAGTAGCGCACACTAGCCACAGAATTTCGAGGGAAAAACCTTTAAAGTTTCAGTAACCTTTAAGTACATATTATTTCCCACGCGAATAAACGCTCCATTGGCATACTGGTTAGAGTAAGCAGCAGCTACCACTCGAATGACCTGGGTTCTGGCAACGAGAATTTATTTTTTTATTTAATCTAAACTTTTTATTTTATTTTTACGTTCTTTTATAATTCAATTAAAAATTTGAAAATTTTAATAAATAATAATTATTTAATTCTTTTTGAATTAAAAAAAAATATGTATATATCATATGTCGGATTATAATTTTTCTCTTTATAATAGTTATAATTTTCTATAACTCAAAAAAATAAATTTTAGCTTTGTTTTAACTTTTTTTTTAGTAATTTTAGCTTTTCCTTTAGTAAAAATAAAACAAACCTTTTTTTTTTAAATTATTTATCTAAACATTTTATTTTATTTTTACTTTATTTTATAATTAAAACAAAGCTGTTATGCATATATGCGTGTGTGTGTAAGTTATAGAAAATTATAAATATTTCAAATAGAAAAATATAACTCTATAATTTATAAATATTTTTAAAACACAAAAAATCAATATTTATTGTTTATTAAATTTTTTAAATTGTTGGTTTAATTATTCAAAAAATTAAATTTTGCAATCATCCATCCTTTCAATCTTTCCACTGCAACTTTAATGACAAAGCAAGTACGTAAATAAAATAAATGTAAAATCAAAACCCTGAATAACAAAAGTAGAAATACAGATTAAAAAAAAATTAATAATTAAAAAAAAAAAAAAAAAAAAAAAAAAAAAAACGAAATGTAAAATAGTTAGCAGATGTACAGTCGGAGAAAAAAAAAACGCAATACCCAACTTAACTTCGTTGCTAATCGATGTAGAAAAATGTAATAGGTATCATTCGACGGGGAATTGTGAGTAGTTTCAGAAAATGAACTGGAATTTTGAATTGGGGGTCGTCTACATATTAAAACGTGGACCAATTCTGATTTCTTCAATAGTAATGCCCAATTTTTATTTTATATTTGAATTCCTGGGATTGCGACAACGCGAAAAAGTATATTGGTTGTATATTTTACTCATTTTTTCTCAGATTTATAAGCGTTCAAAGTTTGAAGGTGCTAATGTTAAATTCATATTTCAAACTTTTATTAATAACTTCACAAGAAATAACACGAACGATATAATTTTTTTTTTTTTTTTTTTTTTTTTTTTTTACAAGATACAGTGAAGAAACCCAAACATAATCCACCATTACTTTTGATTCTGAAAAATATTTTTAATCCTGAAAAATATTAATAAATTCATATTCATAAAAATTATGAATTATGACCTATATTAATTTTTACATAAAATGAATCCTAATGATGAAAAATATGGGTATGCAAATTTGCAGCTTATTCCAGTTATTAGTTTTCGAGATATAAATAAATCTTTCTTTTGGAGTGGTTTAGGGAGCCGTCTCTTATAAAGTTTTGCATGAGATAACGAATCAAATCTTTAAAAAAATAACAAAGTTAATTTATTAACTTTGTTAAGTCAGTTAAGTTAACTTTGTTAGTTAAGTCATTAATTTTATAATTCATTCTTACCTGAAAGATTTCCGGTGCGAAACACTAAAATTTTATCTGTTTCTTATAGGATCTTAATTTTATTTTTTTACATTTACTGATAACCCCCTAACACATTTTTGATTATAACTCTATAAATACTAAAGATAAAGTATACAAACAGTATACTTTTCCGCACTGCCAGACTCTCAGAAATTCGAATATGAAGTCAAAATTGGGTGTTGCTATTGAAAAAATAAGTTGGAGCTCATTTTAATATGTAGATGACCCCTAATTCAAAATTGGATAACATTTTCAGAAAGTGCATTTAATTTCCTGTTGAATTATGTCTGTTAGATGTTCCTGCGTCAATTAATAACGAAATTACAGCGGGTGTTGCGTTTTTTTTTTCCCCGACTGTACATAAATCATGGTTTGAGCTTCTTAAGTTGGTTTGATTATGTATAAATTGCTTAACCGCATTTAACTTGTTAATATTAGCGAGCATCTGAAATATTATTTCATGCACAGAATGATAAAAAACAAGCTGTTATCGATGAAAAAATATGTTGATTAACATTTAAAATCTACATTTAAAGATATCGTACATTTGGAACATATGTTTGCCTCTAATAAATTAATAGCATTGGAAACCTGTACTGTAATTTTTCAAGAATCTGTATTGATTGGAGAAGTAAGTATTTAATTTATTTGAATAATAGTTATATAAGCAATTAAAATCATTATTTCTCTATAATATATTTTTCCTGTAATTTAAAAAACAATTAGTATTGTTTAAAGTATACCCAAAATAAAATAAAATGTTTAGATAAATAATTAAAAAGAAGTTTCTTTATTTTTACCTTCTTTTGTGTTAAAACAGAGCTAAAATTTATTTTTTAAGTTGTAGAAATTTGTTGTATTTTTAAGTTATAAATAATACAAATAGATATTTTTTTTTTATTATTATTATTCAAGAAAATTCAATAATTATTTAGGAAATATTTTAAATTTTGAATTGATTTGTAAAATAATAATAATAATAATAATAAAATAAATAAATAAATAAATAAAAGTTTAATTTAAATAAATAATTAAAGAGAGGGGAAAAATAGGTGGCATCGAACCCATGTCATCTGAGTGGCAGCCAATTGCTCTAGCAAATACGCCACTAGAATGTTGATTATACACTGTGAAATAACTTGTACTTACTGATTACTAAAACTTTAAAGGCTTTTTTCTCGAAATTCCGTGGCTATTGCTCGCTACTGCTTTTATATGTTGATATCTTCATAATATACTACAATTCTGCGCAATTTCTGAATTTTTCATGTCGCGATCTCTCCTCGTTAGTAGACAGGACATTTTAAAACTTTCTTCCATATAAAGGCATGCGACAACTGTGCTTCGTTCATTAGCAGCGATTAATATTTTCGTTTCTGTTTTAAAATTTCTTTCGTACAGCTTTAGCATAGGACCCTCTTGGTGGCTTTTGAATTTTTGTTGTCATTTTAGCGATGAATTAAAATTGCTATCGAACCGAGATTTTTGTAAAGATTTTTGCGAGAAATGTCCCATTTACTTCCGTGCCAAATTTCTAATTCCGCCAAGGAGTGCTATGCTAGAGCTGTTCCAATTCTTTAGTATGATTTTTTTAATCAATAATTTTTTGCTTTGATGCGAGACAGAAATGGAAAACATATCTTAATTGGTCTAAATATACAAAAAGCGTTAAAAAAAATAAAAGAAAAGAAAAGAAATAATAAAAGAAATAGTTACACACATATATATATTTTTTGACAAAAAAGAAAAATTATATATATATATATATATATATATATATATATTATGTCACACAAAAAAAAAGAAAGCTTTTATTGTTTTAAGTTAAAATGGAGATTTTATTTAATATCTTTGAACCAATTGAACCAATTACCCGACTGGACTAAAAAATAAAGAGTTAGCTAGGTTCTGTCCTGATTTGTAAGTGTACCGATTTTCGTTGCAATCGATTTAACGGTGTAGCTTTGTACAGCAAATTAAAACCTGATATATTTTATATATATATATATATATATATATATATATATATATATATGCTTGATTTAAGATTAACTACTTCAAATTTCACAGTCCTAAAATCACTGATTAAAATAATAGTCTGTTATACTAATAATAACAAAGTCCATATCATATGTTAATTTCAGGAACGCTTTAATTTTATACATTGTAAGTATTAACCTTTAGAAAAAAAAAATGATTCTTTAATTTTCACAGAATTATAATATTTGACTTTAAATTTAATTTAATAATAAATGTAATATAAATGAAATAATAATAATAACTTAAACAAAAAGCCGTAGGTACCTAATAGCAGGAAGTTCCAAGGGCTAAAAAATTCTATTTTTTTTTTTTTTTTTTTTTTTTTTTTTTATCAAGCTATGCTTTTGTATCGCCCATTTGCATAAATTTAAAAATTTTATTAAATGCTATAAGTAAACTTTTATTATAACTTAATATTTCGTTCATTGAGTATTAGCAACAAAACATAACTTTAGTTTTTTATTAAGTTCATATAATTATTACGAAAACATTACTTTTTAAAAAATTAACCTATCGAATTAAATTATCTTTTGATTCATTTCAGACAACAAATAAAGAAAAGTATTGCACATCAGTAAATATGAAGATTTTCGAATATTTATTAAAATATTAGAAATATACCTCGGACACTATGCTGGTAGCCTCATTATGGACAACTGCTCCTGAAGAATGGACGACAGACACTGAGCTGCTGTTGGTGGCTCCAGAATCGTTTGTTGTTCTGGCGGTACTGGATAAAAAGCAACGCTCGCTTCGATATTCTATTTGAGGTAGCTTTAAAAAAAAAAAAAAAAATATTAGAAATTAATATTTAAAATATTGATACGTATACAGTTAAAATTGCTAAAAATATTCAATAAAAATGTTTTTCACGTCTTATTGGACGAAATATTTTTGTCGAAGTTTTCCTTTTTGCATTTTTAAAAAGGTCTGTCAATTTAACAGTTGGGAATTTTCTGATTGTGATAACATAGAATTTAAAAATATGTATTAGTGAATAAGTTATTTGTAAAGAAAATTTCCCCGTAGAATAACATTGGCTCGGGCTTCCGACGACGGTAAGTGAAGAGGACCGTTAATCAATTTATCTTTTATACTTTCATCTGAAACACATTTTAACTATTGTAATATATCTTCATGTAATTCGCTCTTTTATTTGAGATGGATCACAACACGCATTGATCTTGGCATTGAATTTAACATACTCTAAACTTCTGGACTCAAAATTTCAACCACTATACCGTTAATATATATCCAAGATCGTCTGTTAAAGAAGATAGACATGTATCTTCTTCTATCTCCCTCTCAAGTATATCCCTCAAATTCTCTTTATAGTTGCATCTGGACTTTGTGGAGACCAAACTAATTGTGTAAATGAAACCGATTGTTATTTTAAATCAATTTTCTACAAAACAGGCTCGATAAACTCTAGCATTCTCATTTTAAAATTAATATTACTTTTAGAAGAAGGAAAGAAAGGTAACCAACTGAAGAAATAAGATATTCGCTCAAAAAACTCGCGTATTTCTACCTATTTTATTGGTGAATAATGTTGTTGAACCAAGTTCATGCTAACAAAAACACTCACAGGTCATAATGCTTCCTCCATAGACTTGCACATCGGGTTAAGTATATGACGGCTGCGTGCTTCACGTGCTTTATATAAGAAGATAATAATATATTAGAAGATTGTAAATCTATACACATCTAGTCACATTTTAGCCATTGTTTCATGCCCAATCTGTATGTATTGGGTTGTTCGGAAAGTAATTTTGTTTTTTCCTTCGAAAATGAAAGACGATTTTCTTATATTGTATAAATATTTTAATGAATTATATATTCTCCACTTTGATGGGTTTCTTAGCGATCTCACGAGTCGTTATTTGGCAGTTTTTCATAAATCAATACTTTATTTTGTCTTCATTAGCACAAACTGGTTTTCTAGAACGTTATGCATCTTCAACTCAAAATTGCCAGAACAAAATTTGGCAAATCAGTTTTGACAATAGCGTTCTTTAAATAAACTTTCTGTGCACACATCGTATACCTTTTTTTCCTTGTTTGAATAGTATTTTCGCATTTTTGATAGCAAAAACAAAATATGCCGAAAATGTCGCTTCTGATTTTCTTCATTTAATAGGGCACCAATCAAAAACTATTGAGCAGAATAAAACGACCTTTTTCACAAGCAAGCCTTGCTATATCAGCTGTCACAATATGTAATGGCAATGCAACTTAAATGTGAAGAAGGTGTGAAAAAAATACAATTAAGTGCTCTGCTGAGAAAAACGAAATGACTTTTCGAACAACCCAATACTTTGGCAAATTACACTCTCTGTTTTCGCTTAGTCTCAGTAATTATCCAGCTTTCAGTTTTCACTACACAACATGACACCTTTCTAAAATTTTTGGAGTAAGAATGGTACTCTTTAAATGAGTGTGCACTATCTTGACATCAATTAAAAAGGTGAAAAATCACTATTATTGCTCTAGAAAATCTGACCTTTTCTCATTTTTCTTGAAAGACTGACGTGTTGCCACAAAGAGAGAAGGATCATCGATGGCATGTAAATTGCGAGATCAACCCTCTGTCGAGTAAAAAATTGTTGGCGCCTCCTAAGAAAAATATTTCGAATGATGTATGAGGAACGATTATTGGGTGACCCTACGCATGTATTTGTTTAATCAGATGATAATGAAGGTTTTCGAAGAATAACGAAGGCAAAAGGTAAAAGATAATTTGATAAATATTAAAAGATATTTGATACAACTAAGATTATGAAGTAGTTTTTATTAGTGATATCGAGTATCTAAATCATAATAGAAACTATTTTTATTTAGAAAGATATAAATTATAAAAGAAAAGAAAAATGAAAATAGTATTTAATAAATAACGCCTTAAAGTCCATAGGAATGTATATTTTTAGTATATTCATAAAGCTTAATACATTTAAAATTTTCAAAAAATTACTAAAATATTTCTTTATTAATTAAAATCTATGACAAGATTTATGCTTCAAACAGGCGAACAACATATTGTATTTAAACATATATTTTTTTCAAGAAACTGAAGCTTTGTACGCAATGATTTTACTATTTTTTTTTAACCATGTATACTCTACTAACATTATTTTTCTTATCTACTTTAAAAACAACTGTTTGTTGGTGCCAATTTTTAAGTATATTTTATGATTTAAAATATATATATATATTATTTTAATATTTTAAAATAATTATAATTTTTATTTTAATAATATTCATTAGAATCCTATATGTTAATATTATATCGATAAGTGAAGTGAAAATTAGTAAATATGATTCCTCTCGTATGAGAATGATTTGCTATTGCTTATTAGTCTCGTTGCATATGTACTTGCTAGTCCAGTGAATTGTAAATTCGATTGTTACATAAAAAATACAAGTACCTTTCAACCCGCTCATTGAGAAATCACTGTGGTAATACGTCATCAGACGGTATTATATTGATTTCATTGATTAAAAATCCATATATGTATCCTTATACAGTCGGTAACAAAAGTATCCGAACACTAGCAAAAATTTCTGTATAAAAAAAGTAGAGTTAATACTGTTTTGGTAAATAAGTCCTTGTCGAATCATGTCTTTAGACTGAATAAGAACATGATTCGACAAGGATTTATTTAACAAAACAGTATTAACTCTACTTTTTTATATATAGGAATTTTTGCTAGTGTTTGGATTGTTACCGACTGTACTTTATCACACAATAAACAGGTTATGGTAATTTGTTAGAACAGCACAATATGTTTATTAGTTTTACTCTATATCATCTATTTTTACTTTTTATTGCCCATACATATGGTAGAGAACGTATAATTGTATTTCAAATTTTTGATATTGCATTTTTTGTATATTTACAAGTTTTGAGGTTTTCTAAATAATAATAATAAAACATATTTTTAGCAATTGATCTCCGTGTGTGTATTTGTGGTGTGCATGTATTAAGCTCTTATCAGCATATCTCAAGAACAAATAGCAGCAAAAAGTCAAAAGTCGGTAATTCTAAATTTGTATATTACAGGTATGTTACACTAAGCTCTCCGTTGAGATCAAAGAACTATTTCGTGTACAGAGCAATCCGGGATAATTTAAATATGATACATTACATCTATGGGTGAAATTTTTGCTAGGTCCAGTTTAACATCTATAGGCGGAACAGAAGAAAAAAAAAATGAAATGAACATACACATTTTTTTATATGCATAAAAGAACGTTTCGTATATCGTATATTTTACGGAAATCATTCACCATTCGTATACAAGACTCTCAAAAGAACTAGGATGTAACGGAAAAATACTTGGAAATGCATTTCAGGTTCTGCTATGTGTGTTCATAATATAGGACTATGTTTAAGCATACGATGTGGTGTGTACATACTTTATAGACTGCATACAAGTTTGCCAATAATTAAGCAAACATATTCTTCTCTATTGAATGTGATTGGTTAAAGTAAATTTACTATATTTTAGCATGACTAGGAAAACTTATCAGGAATTAAAATTAATTTCTCATATATAGATTTTAAAACTTCTTAACGCACCATAAATTTGAATCTAGCACAACCGGTTTCGAAAGGAGTCTTGCTTTTGCCTCCAAGGCAGTAGCACGTGTTTTTTTTGCACCGGATGAAGAAAGGCTACGTCCTTTCGAAACTGGTTGTGCTGGCTTCAAATTTATGGTGTGTTAAGAAGTTTTAAAATCTATATATTGATTGTACACCAGTTTTTAATTTAGTTTTGGTAATTTCTCATACTCATCAGAAAATGAAGCATTTAAAAAATAATAATAATTATTATTATTATTATTATTTTTATTATTATTATTGTGTGTGTGTGAAATTACGGTTTCTCCGGTTCTCTGAATACTAAAGTCAAAAGTTTAATGGTTTATCTTTGCTCATGTCTTTTATCAGCGTAATTAAAATGTAATAATTTCATACAATTCAAATGCAATTTGAAGTTCGTATGAGGCAGTTACTGTGGTGCAAGTAAAATCTGTCTGAATAGCCTACAATAAACAATTAAATTTAAGAACAGCCTTGAAATCTATATAAATGTAGGTACTCTACTTAATCAGGGATTCACCCCTCCCTTACACAGAGTTATGTGTCAAATAAAACTGTTACTATATCTAGCTTCATTTCTTTTCAACGTAGATTTTATACAGTAATTGTTATCTTACCCCTTTACCTGCAATGTGTTTCTATAATATTAAAATGCAATTGACGGATGGATGGATGGTTGAGTTTTACGTCGCACTAGTGCTGCGCAGATGGGCAATTGGCGACGGTCTGGGACGCGCCCCTAGAGGTGGTCCGGAGACATGCCATCACAGTTTTGATCCTCCACGGAAGGGATGGCTCTTCCGCTTCGGTGACCCCCAGAGGTATAATTTTTGATGGGAACATGGAGGACATTGCGGCCACGACAGATTTTACGTGCACCAGCCACCATTAGCGTACACGACGGTCTTTGGCCGGCTCGAGAACCGAACCCGCAATCTTCCAATTACGAGGCCGGCGCTCTACCGACTGGGCTACCGCAGCCCTAAAATGCAAAGGAAAAGGAAGTTGTACGAATGTAAAATTATTTTCTATAGCAAGAATCGTGGTCCATTCTCTATAAAGTATACATATTTAATATTTAATTAATAATCTTAAAAGTTCCTAATTTGATGTATGCATGAAATTATTTATGTATTCGTTTTGTCTAAAAAAGCAAAAATTGCTTTAAAAAATAACTATTCATGAAGCTCCCTTTTTCTTTCCCTTCAAAAATGCAATATACAGATTTGTCATTAAAAAAGAAAAAAAAAAAAAAAAAAAAAAAAAAAAAAAGGTTTGTTGATGCATATTGACTGAAGTATATTTAAATAAAAAGAAACTTCCAGACTATTTGAAAGAACTAAGACATATGAAACATGCCTCTTGATATTTATTAGAATTAATTCACGAATTCATATTTGTATTTTTTCTCCTAAAACTTAAAGGGTCGTTAATGATGGATTATTGTTAAAGATGTCAGATTTTTATTTTTAAAAATATTACATGCACGTTGCTGACTTCGAATTTTATTATTAAAAACTGATATGCGAAAACTAATAATTTGTAATAACTTCAAAGAAAAAAAATTGACTTTCTAATTAAAAGAAATTTATTGATTTGAGTAATCATTAAAAAGTATATGTATTCTGAATACAAATATATTTCTTTATTTTTTTTTTTTTTTTTTTTTTATAACTAAACCATGTTTCTAGTTAAAATTATATCTTAATTAACAGTAATATTTTTTATTTAAATATTAAAAATTCGAAGCATTTTTAAAAAGAATTCTATATTTTTACAAATTTAAGCATGATAAATTAAAATACAGTGTTGTTCAGGTATTATAAAAAATAAGTTAATTAATTAATTTAAAAAAAAAAAAAAACTATCTTTAAATATTATTTTTTCTTGGGATTTTTTTTTTGGAGGGGGGGGGGGGCATATGTCTTTAACATGTTGCAAAGTCCTTTATATCAATTTGAAATTATTCATTACATCTTATAATATTTTTCGTTTTCTGCTTTTTCTCTTCATTCTTAGGGCCGCGGTAGCCTAGTCGGTAGAGCGCCGGCCTCCTAATTGGAAGATTGCGGGTTCGGTACTCGAGCCGGCCAAAGACCGTCGTGTACACTAATGGTGGCTGGTGCACGTAAAATCTGTCGTGGCCGCAATGTCCTCCATGTTCCCATAAAAAATTATACCTCTGGGGGTCACCGAAGCGGGAGAGCCATCCCTTCCGTGGAGGATCAAAATTGCGATGGCATGTCTCCGGACCATCTCTAGGGGTGAGTCCCAAACCGTCGCCAATAGCCCATCTGCGCAGCACCAGTGCGACGTAAAAACCCAACCAACCAACCCTCCATTCTTATTTTGTAATCCAGAAGCATACAAGTTTGCGATATCAATTTTTCAAAAAAGATTTAAAAAAATAAATAAATAAAAATAAAAATAGGCAGTTAAAGAATGGAATAGAAATATACCAAAGGTAATTGATTATATTTAGTCAATAATATTAATTTAAATATCAATAATACATAAATATGAAAATTGGTCAAAAATCGTACAAATTAATGTAAAATAAGTATACATCTCTGTCAGAAAGACCACAACATAATTATATATATAAAAAAAAAAAATGTTGACATACGAATATTTTCTATAAGATGTACAGTAAAGTACTCAAAGGAAAAATTAGCAATGAAGTTTGTAAATTGACACAATTTAACAAACATACAGAATCTCATTGTGGGTTAAGATAAATTTTCAAAATACGCAGTAGCTGTTTCAAGTCGAAATGAAATGACAAATAAATACTTTTTTAGGCATATATATGTATATATATATACATATATAAAGGGAGGAATGCAGAATGCAATATTAATGAATAGGCCAACGTTTATTTTCCGTCCTGTGCCTTTTAACATAGTAAGTATAAGTCAGATACATGTTTATTATTGCTTTTCTGCCTCATTCGTACCCATACATTTCAGGCTGTATGAAAGATTACTTTCATACTTTGCTCTGTGTTTTAATTTAATTGTCCTTGCATAAAAAATTCTCCTACACCAACTTTATAATTAAGTCATCTTCATAAAAGGACAATTTTTTTCTTTTACAACAGAGAAATAGCAAAATTGTAATTTTTGCTTGCGTGCAGTTATAAACACATGTATCAAAATTATCTTTTTATTATTATTATTATTATTATTATTATTTATTTTCATTACAGAACGTAATTAAAAAGTATTCAATTATTATTTTTTTATTTTATTGGAATATTAAGGCAAATAATGATGCGCGATAATGATAGCCCTAAAAGCTCGCTTACTTGAATCAAGCTTGATTTTTGTAGTTAAAGAAATTTCCAACCAGTTTCAATCTTGGGAAATCATATTTGAAATACAAAATTATGTCAAAAAAAAAAAATATTCTTTAAATTAAAATGTCAAAAACTGAAAGCAGTGTGTAGATTTCTTAGCTATTTCTCGCGAAAATATTGGAAAAATCAAATTTCAAAATATAAAATAAATACTTTATGTACCAAAACGTTAAAAAATATATTTTTTTAATTAAAAAATCATTTTTAATAGCAATGCATTCACACATACTGTAGCTAGCATAGTGAATGATTGATATGCATTTATTTCGATTTAATGATAAAGCTTAAAGTAAGCTGATCAAGTGTACATTTGAATGCTTGATCTTGGGCTGCATTAAACTTGTAGGTTTGAAATATCATGTTTGGTGCAAGTTCTCTATGCTGTAGTGAAAGTGAATAAAAATATTTACTAAAAACAGGAGTTACAAGTCTTTACAGATCTATGCTAGTTTTTCTAAACAAAACTGTTCAAGAACCTACACAGACACTTACATCCATAATGCATCTATAAACATGTATAACAGTTAAAAAAATGATCCATTAAACTTCCACAAGCTAGCTTCACCAGCTAGCTGGCCAGAGACCAATGAAAATTTTTACCAAAAAATAGGCTCTCGGGCGTCTGAGGCGCAATTCGTAATTTGTTCTCTGTAAAAGTCGCCCTCGTAATTGGAAGATTGCGGGTTCGGTACTCGAGCCGGCCAAAGACCGTCGTGTACACTAATGGTGGCTGGTGCACGTAAAATCTGTCGTGGCCGCAATGTCCTCCATGTTCCCATCAAAAATTATACCTCTGGGGATCACCGAAGCGGGAGAGCCATCCCTTCCGTGGAGGATCAAAATTGTGATGGCATATCTCCGGACCACCTCTAGGGGTGCGTCCCAGACCGTCGCCAATTGCCCATCTGCGCAGCACTAGTGCGACATAAAACCCAACCCTCCTGTAAAAGTCGCATAATATTAAAATGTTAAAAACTCAAATATTTTTAAATAAAATCTAAACGTAGCTCTAGTTCAACATAAAATACATTCAGATCAATAAAAATCAAATAAACCAATCAAATCTCTCGTAATTCATCATAACGTAGCTCTAGTTCAACGTAAAATACATCAAACCAATGAAAATCAAATAAACCAATCAAATCTCTCGTAATTCCTCATAACGTAACTCTAATTCAACGTAAAATATACTCAAATCAATGAAAATTAAATAAACCAATTAAATATCTCGTAATTCCTCATAACGTAGCTCTGTTTCAACGTAAAATACACTCAAACCAATGGAAAGCAAATAAACCAATCAAATCTCTCGTAATTCCTCATAACGTAGTTGTAGTTCAATGTAAAATGCACTCAAATCAATGAAAATCAAATAAACCAATCAAATCTCTCCTAAGATTTTCCATTCTGCGCCATTATAGAAATGGGAAGTTTTATTTCCTCATTTATATTAATTAAAAGAAAACTAATCAAAAATTCGAAAATCTGACTTCTATGTGTACAGTGACCCTAGGGAGGGCACCTTTGTGTTAAATCACGTAACTGTCCGAGCTAGCGTTTTCGAGAACAGTGAAATATACATATATATATATATATATACAAATATTGCTCACTTAATAGTATAAGATAAATGTTCTACAGATATCTATTAGCACGACAAATGTCACTCTATTTTACATCCATTAAGTGTCTGTTACAAATCCAATATTCAATAATTGGACTTGTTAGATCTAATAGATAATGAGAATAACTAAATCTTATTTTGATTTAACATGTTACATCTATTAGGCATCGAAAAAGGCACGTCTAAATTTCGTCTATATTTAAACATCTAATGGATATCTATAATTAGTATAGGATATCCAGGACATTTAATGGACATTCTTTAGATATTTTGTACATTTTATGCATCACTGGTTGTAATTTCGATGTCTAATGGATATCAATGGCTCTGTGGGAAGGCTTCTTTGATTGTTTAACTGTCCATCAAATCATGTGGTATAATAGAAATGATGCCAGATATAATTATAATGATTTTTCCTATATAAGTAGTAAATGTTAACAAAAATCAAAGATAAATTTCTATCGTTAAAAAAAAGACATATTTTTAACTAACATTTTTTTTTTTTCCATGAAGATTTTAAAAATTTAATTCCATGTCTCAGAAATATATTATTCTTTTTAATTTCCCTTTTATAAGTTAAGTTTGAGTAGGGCTAATGTCTCAAAAGTGGCCCCAGTATGAGATTCATCTCTAAGTGTGGTGTACAGGTATGCTATCACTATTCCTACCATCAGCGAATAGCTCTTCTTCTTCGAGAAACCCACAGGTATTATTTTTATGAAACATGGAGAAGAACATTGCAGCCGTGAAGACATTTACGTACACCGACCAACATTACGTACGCCGTAGACTTTGGCCAGCTCAAATATTGAATCCGCAGAGCACCGATCACTAGACTGATGCTCTAACAGCCGGATTACCGCAGCCCCTCACTTTTAGAAGGTAGACTTTTTTTTAAGGCAAAGGTGGAGACATACAATAAAATGGCATAACTTTTACAAAAAAAAAAAAAAAAAAAAAAAAAAAAAAAAACTCTAAGTATTATGTATTTATGTATTAAAAAAATATCATTTAACTCATTGTTCATTCAAAAGATCGTGTAAACGCAAACTCCTTGCATTTGTTTCATTCTTACGTTTGTTTATATGTGTTATCTGAGAGAAGGGTAGGAGTATAGTTCTAATTAAATAATTTAAGTTTATTGTAGATAAATAATTTAATTATATGACATCAAAAGATTTATTTGGCGGGAAAAAAAAAAAAAAAAAAAAAAAAACGAAATGGAAATGGAAATGGAAAAGAAAAAAAGTAAAAATGCAAGAAGTTTACCTTTTGCAAGCAAAATAATTTATTGGAAACTTTCAATGAGTACTGATTGAAGAATTTTCAAAATCTTCATTTTTTTCACACTAATGATTATTAAATCATTGTTTTTGAATTTTATGCCGTACATTAATTCAGTTAAACATTATTGTGCATTTATAAAAATTACTAAAATAAACACCTTATTTTAAAATAATTATTATAAAATTATTTTCATATTGCATTGTAATCAAAATAATATTAAACTTAGTTTTTAAACATTAAAGCACTTTCTTGCTAAACCGAAGGACTAACAGAGTTCATGATATTATCTGCTAAACTGGAAATTTAACCTCTTATGAAACAAAAAGTTCCAGCATATTATTAAACGATATATATACCTGGCTCTTCTTAATGCTTTGCAAGAAATATGCTATTTTAATTTCAAGCACGCATTTCTACATTTTGTTTAGTATGTCTGTTTTCATACCTGATTTCCTCTTGCGGCTGGATAACCCCTACCAGCAATATATTCTTGATACTGTGAATAGACACACACTAAACAATAGACCTATAATGTACAAATAGAAGAAATGTCAGCAGTTAAACTTACAATTTGATTTTGTTGAAAAATTACACAGTATAAGGTATTATTGTAATGATAAACTTACTCACGTTTAATGCTAAAAGTAAGATGTCAATGGAGAAAAGAATAGCAAGAAACTTGTTGAACTCCTGCAAAACAAAACAAATATATATTCGGAGAAAAAAAAAATAAACACACTACATGTTATATTTTCGTTATTGATTAATCCAAAAAAAAAAAAAAAAAAAAAAAAAAGAAAAGAAAGAAAAAGTAATAAGTATCATTCCATGAGGAGTTGTGTCCAAATTTAAAATATGAATAACGAATACAGTTAATTTATATATTAAAAGATACACGAAACTTGATTTCTTTAAAATGTAACATCCTACTTTGACATTATTATAATTTAATTTCTGTAATCATGGCAGTATTAAAAAAAAAAAAAAAATACTGTCATACAGTCATTATACATCAAAGAAGTGTTTAAAGGTTGTATTCTTTTTCTTTAACATTTAGAGAATTATAAAATAAAATGTGTTAGAGCTTTTTTCGGAAATCCAGAAAAGATCAATCAGTGTCATACATAAAGAAATACCAGGATCATATTGTTAGATATTGAAAATGTTGTACGAAAAATAAACCACCATTGGGGTAATATGCTTTAACCACTGTCAGTAACAGTATTGCCTTTCCTGGCTTAGCATTTATCAGATATAGTTATATTTCGAATTTTAATATATAATTTAGAATGGTTCAAAAATACTATTAAGAAATTTCCTAGTTATAACAATGATAAAAAAAAAAAAAAAAAAAAAAAATTGCAATCTTCTTAATAATGTAACAGCCCTAATTTCCCAGAGGTTTCACTTGAAACAGACGTTACAGTTACAAGTTCGTAATCTGCCCTTTTTTCCGGTCACTTTCAGGAATGAGAAATTTTTGCCACTTCTGCCACAACTAATTTTATGCAGAAAATGTATGGTATTACCATAGCCTCCTTAACTAGATGCCTGTCGCGTAGCTCGGAAACTAGGCAACAGTTGAAGCGGTAGACAGCGCCACCTAGTACAGATTGTGGGACTTTTTTATTCAACTATCACCAATAATTTAAAGAAGTGATACATGATATATAAAATCGACGTTTCTTTGCTTCTATTCGCCTTTCATGTATATCATATCCCACTTTTAAAAATATTTGGTGGCTGTTGAATAAAAAAGTCGCACAATCTATACCAGGTGGCGCTGTCTACCGCTTCAACTGTTGCCTAGTTTTCGAGCTACGCGACAGGCATCTAGTTGAGGAGGCTATGGTATTACATAGGTGCCAAGTCTCCCGTTTTTCAAGGGAGACTTCAAACCGGAAAATTTTTATAGCTGTATTCGGTAATAATAATCGTCGAAAATATATATAACATATTACACTTAAAAATACTGGTGTTAATTCTGATTTAAAAGTTTAAAATGTTGGCAGCTCTGGTATTATTTAAGTAATTTTTCGTAATTAAATAGAATAGGGATTATTGTATAAAATTAGTGGTAGCAATAAAGTCGGAAATGTCTTATCTCTGATAGTGACCTGAAAAAAGGCAGGAAGTACGAACCCTGTAGAGTTATAACAATCCACACTATTGAAATCCGAATATATAGTCAGTAAAAGGGGAAAAAAAAAGGCACACGCACACACCTCCCGACTAGTTTTGCTGTAAATGATCGTAGAAACATGCACCTGGTGCCGATCGAACTGTAACAACGTCTAGTTTATAACGATATAGTTAGATTTTGCTCAGGGAATCGTCTACATATTAAAACTGGCACTAAGTTCATATTTTTAATAGTAACACACATTTTTGATAAATTTTTTGAATTATTTGGATCAAATCATTTCGGAAAATGATATATAGTATATATTTCTCTTATTTTTTTATAGAGTTATAAGCTGTTAAAATACATGATGTTCATGTTAAATGAATGTGATAAACATTAATTTTTATCTACCCGAAAAGTTATTATATTCGAATTTCATTTTTTAAATATTTTAGAATGAAGTGATCAGAGATACAGTTTATTTAAACAGCAGAAATAAGTACCGCTTTTAAACAAGGCACCTGCCGTATACCAGCTTAGAGAGCAGTGTTGGGCATAATTAATTAGAAAGTAATTGAATTACAATTGAATTACAATTAAATTACAGTTATGATTATTTTACTGTCAATCGATTAGCAAGTAATTGATTACAAATAAATTGAAAAATAATTCAATTTATTTCCAACTAATTACTTGTTAATTGATTGACAGTAAAATAATTATAATTGTAATTTAATTGTAATTCAATTGCTTTTTAATCAGTTATGCCCAACACTGTTAGAGAGCATAGAAACTTATGGCCACTTGTGGTCAGAGAAAATTCCTGGAATTCCACAAGATTTGGGGCTCTAAATTTATTGACAATGGAAATGTCACACTCCATTTATTCCGTATGCATTATCAATTTTATATCCGTTTCAGCAGCGTTTAACAAAATATTACCAGTTATTTGAAAAATATAAATTGACATGTATGGTGATTAGCATATGTTTCTTATGCAAACATTACTGCTTACATTTATACTTACTGCTTCAAATAAAAGATACAAAGAAACTAAGAAGTCCAGTAAAGTTGTAGTAAAAACGGCTATCATCCAAGGAATTAATAATCTCCGGCTATCCTAAACAAAGAGAGAAATGTCTTTTAATTATAAATAAAAATAAAAATCACTTATGATTAAATAATAGTAACGAAAATTATATAAACTATTTTTCGTAAAATTACACAGAACATTTGCAGTAAAAATTTATTTATAGTTTTAGAACTTATGCCTCAGTACCCTTTCACTAATTTCATGTTAGGACTGTAAGAACTACAGTAAATATATACTTTTTATAAACAACGAATTAAATATATATATATATATATATATATATATATGTGTGTGTGTGTGTACTTGCTTCAAAATTTGAAAAAATTCCATGGTTGAATTATTTGCGTATAAATATTTCATCAATGTTAATTTTTTTAAAGGAAGTGGATTATACTCACCACACATAATCCGATAAGAAGTAAGACTGATGTTATAACACAGCAACCAGAGCAAGCTAGCATCAAGAGACTGAGAGCCAGCATAGCTGTATATAAAATACATAAATTAATATTATTAAAACGCTTTAAAAAAATTTATTTTTCACTAATTCATATCATCCCTGGAGCATATATTTAACTAGAGAGTGTAACCTTCATCGAAGAATGTAACGAACATGGCGAGTGCTTTTAATGTTTTCACCAATAAAGGTCACTGATCACGCCCGTCAATCCACCTTCGGACAAAGAGTGTCAAAGATTTTTTGTGTGTAATCCAATTACAGACTGATCTGACCGTTTCACGCATCACGTGACCGATAAATATCATCCTCAATCTTTGTTACCCTTTGAATTGGAACTGCAGTAATGAATGCACTCTCTAGTCATATATATGCTCTAGTATATCATCATGAAATTTGACCATCTAAACAAGATTAGAGCAAAGTTATGCAGTGAAACAATTTTAATCTTAAACAGAGAAATTACATGGAAAGCTTCTAACCAAATCCGGAGGATTGTTATTACCGTCCCTTTTTCCACACCACTTAATTTTTAGAGCAATTCTCTTCAAATGTATTTATGATGAATTAAGAAGAAAAATGCTCTAAAAAAAGACTGACGTAGAAAAATAGGTGGTAATAGCAATCCTCCCGATTAGGTTGACAGCTTTGTTACATGATTCTGTGTAAGGTGAATAGCTTAAAACACACTAAAGTCACGTGTGTAACGCCTACCAAATAGAATAGTGTAATATACATGGGGACAATGAAATAGTAAACTTTGTATTATTTTTGCCCAATGGGAAATACAATGTCGAATAAATGACGATTAAAAAATCATCGTAAACCTTAATTTAGTAAAGCCGCTATCAGTCAAAGATTCGTATAAACGACATTAGCACATAATATTTCATAAACAGATTTTCCATGAGAGAAACCGGTGAAATACTACCGTATGATACTTTTGCCTGTCTTATATTCTTCAATCACGCACTTTTGACTATTAAAATCACATACGCTAGCAGTGTCGGATCCAGAAATTAACTTTTTTTGGAGGGGAGGGGGGAACTAAGATTTTTCAAGATATTATTCCAGATCAATGAAAAGTTTACAATTGTAATATTCAGTTGTCAATGTCAGTAATTTTGGGGGGAACGCTAGTCTTTCGCAAGAAGTCCTCCAATCAGAGAATCACGATTCCAGAGTATCCTCTATCCTCATTCCTTTCAAACCTCCGAAAGGGGAATTGTCGCCAATTGTTGCGCTCGTTGATTACATTTGTGGATTTCGTTTATGCTTAAAAATTACCCTTGATTGAGCTCAAGAAAGTCGTTCGGTAGGTTTGAGATGCAATGGATTATACTTCAGGATATGTGTTCTTTCATTTGATAGCGACTTTAGATAAGATAAGGGTATTTTTCTTCACTCAGTCATCACTGTTATTTATAAGTATTGTATAGTATTTCAAAATGAGATATGCAAGCGGTGAAAAATTACAAACCAGAAAGAACATCAATTAGCATCACATTAGTTACCAATAATGAGCATGACATAGAACCAAAAATGTTTTTCGCATATGGCACTAAATATGCTTAGCATATTATTTAGTTTTGTAGTTCTGATAACTTGCTTGTTTTCTCATTTATTTATTTTTACATGGATGGATGGTTGGGTTTTACGTCGCACTAGTGCTGCGCACATGGACAATTGGTGACGGTTTGGGACACACCCCTAGAGATGGTCCGGAGACATGCCATCACAATTTTGATCCTCCACGGAAGGAATGGCTCTCCCGCTTCGGTGACCCCGATAGGTATAATTTTTTGATAGGAACATGGAGGACATTGCGGCCACGACAGATTTTACGTGCACCAGCCACCATTAGTGTACACGGCGGCCTTTGGCCGGCTCGAGTACCGAACCCGCAATTGTCCAATTACGAGGTCGGCGCTCTACCGACTGGGCTTCCGAGGCCTTTATTTTTACATGTCTTTTCTGTTTATTTTATTTATTTTTTTAGGTGCCTAATATGAAGAAAAAAAACGATTTTGCAAAATATATATATTATAAAAAATATTATAAAAAATATATATTCATAATTACGAAACTCGGCATGTATTAATAATAATTAGATAGGTGAGCAGACGATTAACATATTGGAGCAAAACACTGTTTTATTAAAGTGTTGCAGAATTTAAGGCCGATTGTCTGAACTTAGAACCTGGACTTCAGTGGAAGGTTATCCACTATGGAATTTCTAAGGCTGTTTAAAACTTTTTGATACCTGCTTTCACCGTAACAATTTTACAATTTCGAAAGTATGCGCACATGATTCTGTCCTCACTCCCAAAACCAAGCAACATAGTTTTAGCCCCTAGTTCTATTTTTTTTTAAATTTTCAAATATTTTCTTCACCGTCTCCCTCTTTAATAATTTACAATTTCAACTGTACCAAAAAAAAAAAAATAAAGCGCATTCAATTCATTACCCTCTCTCTCAAAATAAATAAATGAACTATTAACACTATTTCTATAGATCCCTAGCTCTCTTTAAAACAAAATATTAGCGTCCTACTATCTCCATATAAAATTTTTACTTTTTTTATATTCAGATATGCCACGAATAGTTAGATATTTTTAATGGGTTGCCAACTAAAAAAAGGTTAAGGAATACTGTTTTTAGTCATTATTAATACGAATTAAAAAAAAAAAAAAACTACGGAAAATTTCGAATGACTAGACCAACGAGCACGATCTTGGTTTAAAATCTGTCTATTTGGGTTCAAAGGCAAACTTTCTCGGGCATTGATGAGACTTTATTAAAATGAAGTAATACAGAAAGTATTCTCTCTAATAAATACTAAACCCAGCTGGCGACACTGGCAGATAATCATTGAGGAATTAGTAACTGGAGTTTGATTGCTATAGATTCTTTCACAAACTGTTATAAGAGTTCTTTAGTTTTAGAAGACTGCTAAAATCGCAGTCAAAAGTATCATACGTTTTGTCAAATATGCCGGCTGACTTTTCTATTCGACCAGCGAGCCTTTCTGAGCATTATAAAGTGTGTCTTCTCAATCTCGAAATTGTGCTTGCATGCCATGAGGTAGATCTGTAAAGCATCTTACATGCCAGTATCATGCATAGCAGCAAGCAATTCCGTTTTAAACGCCATTCACTGAGCGTAACGGCTCTTTTAAATTATACCCTAATCGCTGCCCAGACAGCACATCGCCTCCCCAGGATGTCTTCAAGATGTCTTCTGGATGAAAAGGCATCCCAGAAACGTCCTTAAGATGTACTGTGGATAAGTTAAGCCTAACTGTGCTGTTAGGGTGTTCATGCGTGTGTTATGTGTCATGACAATTCTGAATAACGCTGTAAGATTGATTCTTTGCATCATTTGCCATTCCACGTTTTCATGAGAAATTTTGTCGTTGTAGCCGGATTCTTTCTGTGTGCATATATAACAGATTTTTTTTTTTTTTTTTTTTTTTTTTTGTAATCAGAATTCGAAAATATAGACAACATACATTTTACTGAATAAATTAAAGTTTAAAAAAAAAATTTAACAGAACATAATCGATTTTGTAAATGTTCAAATTTAATTTTACTGTCACAATTTCTGCATTAAATTAAGGTGCAAATTTATCTGATGCGTTATCACTTGCAACCGTTCTAGCTAATATATCAAAGAATAATATTTCAAGAATATATTTTAATAATTTTAATACATTAATTTTTTTGCATTATATTATTTTGATCAAAGATGTATTTTGATGGAAAATAATCTGGACGCTATTTATATGCTTATTCAAATCAAGCACGGCAAAGAACTAAATAAAATTGTACAAAAAACAACAAATACCTGATAAGGTTTAGAAAAATAACAACGGGTGCAAATGCACAAGCGCATATCAGCGTATTTTTTTTTCCCAAATCATTTGGCATCAATGACTTTAGTCAACTCAAAAGTACTCAAACCAATGGAAGGTAATAAATAAGACTATTAAGAGCATAAATTTAATTACGTGAACATTCAGTCTAATTACATTAACTTTTAATATGCATATTATACAAACAAATATGAACTTACGTAGTGTATCCATAACTGTGTTTAAATTAAAGGCTCCACCAGTAAGGATAATTGTATGCATGATCTGAAACACAAAAGATATAATTAAATTATTTATTAGAATATCATTAAATTTAAATTTAAATTTAATTACAAATGATTCGATAATCTTCCACAAATTCGTATTGGGTACAATTTTTTTCCTTTCTGCAAAAAATAATTTTGCAAACACAAAAATTAATTAAAGTTCTTCTTAATGAGACCGTTTTAACTAATTGCATTTATTATTAATACGATTAAAGATTAATTAAATTTAAAATGAAAATTTTTTAATTAAGAATCAAGAACCAAATAAGCATTATGTCATTTTTTTCTTTCTTTTTTAAATTCCGGAAAAAAAAAAAAAAAAGAAGAAGAAGAAGATTTTATTGTTTAAAATTTTATGAATTGCAAAAACAATTAAATGTTATTTTTATTTTTTGTTCGGGATTAAATAAATTTGTTAATAATGAATTTATTTTTAAATCATAATACTGTACATAACATTTCTAATTTTTAATAAGTGAATTTGGAGCGATTAAATATTAAATATGAAAGCGAAGAATCTGTTGAATATCGTCATTGAAATAATTTTGAATTAATTAAAATTTCAAATGTCTCAAAAAAAAAAAGAAATTTCTTTCGCTATTTGATTACCGTAGAAAAAGAGAAGTATATTTTTGAGCGAAAATTTTGGTATCAAATTTTTAGATGATTTATATGGTTAAGGTCTAATGAATCAAATTTATTTTTATTTATTTATTTATTTATTTTTAAGTGGTCAGTGCGCGTGCGCGTGCACATGAATGTGTTAGAGGGAACCTTTTGATCATATCCCTAAAATGAAAAAAAAACAAAAACATAAAACAACCAGTGTTCGGTGTATCGTGAATTTGTCAAGTTTTCCGTTGAATCCAAAATTTGAAGTGCAACATTGAAATCCGAAAGTGGGACTGAAAGTTCAAACTTCATAATTCAGAAAAGTCCGAGGTACAGTTGATTTTGCAAAATTTGGTGAAATTTTGAAAAAAAAAAAAAAAAAAAAAACAGAATGAGAGAATAAGCATGTATTGCAAAACGGCTCTAATGATTTTCATCAAATTTGTAAGGAAAACACTCTTTTAGATGTCCAGATGTCTTTTTTTTATTTAACAGTTGGTTACTGATATAAAAATATTGACATCCTGATTTGGAAGGTCAGCTTCAGATCTCGGAAGTAGATATTTCAAATATCGGTTTTATTTCTTTTCTTCAGACTCACTTATTTTTATTGATGCCCTGTTAGATAGCTTCTCGTATGATTTGCTGCACTTAAATTGGTAGGAATCCTGAAGAATTCTCACAAAGTCAAATTTAAATCTCTCTGATTTAACATAGTAAATTTATACTTGTTTATTAGTTGACATTCGTTGATATCAATTAAAATATTAATATATAAACATTCTGGCATCCAAATTTCCCTTCGTGAATACGATGAAATCCACATTAATTACGTCAATTTTATGTGTTCTGACAACACTTTCAAAGGAAGGTTATAATATGTCCTCTAGTGTGTAGTGGAAGTTATATGGTCATTATGCTTCAGATTGTTTTTACTTAAATTTCAAAAACGTAGTGAATTAAACAAGTATTTAAACTTTATTAAACATCAAGTTCCTACATTGATTTAAAGTTGATCACAAACTACGAGTAAAATATATTCTAAGGGTTTTTTCTTTTTCTCTACATTTGATTGATTTTGGAGAAAATTTGAAACAAAAAAAAAAAAAAAAAAAAAAAAAAAAAAAATGTATGTAAAAATATCATTGGATACGACATTTTAAAAATTATAGAAATATTCCACGGTAAAGGAAAATGTTTATAAAACATTTAGCGTAACATTCTATTTCATACTTATTTAAAGTATTTCTTCATTGTATTTATGAAATGTACTAGTAAAAAAGATAATTTTAAGATAAAGATAAGATAAAAGATAAAGACTTTTTTTTTTTTTTTAATTGAAGTATTTCTATTAACAGAAATAATATGAAAATAAAAAACCTTAGTTTGTTTATTGCTTGTAGTTTTCAAATATAGTTTTTCTCACATTTAAATGAGATTATATGCGTCTATTCGTAGAAGCTGCTGGCACAGCCTGTCTGTTTTAAGTCACGATGACTTCAAAAGGTTTACGAAATTCTATATGACTTTTTTTAATTAGTTATGTAATAACACGTTATGCCATGTCGTTGTATTAGATATGGTACATGGGGAATCGATGTAAAATGTATTTCAGAAAAAATACCTATGAATACTATTTATGAAAGGATGTTAAGAAATCTCGTTTCATTCCATCCAATTAATCACTAAACAGAATGCAGTGTATTGGAGATAATCGAGAATTTCTGGAAGGATACCGATTCCAGATTTTGATAATTCAAAGTTTTTGTTCATTAATACTATCTACTATCAAGGAAACATTCAAAAGCTGTCGTCATAAAAATATATTGAAAAAAATATATGTGATTCTACTCTTCCTAAAACACCAAAAAGTGAAAAAATTATCGACTGAAATGAATTACAGCGACCACAAAAAATATCAAAATTAAGCATATTTGGCGATTTCACATTGTTAGGCGATTGATTTTGAGTACTTGGCGGAGAAACAAAACACGGTTCTGTTCGTACACAGCAATCTCGGTGCTAGCGAACTGAAAGACTAACAGCGCTAAATCGCCAAATATGCTTAATTTTTATAATTTTTTGTGGTCGCTGTAATTCATTTCAGCCGATATCTTTTTTTTTACTTCCTGGTGTTTTACGAGAAGTAGAATCACATATATTTTTCTTTCAATATTTTTTGAAGACGACACCTTTTGAATGTTTCCTTGTAAGAAAAAAATGTATCTTAATATTTATTAGTCGGTTAATCATGTAATGTATGATATAATAAAACAATTATGTGTTTATGAATAATTATAGTCATTTATATTTTATAGACATTAGACTGTATTTTAGACATTTATTTTATGTTTTATTTAATCATATTATTTTATATTGCATATACAGACGTTAGATTATATTTTATAGACATTATTTATATTTTTAATTTCTAAAATAATAATTATTGTTATTATTATTATTTTTTTACTAATTTTATTTTGTTACAACTATTAACTAAGGTAAATTGTTTTCCAAAATTCTATGTCAGGCATTATTTTAAAAATTATTATTACTTTTAATGCGTGGATTTCAGTTTTAAACCATTCTTTCTACGCCTAGTCTAAATATATTTTGACCACATGGGAAAGACACTTTTTATTATGTCATATATTACGCTAATAAGATATTATGTTAAAGAGGTATTTAAAAATATTTTTATATTAAATAAAAGGGAGTTTTATTTTGCCTGAAAAAAATTATAATAATAAAATAAAAAAATTATTTTCAAACTAGGCAATTGTTTAGTTACGTAGATATTCAGCTGACCTTGATATATTTTCCCTGGAATAAAGATGTTCAAATAATAACAGGAGACTTGGCGTTGGAATATTAAAACCCGAATAAACTACTACGTCAGAAACGCCAAAGACAAATATTTGAGATGCATACAGCTGTTTGAGTAGCATTAAACGTACCGTCTTCAGTGCAAAAAGAATAATTATTTTAATAAAATAAAAAAAGAATTATTTTTGCACTGAAGACGGTACGTTTAACGCTACCCAAACAGCTGTATGCATCTCAAATATTTTTCTTTGGCGTTTCTGACGTAGTAGTTTATTCGGGTTTTAATAAAGATGTTCAACTTATACGTTAAGTTCATTCACATGAAAAAAAAAGAAAAAGTATTTATATAAATAAATAAGTACATGATTGATGACGGTAAAATGTTCGTTCTTAGTCTAATTTGTATTTTGGAAGGTAAGAATCTTATCTCCTTTCGATTTATCGAATTATACTGAGATCAGAACAGTATATGACGAAGTTACAGAAATCGCATTTTGGTTACGATGCATCGAAATTTCGATCCTGTTTTCGTTACGGTGCTTTAATAGTAACTGTGATGCTACACAAATATTTCATAATTGTGCTTGGAATGGTCACAAAGTAACAGAATATATATAATATATACTTTTACATTACATGATACATATATTATTAAGTCAATAACAGTTATGAAATTGCAATAAAAGCTTTATTACAGGTTTTATCTCTCTTTTATATGCACAAATTCCTGATACTATGTATAAAAATTATTTACAAAACATTTATAAAATGCTTAAATATTCTATCTAACATATTTAAATGCAGTTTCATGTCTGTCTTTATGCTGAAAACGTTTTTTCTTTGTAATTGAGAGGGGGGGGGGGGTGATGGAAGGTCTTGCTTAATTATTACTTCATGAAACAATTATTGAATTTTTACAATTTTTATATTAGATTATAATGCTTTTATTCTAATGATGTACGTATATATATATATATATATATATATATATATATATATATATATATATATATATATATATATATAACACGACAAAGGGAAGAAAACAGAAAACAGATCTTGAGAAAATTTACGAAACCATGATAACTATAACTTATATATTGAAAAATGCATAGCTTAACAAAAAGCTGGGGGGGAAATTATAAATTTTATATAAGAAAAAAAAGAAAAAAACTTTGAAAAATCACCGAGAAGACGGCTATGATACCATCAGGGATACTTATGACATTAAGGTGATAAAAATAACATTGTTTCTGTAATAATGAAGGCTTTTTGCAAAAATTCACCTGTTTAGTAACCGACAAATCAACAAAAGAACATTTGTTACTGAAGCCAATTTACTAGAGATAATTCACAGTATCTTTTTTTTTCCCTCACAAAAAAAAAAAAAAAAAAAAAAACAGTCTGTATGCTTTTTCTTGATTACTATGTGCTATAAAAGCAAATCTACAAAAATATTGTTCGTACAATTTGATTTCATAATTTTAGTTGATACATATGTTTTTACTTTCCGAACACTATAGTGAGGAAAGTATTGTAATCATGTCAAAAATCCGAATTCGAGATTTTGATGTTTCTATACGTTTCGAGGTCAGACGAGTCCGTTTTCACTATTTTTACGATGATGTATGTATGTGTGTGTGTATGTATGTGTGTATGTATGTGTGTATTTATGTGTGTATGTATGTGTGTATGTCTGTGAGTGAACACGCTAGCGTCTAAACGCTTTGTTCGAATAAGCTGAAAGTTGGTATGTATATTGTAAGTCACCATAGTAAGAACCCTATAGATTTTGGTGAATCTAGCACTTATAGTTTTTTTACAGGGACACAAAGAAAAATTCTTTATCATTATGGCCAAGGGACCAAAATCTTAAAAGTGCGATAGCATCTAAACGCCTTATTCAATTGAGCAAAAACTTTATACACATATTATAGGTCACAGAGACTCAATCTGTATACATTTTGGAGAATCTAGCACTTATAGTTTTTTTACAGGGACACAAAGAAGAATTCTTTGCCAAATTTTTAAAAGTGTGATAGCATCTAAACGCCTTATTAATCTCAGCGAAGAATTTGTACACATGTTATAGGTCACATTTGAACCAACTGTATAGATTTTGGTGAATCTAGCACTTACAGTTTTTTACAGGGACACAAAGAAAAATTCTTTATCTTTATGGCCTATGAGACCAGCGATAGCATCTAAACGCCTTATTCAATTGAGCTGAAAATTTGTATGAATATTATAAATCACTGTTGCACTAACTATAAGCATTTTGGTGAATCTAGCATTTATAGATTTTTACAGGGACACAACGAAAAATTCTTTATCCTTATGATCTAAGGGCTCAAAGTTCAGTAGCGTTAAATAAAACCTCGTGTGATATATGGAGAAAAATACTCAAACACTCTGTTAAGGTTTTCTCTTTTTTGTTTGTTTAGCAACTCCTCTTTCTTTATTTTATCTGCAAAACTGTTAGTTACTCAATGTTCGGAAAGTCGAGTGGAGTCACTCCAGATTTTTTTGGTGTACTAAAAAAAGAAAATGTAGCCAGTCTTTTTCAATCACCTATAGATTTTTGCCAATGCAGGGTGTCTACTGAAACAATTTCTTCATTATCGGTAGTTTTTAGTAAGTTTCCATAATTAATTATAATTGATCATGGAAACATACTATAATAGACACTAGAGGTGAGTTCGGGCTCTATTTTGGCAATCCGAGCCCGCCCGGGCCCGAAACATTTTTGAACTGAGCCCGCCCGAGCCCGAAAAATTTTGTGTGACCAGAGCCCGAGCCCGCCCGAGCCCTATATTGAAAGTGGTACGCTATGCAACGCATACACAATAGTACAATAAATACCGTTTTCATTTTCAAGTTAATTTTCTTATTATCAATCCTCAATTTAAATAACTATAAATGTTATTGTAACAATTTATAATGTCTGTGTCTCTGTATACATGTATATATTTATATAATATATATCTATAGTGCAGCCCATTGTTTATAATACGCCTATCGGGGGACAAAAAAATTATCCGAATGAGTGATATAATGAGGCCCAACATAACGAAGGAGGAAGGATTACTGTACAACGCTATGACATAATATGCATCCCGTTTTTTACATTTTCCAGTTAGTGAATAATAAATTAAACGGAACTTTTAGCTTGAATCCGAGCCCGCCCGGAGCCCGAAGACTTGCGTAAGATTTGAGCCCGATCGGGATCGGGCTCGGGCTTACGGGCTCGGGCTTACGGGCTCGGGCTGAGCCCGTCTCATCTCTAATAGACACCATATCATTATACATATCGAAGAGTCACGAAAGAAATTCGTCGGCAGTTGTACACTGCATTGACAAAAATCTATGCGTGATACAGAAAAACTGGCTTCTTTTTCCGTTTCAGCACACCAAACAAACATAAAGATCAGCCAAAATTTTAGATGTCAGCATGTGTAATTAGATTTTTTATTACCGTAAAATGATTAAATTAGATTGTTTTTTTAAAACAAGAATCCTGAAAACTACCGCAGCAATCAACGTGTTAATAAAAATTCAGCAATGTCCGTTCATGATTTTTTTATTTTTTCCCATAATAAAACAAACTAATTTAAATGCATTGTACTTACTTTAAACTATAACAAATATAAGATTTTAAATAACATGCACTGAGGGCAGTTCGATATTTCCTGCATAGAAATAATTTATTTAATTTTGTAACACATGTATGTTTTGTAATATTAATAAACCATATAAAGTTTCTGTTATAATTTAATGATTTTTTTTTTCAATCTTAATTCCCATTCTTTTTTAATAGAACAAAAGTTTTCATTGTAAATTTATTTAAAACAGTCTCTTACATCCTTAAAATGTATTTTAAAACGTTATTTTTGCTACATTAACAACCATGAACTCATATACTCCTATGTCCATATGCAAAAAGGAAAAGAAGTAATTATCAACTGGAAAAGAAGTAATTATCAATTGGTAAAGAAATACACTATTCTACTTGTAATAATTTCAATTATCAGTTAACGAAGGGCAATATTTTTATATAAAAAAGTTTTAAAGTTCTTTAACTGTTTGAATGCTGAAGCATTTTCTGAAACACATCCTTAAATTGCTATGGCTATTTCAGGCCTCACTAAAAGTTGTTCCGGTGTGAATATTTGATTTTAGTTTTGTAAAAATTACGAAATCCAATCATGCCAACCGGAAAACCACGCCGTGCAGTAAAAATTAAAAAAAAAAAAAAATCCAAGTAAGCAGAAAGCGAAAGTGAATGTATAAATGTGCTTTTTTATGCCTAAATTATTTACCCTCGATAGCCCTTTCTACAGAAATAAAATATGAAATTTTCTAATGATCTATAAAAACATACCTAATTAATGAAAACCACGTCCTACTGTAGCGTTTGTAAAAGGCCAATTTAAGTATCATTAAAGGATGAATAAAAAATAATAAAAAATAAAAAAAATAAAAAGAACGTGTTTTACCATTAATAATTGTTCACACACAATTTTTTACGAAAATTTAGGATCAGCGAAAAAATCCAATTTCGTTTTCCAAATATACAATACAGCGTAGTGAAGGGGTGTGTATTTTGATAAGATTTTATCAAGACTCCGCCCATTCTTATTTTTTAACAACTTATTTCACAAATATAATGATATATATATTTTAAAAATGATGAAACGAGCTTCGTAATATTTTATGCGTCAAAAATCATGTTAGATATTTCTTTTCCGAAAGAACTACATTTAATTGATTTCAGTGATTAGAGTATTGACATTGTTTTCTGGTGATATTTTTTGAGCATTTAAAAAAAATGTTATTTAATAAAACACAATTACTCATACAATTGTCAGTTAATTTATTAATTCTTTTTATGTTTTTTAAGGGCGGGGTAAGGGTTTCAGCGTAAAAAAAAAACACTTTTTTGCGATTTTTTTTTCTCAAATATGGATTGAGCAATTTCATTCGAACCTTTTGTACATTAATGAGCATGCTTTTGACAATGTTGTGTAATTTTTTCATGCAGAATTATTGAATCATAAGCCGGTAACAGAGCTTCCCCCAGAACGTCTTGGGAAAAAAACAATTTGCGGTGTTCACCATAACTCGGCCGGAAATTATCTGAAAATAAAAAACCATGAAAATTAGTTAAATTATAATCAAATCTTCCCCCCAACGTTCTCTGATAATTTTTTTTTTTCATTTAAAAATTTTTGGCGGCCATCAAAAGTGTGAACTGTTATTTTCTACGAAAAATTCCGCAATTTTGTGGGTGGGAAACACCCTTAATGTAAAAAAAAAAAATTAAGTAAACGTTGGGGGGCGGTATTTTATATGTCAAAAATGTGTACAAAGTTTGAAATGAATCGGTCAAGTAGTTTTTAAATGGCAGTGAACACGGACTTTGAAAAAGTAGTTTTGAGAAAAACGCGTCTAAAGTTTATGAACTAAAAAAGTGAAGAAAAAAAATTATATTTTTTTATTATTATATTAATTTTTTTTTTTTTTTTTTTTTTTTACATTAAGGGTGTCTCCCACCCACAAAATTAGGGAATTTTTCGTAGAAAATAACAGTTCACACTTTTGATGGCCGCCAAAATTTTTTAAATGAAAAAAAAAAAATATCAGAGAACGTTGGGGGGAAGATTTGATTATAATTTAACTAATTTTCATAGTTTTTTATTTTCAGATAATTTCCGGCCGAGTTATGGTGAACACCGCAAATTGTTTTTTTCCCAAGACGTTCTGGGGGAAGCTCTGTTACCGGCTTATGATTCAATAATTCTGCATGAAAAAATTACACAACATTGTCAAAAGTATGCTCAATAATGTACAAAAGGTTCGAATGAAATTGCTCAATCCATATTTGAGAAAAAAAATCGCAAAAAAGTGTTTTTTTTTACGTTGAAACCCTTACCCCGCCCTTAAATAAATAATGAAAGAAAAGAACTTTATAAAATAAATAAACAAATATATATAGAGAGAGAGCTGCCAACCTAATCCGGCAAATTGCTAGTACCGCCCATTTTTCTACACCACTTAATTTTTAAAGTATTTGTTTTCTTAATTCATCGTAAATATATTTGAAGAAAATTACAGGGATGGAACACGGGCGCAGAATTCATACCACTATGAATGTAAGAAAATTGTCTACCTCTTAAATCAACGATATTATAGGTACGGAAATTTCTTAAACAGATTCCGGTATGAATTCTGCGCCCGTGTTCCATCCCTGAAATTACTCTAAAATTTAAGCGGTATAGAAAAATGGGCGGTTCTAACAATTTGTCGGATAAGGTTGGCAGCTGGGTATATATACACACAAATATACACTGATGGAAAAAAAATCCCAACACCAAGAAAAAATTATTGTACAGTAATGAAATTTCAGCAATACATTTGTCTAGGTAACATATTTAATTGATTAAAGTTTCAAGATCACCATTGGCGAGAAGAGCCATTTCAAATGTGAAATGTTGGTACATTAGTAACCGGTGTAACCGCCAGAATTTTGAATGCAAGCATGCAAACGTGCATGCATTGTGCCGTACAGGTGTCGGGTATCAGTTTGTGGGATGGAGTTCCATGCCTGTTGCACTTGGGAGGTAAATGCAGGGACGGTTAATTCTGGTTGTGGATGACGCTGGAGTTGTCGTCCAATGATGTCCCATACGTGCTCGATTGGAGAAAGATCTGGTGATCTAGCAGGCCAAGGCAACATGTCGACACTCTGTAGAGCATGTTGGGTTACAACAGCGGTATGACGGCGAGCGTTATCCTGTTGGAAAACACCCCCTTGAATGCTGTTCATGAATGGCAGCATAACAGGTTTTATCACTAGACTGATGTACAAATTTGCAGTCAGGGTGCGTGGGAAAACCACGAGAGTGCTCCTGCTGTCATACGAAATTGTTCCCCAAACCATAACTCCAGGAGTAGGCCCTGTGTGTCTAGGCCGCAGACAGGTCGCTAGCAGGCGTTCACCTGGTCTCCTTCTAACCAACACACGGCTATAACTGCGATCAAGGCAGAACCGGCTTTCATCAGAAAACACAACAGATCTTCACTCCGTCCTCCAATGAGCTCTAGCTTGACACCACTCACGTCGCAAACGGTAGTGGTTTGGAGTCAGTGGAATGCACGCTACAGGGCGTCTGGCTCGGAGCTGTCCTTGAAGTAACCGATTTGTAACAGTGCGTTGTGTCACTGTGGTGCCAACTGCTGCTCGAATTTCAGCTGCAGACGCAGTACGATTAGCCACAGCCATACGCCGAACACGGCGGTCTTCCCTCTCAGTAGTGCCACGTGGTCGCCCGGAACCCGGTCTTCTTGAGGCAGTACCTTCCCTTGACCACTGCTGCCAACACTCATGCACAGTGGATACATTCCTGCCAAGTCTTTCTGCAATATCGCGGAAAGAAAACCCACCTTCTCGTAGCCCTACTACACGACCTCGTTCAAACTCAGTGAGCTGTTGATAATGGCTTCTTCGTCTTCTTAGAGGCATTCTTGACTAACATTAACCCACTACGTCAAATCTCAACTGTAAATAACGATCACGAACCTTACAGCGCTTATTTAAAGCAAACCTCATTTGCATGTTCATAGTGTCGCTACTAGCGCCACACTTATGCGCGTAGCTCGAAATTTGAATCGACGTCATCTTTCAGATGTATAATCACGCCTACCAAATTTCGTTTATCTAGCACAGCTCCTTCCTGGTGCTGGGATTTTTTTTTCCATCAGTGTATATATATATATATACTTCTTGTATTAGAAAGTAATGAAAAGATAATGTTCAACAACAATGTTTTGGTTCTGAATGGTTGATTTTGTTCGCGTAAAAAAATTAAATTAAAATTCCGGTGATATCTGAAATTTACTTCTCGCAGCGCGATAGCGCAGCTACGCAGTTTTCGAGACTGAACATTGCAGCGCTGTCGCGCTGCTTAGCAGTCAAACGCTTAAGCAAGGCCTTTTCATACATTAACAATCGTAATACCATCATGTAAACGGAACAAAGGAACTGCATGTAAAAGGAAAAATCAGAAGTAATTATAAATTATAAAAGAAACAATTTAAAAAAATACTCTTTCTCCTTTGATAATTGAATAATTAGTAAACGGAAAATAATGTGAGTTCTGTATAAAATAAGTTGTAAAAAAATAACAAGTTTATTAAAACATTAACAATCGTAACACCTTCTTAAGAAAGAAAAAAATTAATAATAGCTATAAATTACAAAATAATAATAATCTATATCATTATATAAAGCGCAAAAAATTGTTTGTTTGTGGAGGGTAATCTCTGAAACTACTGAACCGATTTAAAAACTTCTTTCACTGACCGAAAGCTACAGTACGCCATATTGTTATAGGCTATATTTAATTTTGATAAAATAAATTTTAGTTTAAAATCTGAGCATTTTAAATAAAATCCCCATAGAAGCCGTAATAGAAATGGAAATAATGAAATATTAAAAAAATTAGCTGCTGCCAACATAAAAGAAACATTTACATATTCATTTCGTTTTTAAAATATCTTGACGTGAAAAGAAAAGAAATATATTTGCACGTGCATTAAATTGAAATTCATATAAAGCTTTTTTAATTGTTAAAGTTACACGTTAAATCTGACGTCATTATAGAATTAAAAGTGTTTATTTTTCTAATAATTTAATTTGATATGATATGATATAATATCTAAGCATCAATGTTTAAACCACGGAGTCTTTATTACTCCGTGGTTTAAACTGATGTGTGTAAACGAAATTGGAATTTAAAAATAAACAAATAAATAAAATAAAATAAAATAAGAAATTCTATTTTATAATATTATTTATTTTAATTTATAATTGTTGCCAAAAAGATTTACGAATTAATTTATTTTTAGACATATAATAAAATATATTTTCACGCGAACAATAATATAAAAAGTGAACTGGATTTTTTGTAAAAAAATAATAAAGATCGAGGAAAATTATTTCCCCATTTTAATCCCCATATTTGGATATAGATATGTATTAGTTATCATGTGCATCCGTTAGATTAAATTGTTTTTGTTGTAAAATTGATAAAATTGGAATTTTAAATTTTAAAACTCTAGAAAAAAAAATGGCAAATTTCCATATTCGATTGAAAACATAAACATTTCATTTCAAAGGATGATATTTACACAATAAACATCCAACTAATAAACTAATTAAAAGGGAAAGGATAAATATTCTATCATAATTTGAAGTCAAATTTGTTTTCAAATGTCTAAATAAAGTATCTGATATAATATACTAATATGTTGCAGCGGAATAGATTTGATATCCGTCATCCTTGGCAGAAAAAAAATATCGCCAAATTATCTGGCGAATATAATTTATTTCCTTCAAAAATCATGGTTATTTTAAAAACTTACATTAAGAGTGTAACGAATAATATGAAACAATATTTCGTACAATACATATTACGAAAATATACATCTGGCATGTATATTTTCGTATTACGTTTTTGATCGCCAAATACAAAAATCGCCAAGGGTGACAGTTTTGAATTTTAAAATTAAAATTTTGTCAATTTGACAGCAAAATAACTCAATCTAACGCATGCATACAATAACTAATACATATCTATACCCAAATATGAGGATTAAAATCGGAAAATAATTCTTCTAGAATTTTAATAAAAAAAAAAAAAAAAAAAATCCAATGAGCGATTAACATGGAAAATCTTTTTCTTGCATCCACGGGCGGTCAGTGATGTCATACTTCGCTTGCGTATTGAGATGTTTAAATTTATTTGGCGACTATTTTTAGCAACTAACAGTTATGGCAAGTAGCTCAATATACATAGCGCATACAGCCATTACTGAAATGTAAATAGCATTTAATTATTTGAGTTACATTATGTTGACTGGAAACCTATTTAATATACCTATGCTCTATAGCTATACTAATATAAAAAAAGAAAGGTTTATATGCATATGTAGAGAACGATCGCTAGAACTAAAAAGCCGATTGCTTTTTTTTTTTTTTTTCTTTCAATAATCAAAAGTTACACTGTCTCTCTCTAAGTGCTAGAAGCTATAATAAATTTTGGTAAAATAAATTTTTAATTAAAATTTTCAATATTTTAATTGAAAACAAAGCATAGATTTGATATCTATCGTCATTGGCGATTTTTGTATTTGGCGATCGAAAACGTAAAACGAAAATCTGTATATTATCGTAGTAAATACGAGATGTATGTGTTTACTTCAATTACCCTACTACCGTAGGTAGTGGAATTATTGTATAGGTTTTGGCAATTGGTCAGTGTGTGTGTATATGTGCACGTGTGTGTGTAATCTTCTGGCTGTCATATCTCCAAAACTAATAAAAATAGAACTACTAAACTTCACAAGTGATTCAGGTCTGGTGTACAGATAAATTTTCCAAATTTTCGTGAAAATTGAAAAACCGGAATTGGGTCATCGAAAACCAGAAATGGGACCCTAAGCCCATATTCAAAAACACCTCTAATGATTTTCTTCAAAGTTGCTATATAAATAATATATTAGATGCCCTTTCGATTGAAAAGTTGCTTAGTTCAGGAAAATTGATAGGCGTCCTCTATAAACAGCTCAATTTCAGACTTCGCAAGTGCGTTCCTTTAAAAACGCCTGTACGGATTTTTTTCAAACTCGTCATGTTAACTTCCTATTAAATATCCTTTTGTATGTAATTATTGTTTTTAGGTCAATAATTGAGTATGTTAAGTTTTGGTAAAAGTTGGTATCTCAAAAACGGCTCTAACGTATTCTTGAAAATTTTTTCTTTAATCCAATTTAGATAACCTTTCTCAAGTATTACGTGCTTATTACAGGAATATTAACGGTCATCCTGATTAGGTTATTCAGTTTCAGATCTCGGAAATTCGTGTTTAAAAAAATAACTATCTATTTTTTTCCCCTTATTTTTTAACTCGCTATGCAAACTCTGTTGTATGTGTCTTTATACGTGTATCAAGTTTCTCTTACTCGAAAATCTCAAAAAATGCAAGTAATATCTCCAAAAAATTGTATATAATACGTGTAATAGTGGGTAATGGAAGTCGTGTGGTTGTTTCACACCAGATTCTGTAATAGTATATATTGTACGAATATTGTTTCATATTATTGATTTCTCCTTTAATATACATTATTAAAATAATAATCAATTATGGAAAAAATTAAATATATTTGCGAAATGAAAAAATAAATAATAATTAAAGCTATTATGACGTCAATTTTATCAAAAACATTTTCATGTCATAGGTTTATTTTTCAATAATTTTTATTCATGAGTAAAGAAATGTTTCTTTTTATGAAATAAATAAATAAATAAATAAATAAATAGCATTAAGTAAAAATTGCTAACATTTAACAACTAATTAAAAAAAATAATTGTAAAATTATATTTTGACTTTCAAGTTAATAATATTGCCTGACTATAACATATAAACTGATATATTTCTTGATTTTTTACATATCAATCCATCTTTAACTAAAATTTGTTTATCAGTGCGAAGCCGGACGGGTCAGCTAGTAATAAATAAATAAACAAACAAATAAATAAATAAATAAATAAATAATGCCTTTTTTCCTAGAATAATTTGAATAATTAATAAACGGATGATTAGTTTTAAATATAATAAGTTAAATAATCTAGTGTGTCACTCACACGACTTTCTCTTCCCCTGAAATTTAACACTATAAATACAGGTTGCAGATTAAGAGGTAAGATAACGAGTACTGTTATGTCAACCTGTGTTAAACAATTCAAATTAGGCTTCGAAAGAGTTTTATATGATAATTAGTTCTGTGTGACAGGGGCTAAAAAAATTATCTTTTATGATAATGCAGACGATTTCCATAATTGAGAAGTAGTATAAAATTAAATAAAAAATATTTAAAAAAAAAAAAATGTTAAAAATGAAGAAAATCGATAAATTTATTTTAAATTATCGCAGATCGATGGTTCAACCATTCGTTTTAAAGGTTTTTACGAGCTCATTTGAAAGATACCCATCATGAAAATTTACTCCCCTCGAGGGGGGACTTCCCCCCCCCCCAAGGCGGAAACGACCTCCTACATGCACAAATTTTTTTTCCCAGTTAACTGTCTCTGTTACAAAAAATATATATTCGTTTCATTTGGTTTAGTGCAGTCTATAGATGTTAAACTCTACTTACATGCAATTTCCCCCATAGACGTAATGTATTTTTGAGTGTACCTGCACACGAACCATTTGCTTCATCTCAACAAAAGCTTTCTGTGGCATCCCTATATGATACACATTTAGCATACCGAGTTTGGAATTTCTGCTACTATTTGTTCTTGAGATATGCTGATAATAGACACGCAGACATCCACACAGACAGACAGACACACAGACCATTCGCTAAACATGATTTTCATATTCAGGGGACTTCAGAACATATAAATATAACAGAAACTCACGTTCGAAAATTTGACCCCAAAATAATACTTTCTCGACCCTATGGGTAAGAGAAAGTAAAAAGGTTTATGATAATGTTTTGTTTTGTTTTTTTTCATACATTAACAATCGTAAAACCCTAGTGTTAAATTAAATGCATGTAAAAGAAAAATATTGAAATAATAATAAATTATAAAAGAAATAATTAAAAAAATACACTTTATCCTTTGATAATCTGAATAATAAATAAACGGAAGACAATAACTTATAATTACTTTTTCTTACCCACAGGGTCGAGAAAGTATTGTTTTAGGGTCAAACTTTCGAACGTGCGTTTTTGTTATGTTTACATGTTCTGAGGTCCCCTGAATACGAAATCATGTTTTTAGTGAATGGTCTGTGCGTCTGTCTGTCTGCGTGGATGTCTGTGTGTCTGTTATCAGCATATTTCAAGAACAAATAGTAGCAGAAATTCCAAACTCGGTATTCTAAATGTGTATCATATAGGGAGGCTACAGTAAGCTTTTCGTTAAGATCAAGCAAATGGTTCGTGTACAGGGACAATCAAAAGAATTTTAATACATTACGTCTATGGGGGAAATTACAGGTAAGTAGAGTTTAACGTCTATAGATTGCACTAAACCAAATGAAACGAATATATATTTTTTGTAATAGAGATAGTCAACTGGGAAAAAAGTTTTGTGTATGTAGGAGCCTCGCCTGCCCTCCTGGGGTGGGCAGGCGAGACCCCCCTCGTGTGGAGTAAACTTTCATGATGGGTATCTTTCAAAAGAGCTCGCCAATACCTTTAAAACGAATGGTTGAACCATCGATCTGCGATAATTTAAAATAAACTTATCAATTTTTTTCATTTTAAACATTTTTTTTTTTTGTGTGTGTGTGTAATATTGAGAATAAATTCAGCTTTTATATATATATATATATATATATATATATATATATTTAGTGTTATACTACTTCTCTAATATGTCTTCTCTAAATCGTCTGCATCATCCTAAAAGATAATTTGTTTAAATAACAATTTTAATAAATTATTTTTAAAAACAGAATTATTTTTTAATAACCGAATTAAATTCTATATAAATGTGGGTGCATTAATGAAACGGGGGTTCGAGGGGGGCGGTAGCAAACTCTTCCTAAGCCTAATTTGAATTGATTAACATAGGTTTACATAACAGTACTCCTTATCTTACCTCCTAATCTCCAACCTGTATTTATAGTATTAAATTTCAGGGTAAGAGAAAGTCGTGTGAGTGACACACCGGATTATTACTTTCCGAACACTATAGTGAGGAAAGTATTGTAATCATGTCAAAAATCCGAATTCGAGATTTTGATGTTTCTATACGTTTTCAGGTCCCCTGAGTCCGTTTTCACTATTTTTACGATGATGTATGTATGTATGTGTGTATGTGTGTATGTGTGTATGTGTGTATGTCTGTGAACACGCTAGCGTCTAAACGCTTCGTTCGATTAACCTGAAAGTTGGTACGCATATTGTAAGTCACCATAGTACGAACCCTATAGATTTTGGTGAATCTAGCACTTATAGTTTTTTTACAGGGACACAATGAAAAATTCTTTATCATTATGGCCTATGGGAGCAAAATCTTAAAAGTGCGATAGCATCTAAACGCCTTATTCAATTGAGCAAAAATTTTATACACATATTATAGATCACAAATACTCAATCTGTATAGATTTTGGAGAATCTAGCACTTATAGTTTTTTTACAGGGACACAAAGAAAAATTCTTTATCATTATGCCTATGGGGCCAAATTTTTAAAAATGTGATAGTGTCTAAACGCCTTATTAATCCGAGCAAAAAAATTGTACACATGTTATAGATCACAGTTGAACTAACTGTATAGATTTTGGTGAATCTAGCACTTACAGTTTTTTTACAGGGACACAAAGAAAAATTCTTTATCATTATGGCCTATGGGACAAAATTTTTAAAAGTACGATAGCATCTAAACGCCTTATTGAATTCAGCTGAAAATTTATATGAGTATTATAAATCACTGTTGCACTAACTATAAGCATTTTGGGGAATCTAACATTTATAGGTTTTTACAGGGACACAACGAAAATTTCTTTGTCATTATGATCTATGGGCTCAAAGTTCAGTAGCGTTAAATAAAACAACGTGTAATAGATGGAGAAAAATACTCAAACACTCTATTATGGTTTACTCTCTTTTGTTTGTTTAACAACTACTCTTTCTTTACTTTATCTACAAAACTGTTAATTACTCAATGTTCGGAAAGTCGAGTGGAGTCACTCCAGATTTTTTTTTTCTAGCTCAAGTAACAAATCAGCAACAGATAAAAGAAATACTATTCTACTTGAAATAGTTTCAATAATCAGTAAATGAACCACAATAGTTTCATTTAATATAAATTTAAAAGGTTTTTAAACAAGGTCCTTTTCTTACATTAACAATCGTAATAAATAACCTTATGAAAAAGGAACCGCATGTAGAAGGAAAAATTAGAAATAATTACAAATTATATAATCAAAAATAAATAACTAAATAAAAGTACTCTTTTTCCTCCGATAATTTGAATTATTAGTAAACAGAAAACAATATGAGTTTTGCTTAAAATAAGATGAAAAAAATAACAAGTTTATTAATACATTAACAACCGCAATACCTTCTTAAGAAAGGAATAAGTTAATAATAACTATAAATTATAAAATTAAAAAAATTAAAAAATGCTCTTTTTGCTAGAATAATTTGAATACCCAGTAAACGAAAACAGTAGTTTTGACACTTTCCCGATCGCAAATTTTTGTCCTTTTCACAGTAAGCTCCGCCTTTAGGCGTTATTCATGGTTATTACATTATTTGAAATCAATGTTTTTTGTATCCATATCTTTAATATTAATGGATATACATTACAATTTTACTTTTTCTAATCAAATTATTTGTATCCATAGCGCATTGGTTGTACAAATGTGAATATAGTGTATATTGTTAAGAAATAATATAACATAAGTAACTTGACGAAACGCCCACTGGCGGAGTCACAGATTTTGAAATAACATGAATTCACGCCAGCGGTCACGAAAGTGTTAATTACAATAAGCTGAAAAAGGTTATTAACAAGGTATTATATATATATGTATATACATATATATATATATATATATACATTAACAATCGTAAAACCCTCATATTAAACTAAATGCATACAAAATGGAAAAATAATAGAAGTAATTATCAATTATAAAAAAAATATTTAAAAAAGTATACTTTACTCTTTGGTAATTTAATTAATCAATAAATGGAAGACAATAGCTAGTTTTTATTTATTTATTTATTTATCTATTTTTTCTTATCCGTAACAGATTAAAGTTGTTCATTATAGAAAGGAAGATAAATTTTACTGTTAAAATCAATCAGCTGCTTCGTCAATGTAAAGGAAGCAATTAAAAGATTTTCTTCTTTTCCGGCATGTAATTAAACAAATTCATTTGTAATTTTTTTTTTTTTTTTTTTTCAGTAACAGCATTATTTAGAGTCAGGAATAAAATGAAAAAACCCCTACATAAAAAGCAAACAAATTTAAGTAATTATAAATTGTAATATAAATACTGCGTTTCTTTTGCGATATTTTGAATAATCAGTAAATGACAGAGAATAGTTAAGTTAAAATAAGTTAAAAAGTTTTCGAACAATATATTTTTCATACGTTAACAGCACAAATATGCAATGAAAAAATTTTTAAAGTTTTTTTTTTTTTTTTTTTAAACTGTTTCTAATAGATATTTGTTCAATAAAACTAAGAAAAACAGAGAAAAACTTTCTATCACATCAAGTTTTCTTTTTTTGTGGAAAACACGTAATTTTACATAAATTTTAAGGGGAAATACGAAATCGCTTATCCTGTTGATTATAAGAACCCTATTCGATAATTATTCCTTGCTGTAAAACAATATTTATTAGAGTGAATATAAAAAAATAATACAAAATGGAAAAGAGGAGGTCTGGGGGAGAGCAGTGGAAAGTACGGACAGAATTAAAGAAACTTTTTGTTTAATTATGAAAACGGATACGTTTCAGTTCAATGAAATAGAATTAGTGGGTCTTTTTTTTTTTTTTTTTTTTTTTTTTGTGTGTGTGTGTGTGTGTGTGTGTGTGTGTGTGTGCAGAGCTGCCAACCTAATCCGGCAAATTGTTAGTACCGCCCCTTTTTGTACACCACTAAATTTTTAGAGTAATTCTTTTCAAATATATTTACGATGAATTAAGAAAAAAATACTCTAAAAATTAAGTGGTGTAGGAAAAGGGCGGTACAAACAATTTGCCGGGTAAGGTTGGCAGGTCTGTGTGTGTGTGTGTGTGTGTCCGCGCGCGTCCGTCTATCATTCTTAAAATAGGTTATATATATATATATATATATATATACAATTAAAAGTAATATTTAAAAAAATACTCATTCTTTAGCGTTATTTTGAATAATCAACAAGCAAGAGACGATAGTTCTATTTTGTCTCGAGTAACAAACAAAACAGATTAATTTTTTTCATTTTACAAAGGAAGATAGTTTTACTGTAATAATAATGTAATAAAAACAAAATACATGATGAGCATAAGTAGATGTCATTCTTTGGATTCTGTAGAATCATCAACAAAAATATAGTTTGAAAAAAAAAAATGGCATGCAGCTGTCTTTTTTTTTTTTTTTTTTTTTAGACTTTTGCAATTCTGATACCTTCATATTCCTATCTGCATGAAGAAGTAAAACTAGTATGTTGTAGCCACCACAAGACTTTCTTCTATATATAATCCTTTACTAATTTATTAATTCACGCAATACAAGTTATTCATTAAATTATAATCTATTAAAATTATTTTCCATGATAAATGCAGACGATTTTTGTCTCAAAAAAATAGAAACACTAAATGACAAAAAAAAAAGTCAATTTTGTGCCAACATTAAAAGAAATGTATTTATTTTTATTTTATTTTAATTTTAATTTTTATTATTTTATTATTATTATTATTATTATTATTATTTCGTTAAAAATAAAAAAATCGACAACTTTGTTTTAAATTATCACAGATCTTTGGTTCAACCATTCGTTTTAAAGGTACTGACGGTTTCATTCGAAAGATACCCATATTGAAGATTTGCAACCTCCAGGGATACTCACTCTCCAGAAGGGGAAGGGGGGATCGATGCTTCTACATGCACACACACTTTTCTCCAATTTACTGCTACTATTATCAATAATTGACATCAATTTTAGAAACATGCGTTTAAAATATCTCTTATTATGTACATTTATACGAAATTTCGTCCTATACTGCCAAGTGAAAAAAATAGAAAAAATGAGATGACAACGCCACCTTTAGAGTAAATGATCCCAAAATCAAATCAGCATCACTTTAGGTCAGGGTCTAACTAAATACCAAGTTTGATTAAATTCCATCCATTGGTTCGTGAGATACAGCGTCCACAAACTTTGTATACACACAGACAGACTGGCAAATAGACATTTTCTATTAATTATCATATCGTGTTCATATCATCTCAAAACGTGCAAATCAGTCGAAAAGTTGATTTCGAAAATTTTCAAGAATCCAATACTTTCTTCTTATATATATACCGAAGAAAGTAAAAATAGAATAGTAATTCTAAATTAAAAAATAAATATTTAAAAAAATAAAATAAATAAATAAAAATACTCTTTCTTTGACATTAATTTGAATAATCAATAAATGAAAGACAATAGTTTTATTTTGTCTCGAGTAACAAATGAGAAACAAATTGAAGTTATTCATTCTAGAAAGAAAGAAAGATTTTAGTGTAAAAGTCGATCGATAACTTCCCTAATGTAAAAGAAGCAATTAAAAGTTTTTCTTCATTTACTGGTGAGTAATTAAATTAGTTGATTTGCACTTAATATGTTTCTTACGGGCAGTATTATTTAGAGCTAAGAATAAAATTAAAGGTATCATTCTTCAAGTAGTAAATTTAAAATGTCGATATACATTTATAAAATAAACAAAAGAATAAAGGAGTCCCATTAAATCTTTAACGTTTATTGTTTTTAAACTGAAACAAAATATTTAAAATTTTTTATGCATTTTTTATTTGTTATTATTATTATTATCATTATTATTCTTTTGACCCTTTGCAGCGCAAGGTAATTGGATCATTTAAATTACACTACCATCGGAATTCACGAATAAAATTAAAGTAAAAAAATTGGCAACCTTTTCTAATATGTTATAAAGGTAAAATTTTGCTAAAAAATTTCCGGGGTGAGTTTTTGCAGTTGGAATTTAATTATTGCGTCCTTGCAGCAAGGGCAGTGCACCGCAAAGGTTTAATCAATTTTTTAACTTTTGTTACTCGTTGTTCAGTACACAACAGCTCTACTGTATATATTACTATACAGATAGGACACTCCCGTTTACCTAATGGTAACCAAAATGAGATTACAGTGACCCTGCTGGCAACGGCTATAAGTTTCTCGTGCAGTTCAGGCTTGTACAGTCACCCAAAAAAAAAAAAAACGCCACGCCCCCACCTAATTTCGCCGTAAATTATCGTAGAAACATTTGACTGGTACCGATCGATTTGTAATAACATCTAGTTTATAGCGGTATAGTTACATTTTGCCTATGGGGTCGTCTACATATTAAAACTGGCATTAACTTCATTTTTTTCCAATAGCAACCCCTATTTTTGACTTCATATTTAGATTTCTAAGATCAAGGCGGTTCGACAAACATACCTATTTATATACCTTAAATCAATTTTAAATAGAGTTACACGTGAAAATGTATTAGGGGTCCGTCTATACATTTAGAATATATAAATCATGATCTACCACCCACTATACATTATTTATTAAGTTTCACACCGGAAAAAAATATGAGAAATGTTAATTATAAAATAAAAAAAATGACTAATTCTTAGAACTTTCTGAGTTAGTTTATGAAATAAAAGATTCTTATTGGTTTCTATTGATTAAACATCAGGTAGTTCACTTCATACAAAGAAAATTAAATAGCTTGAATAGATATTAAAATATCTATCAAAAGAGAAAAAAAAAAAAAAAAAAGGTGAATGGTTTTAAATTTGTTTGAAAATTCAAAATTATTTTAACTCAAGCTGCCGTATAACTGTCTGAAACGGCGGCACTCAACCTGGTTCCCACGGCCGTTTCACAGTGACAATGGGAGTTTGTTCTGATACTGCAGTACTTTCATTTTCTTTAATTTAATTGACTTTTTAAAAATATTAAAACAGATTTTTTTATTTTTATTTTTTTATTTTTTTAATTATTATTTTTATTTTTTTCATGGCATTATTAAAAACTTTTACATAAATCTCCACGATATTCTTTTGCTTTTATATTTTATAATGTGTAACAAATTAATATGCAAAATAATAAATCCTACTACTTAATGGGATGTTCTAAAATTCTACTCTTTAACACAGATACCGAAGTGGACGGTGGGTGTAGAAAGGCTGACTATCCTTAATCTAAATCTTCACTTGAAAAGGTCAAAATGTTGCATAACTCTTTTTTCTTAAGGAAAAAAGAAGATAAGGAGGAGGAGGAAAGATCAAAACGAATAGAAAGCATATTAAACGTTAATACCCTTTAAACACTGGAAAAGGGCGGGGTTTCGTATTGTGTGTCATTTGGGAGCTGTAGAGTGCCAGAAAATTACTTTATGTAATAAAACTTTTCATTTAAAGGTTATTTAAAGCAGCATTATGTTTAACACATAGACTATTCAGAAAAAAAGTACCATTCATCTGGTTCATGAAAAATAAATAACATTTTCTGGCATTGCTCTAAGTATATACATTCTTGTCAACCTAACCCGGAAGATTACTGGTCCCGCCCCTTTCCGTACATTTTTTTCACATCAGTCTTTTTAGCGCCATGTCAGCCATCGGTGGCTGATACTGATATTTCCATTTAGGCCAAGTTAGTCGGCAGTGTAAAATATGATATAAAACTACAGAACTTACATAGTTTTAAGTAATTACTGACACTTTATTTAAAACTTACTTCATTCTTTTTTTTTTTTTTTTTTTTTTTTAAATAGGATTTTTATAGGATTATATCGTTAAGGCCTAATGGGGTTTATTGAAACTCGATAAACATAACACGCTTCTAAGCAGCACGTGTGGCCTGAATGGGATTTCCATAAGAATTCGCGTGGCGCTCAATGAGTTAATCGTAAATGTATTTGAAGTTCATTTCTCTAAAAATTAAATTGTGTACACACAAGGGCGGGAACTAACAATGTTACGGGTTAGGTTGGCAAGTATGCATATATATTTTGCTTGAATTATAAAAATTTATAACACATTTTCTTCTTTTTTTTAGTATTTTGTGTTTATATGTCTCATTAAAAATAAATACAATATTCATATATAAACATTTCCATACAGTAATGTATATAAACATATTGATTAAAGAAGTTTTGTTGATATTATATAATTATTCTTCTATCTGTATAGTATATTAACACAAATATATTTTGTAAATTTCGCAGCATCGAAAAACAGCAACATAGCTTCCATATCAAAGCTTAATGTAAATAGGACGTAAGCGTACCGTAGCTAGCGTTGAAGTTTGAAAAAAAAAAAAAAAAAAAAAAAAAGAATAACAGTGGGCTAAAAATATCCCGGAATAAATTAAAATGTTGTTTATTCTGGTTTTAGTCAGGTGATATCACTCGTGCTAAATAGCTGGATCTGCCCTCTCTTAAGCTCAGGTTCAGCTCATCATTAAAATATTGTTTTTAATATCTGCCGCACCAAAATGTTCAAAATTCAAATGCCAATTTTCATATATTTTGAAATCTTCCCGTTTCAACTTTAAAAGCATTTAGATTAATTTATCTTATTTTGAATTTTTAAATTTAGACGTTTAAAGTCTTTTAAATGAAATTTCAGGATTCTGTAAGATCAATATCTATATATTTGAAAGTAATAAAACAATTCTTTGTTTTAAATTTTTATTCCATAATAACTGTGACTTTGATTTCGTGATTAGGAAATTGAAAATAAATACTGTTGAGCTATGTTCCAATAATAGATCTTATAAACTTAAAAAATATATAAAAATAATAAACCAATTTTTCATTATTTGATTCTGTATTAAAAAACTTTTAATAAAAATTTGATATTTTATTATGTTACATTATGGGATAAATTTTAAATAACAAAAAGCTTACAAACGGTACAGTAACCAAATGCAAATATGTCACAACAAAATTTAAACAGAAAATTCATGGTAAAAAATCTTTTTTTTTTAAATTATTAAATATTCATAATAATAATAATAAAACGGTTGTCGAATGCATAATTGCTGTTTCATGCAATCAGTTTCGCTGTACCGTGTTTTCTAAAACATGATATTTAACTAGAGGTGTACGTACTCTTGAATATTGAAATGCGAAAAAAAGTGTAAAAGGGTTAAAATAGAATTTTAACAGCGAAAAACTAGAAAAAGATATTTAATACTTATGAAGAAAGACTTAACATATTAGGATCGGATATATTCCTCTCTTGTATCGTAAGCCACGCCTTTTCACAATTTTTCTACATCTTTATAATATAAAACAAAATAATTTTGCATATTTGTAATTAAATCATTTAAGTTTTGTCTTCAATAATCGATGTAGTAAATACCATTGTGATTTATGCATACCAGCGTCACATACAGAGTCAAATAGGAATATGCAAATTAGTCTTTTTTTTAAAATAGTGTTTCAGCGAATCAAAGGCGGGGCTTCTTTTCTTTTGAAATTCTTTCACAATCCCTCACCTACATTGTGATAACTTTACAAAAATATGCCAATTTGTATAATAAACATCGAAATATTGCTTAGGAAACAAAAAAAATAACATAAAGGTAAATTAAAATAGTTTTCCGTCAAATTATATACAAACATTTACTTATAGAGGATACAGATTATAACAAGTGACGGCCCCCTAACAGGAATAAAAAGTGAAATATCACTGTAACTCAAAAAATAATGTTAGGAACGAGCTGTAAATTTGGAAACCCATGTTTTTGATGATGCTCGTTCTATTCGTACAAAAATTAACATAGGTCATAATTCATTAATTTTTCAAATATGAATTTATTAATAATTTTCATAATTCAAAAAATGTTTTTTTAGGAAAAATGTGCATGGAATATGTTTGGGTCACTTCATTCTAACGAATAAAAAAAACAGAATTTAAATATCATAATTATTTCGGAAGATATGATTTAATGTTTGTCACATTCATTTAACATTAGCATCCCAAAACTTTGACAGCTTATAACTCTATGAAAAATTGAGGGAAATATATAAACTATACCATTTTCCGTGATGATTTGATCTAAAGAATTCAAATAAATTATAAAAAAGGGGGGTTACCATTGAAAAAAATGAAGTTGATGTCAGTTTTAATATGTACACGACCCCCTAAGTAAAATCTAACTGTAACATTATAAACTAGACATTATTACAAACTGATCGGTACCAGTCGCATGTTTCTAGGATAATTTACGGCGAAATTAGGTGGTGGTGGTGGGGTGGGGGGTGGGGGGGTTTGGCTGACTGTACAATATATCACTTTCCATCAGGGGGTAGTACTCCCCGACTTTTTTTATAGTATACGTTCGGACTCGAGAAATTTCTGCCATTTTTGCAAACACTATTTTCATATGGAAATCTGTTAGATATAATAATGTGGATAGAGATTATTCCTTAAAGTGCATAAAGTGCCTTAAAGTGCATTCTCTAATAGTAGTAGTAACAAAAAAGGTAGAAATTTCTCATCCCTAGAACCGTCCCTAAAATAGAGCAGGGAGAACAACTCCTGGTTCCCATATATATAACAAATTTGCCAAATTTTACGCTTTTTCGCTACCGGAAAAAAATAATAGAAACTTTTATTTTATTTAATCATCCAAAACTGTTACAAATATATATATAATTCTATTACAATTTTCCGGTAATCGAAAAGCATAAAATTTGGCAACCAGTTTTGCCAGATCTGGCGGACGTTTTTATTCAATTTTCACCAATAATTTTAAGAAGTGATATTTGATATACATAATAGACGATTAATCTTCGAAATCATTAGGCAAAGTTGCAATTAAAAATTATTGGTGATGATTGAATAAAAATTCCGCCAGATCTGTCAACACTGTTGGCAACTATTGCATGCTTGCCAACCATCTCATTATGAAGCGTAGTACTTTTAGTCACCGCCTTTTTTTGTACACCAGTCATTTTTTAGAGTAATTTCATTCTTATTTAATCGTAACACTATTTGGAGAGAATTGCTCTAAATATAAATTGGTGTGGTAAAAGGGGCGTATTTTCAAGGGGCGTTAACAAGTCTACGCTTATTAATGAGATGGTTGGCAGTCCTGCTATTGTCTAATATAAAGTCTTGAAAACTTCACTTCGGTAACACTATATAACTCCTCTGTCCTCCTTAACGATCTTGAATTTTTAATCCACCTCGGGGATTGCGCTAGAATAGACAGCTCTTTTACCAGTGAGTTAAGGCTCTATAGTTGTCAACTTTTACACTTTTGGATACCGCAAATTTTCTATAGATTTTTTTATTTCATTAAATCAACAGAACCTTTTATAGAAATATATAAGAATTTTCTATAAAAGTTTTCCAGTAGCCAAAAAGGGTAAAAGTTGTCAAATATGGGTTTCCTATACCAAAAGGTTGATAATGTTCTCTGGCGGGTTCTTCCTGCTACTGTAAATATAGTTGCCAACTTAGCACCTCTTGGCTACCGGAAAATTTTATTTTATTTATTTTTTATTATTTTTTTATTTTTATTTTTACTTTTATTTTATCGGGGAGAACTGCTACAATTCACTAACTAAATAAAATAAATATTTCTATAATTTTTTTTTTTCCAGTATCCAAAAGGTGCTAAGTTGATAAACATTCATGTAAAATGATATGACCAAGGATTGTACTCTCCGCCCCTTTTTCAGGACACTCTGAAAGATAAGACATTTTCGTCATTTTCGTCACCACTAACTTCATGCAGAAATACTTCTGGTACATTTATAGTAATATGCCATGATTATACAGGGTAGCGATTATTTTACATAAATAATGGTAGCAATAATTTTTTAAATTTCTCATTCAGGAGAGTGTCCTGAAAAAAAGTTAGAGAGTACGACCCCTGGATATAACCATTTAGGAGAACACCAAAAGGCGGAGCTTACTGTTTAAATAGAAAAATATCCGATAAGAAGATTTTAATACAGCGATTCAATGACGTAACTGGCTGATTCGAGATAATATTGATTCACATAAAAAAGTTGATTTAATTAAATGGTTATCCATATTAATGTGGGATTAAAATATTATTTAATTATGTTTATCTATTCTTAAAAAAAAAAAAAAAAAAAAAGAAAAAAGAAAAAAGAAAAGAAAAGAAAAGAAAGAGAGAAAGAAAGAAAAAGAAAGGAAATGAACTGCTAGCGCACCTTAAACAGCGAAGAAATCATTACTCGGAATTAAAAGAAAAAAAAATTGAAATATGTATTCATGGAAAATGTAAAAGTTGAATTCTCATAGATTCGAAGGATGTTCCTCAAAACGAATGCATTTAGATTAAAAGTTATTTCATAATAGGAATATAAATTCCGCTCATATGAGTATTCTTGATAAAATCAAAAATGGTTATTTTGCTACTAAAAAAGAAAATAATAATGATAATTATTAAAAATTGTGCATGTTTTTCTGTAAAAAAATATTAAATAAAAAAAAATAATAAAAATATTTTAAAAATCATTAAATTTACTTTAATTCTCTTGATGAATAAGCTTCAGAAACGAAATGCATACATAGAGCAATAATTATTAGATTCCTTAGGAGTGCATAAACAATGATAAGGGACGAGCAATTTTTCTTCACTTAATTATAGATGCTTTTGTATAATTAAGGAAAGGCAGCTACTAATTCAAACTACTATCTAGTTTTAATTAATGCGTTACAGTGAAACTGAAAAGTTAATTAGTTATAATGTCCTCCATAATAATCTTACAGTAAAACAATGCAAAGCAAAAATTTTCCATTTATATATTTAAATGAAAACGTATGATATTGATATATCATATGTTTTATCCTAAAAAGACATAAATAACAGTATTAATAAATTCAAATTATTATTATTATTTATTCAACATTACTTTTTTATTTAATTAAGACTTTCTTATTTAGCATTTTCGATAATTTTCATCAACATAAATGCATATCTGCCAACATCATAATTAATAATACAGAACATAGTTCCTGTTTTTTATTTATTTTTTTCCACAACACTCTGTTTTTAGAGTACTTTTCTTTTTATTTCATCGTAAATATTTTTCAAGAGAATTACTCTAAGAATTAAATGGTGTGGAGAAAGAGGTGAGTACTAATAAAACTCCGGATTGGTTCGCACTTCGCAGCTATGTAAATGCATTAAATTTGTTCACTGGATAATTTTTCTAAGTACCCATTATCTGTAAATATATTTAAATCATTAATTGTTTTGAAGAGGTATGTTGACAGTTCATAAATTGCAGCTTAGTGTTCATAACACATCCTTGTATGAAAATTTAACATACTTTCATAGCTGCCAACCTAATCCGGCAAATTGTTTGTACCGCCCCTTTTTCTACACCACTTAATTTTTAGAGTAATTCTCTTCAAATATATTTACGATGAATTAAGAAAACAAACACTCTAAAAATTTATTGGTGTAGAAAAAGGGGCGGTACAAACAATTTGCCGGATTAGGTTGGCAGCTCTGTACTTTTTTTAGCATCAAAACTGGCTGCCTATTATAATAGCCCTCCTTCAGAAAATTTTGCAACAAATTTAGGTTCTAAATATTTACTCTATTCTTTAACTTTAATGCATGTATGTTTAGCATCCCACATACTATTTTAACGAGATATTAACACTTTCGCGACCGCTGACGTAGATTCACGTTATTTGAAAATCTGTAACTCCGCCAGTGGGCGTGTCTTTCGCAATTTGTATGTTATTTATTTATTTAAAATATATCCAATATTCATATTTGTTTAATCGCAACACTATGGATATAAATACTTTGATTCGAAAGAGTATAATTATAATGTATATCCATTTGTATTATGAATCTGAATATAGAAAATTTTGTTCTGAAATATTGTAACTTGAGGGAATAACCCCCCCCCCCCCAGCGGACCTTACTGTCAAAAAGAAAAAAACGTGCGGTCGCGAAAGTGTTAATAAAGCCTTGGTAATAAACGTATTCTAAAAATTACTGTCTTTCAATGTTATTATACTATTGCTGCGAAAAGGTCAATTTGATTGACTATCCATGACTATAGTTGCACCTTTTAGATACCTGGAAATGTTTATATATTTTTTTTCTATTTTACTTTATCAGTGAAAACAGTTACAGTTAACTGATTAAATAAAATAAATAATTCTATTACATTTTTCCAGTTGCCAAAAGGTGCTAAGTTGACAACAATGTCCATGACCAATTCCTATACATATCGCTCTCGATGAACTTCAAATAAATTCAACATGCAAAAAAAAAAAAAAAAAAAAAAACATTCTTTTTGTGCTGCATTTTTATTTAATACACAGTTTACTTCAGTCGAATGGGAATCCCATCGGAGCTCTACTATAACTTAACAATACGCTTTTATTACTTACCAATCACGATTTCATCCATGAAGCTACACGCTACTGTAGCTTCATGAGAGAAATCTCTGTTATAAGTAGAGTTGCCAGATCTGGCGGATTTTTTATTCAAGGAACACCAATAATTGTTAAGTGTAACGTTTGCCTAATCATTTTAAAGATTGGTAGTCTATTATGTATATCAAATATTACTTCTTAAAAGTATTGGTGATAATTGTTATCTATATGAAAGGCAATGCACACAAGCTCTTCAGTCATTCGGAATTTCATACTGTTAGGTGCCTGACCTAAATAGCGCCACAGGTTGTTGAACTAATAACTCTGTGAATTTAATAACTCTGTGAAATCCAGTGTGGTGTTTCAATAATTAAGTGCAAAATGTCTGTAAGACATCATTTGAGTGCTTACGGTCGTGGATGAGCAGTTTGACGGCTGGAAGCAGGTCAAAGTGTCACCACTGTGGCCACGGCAATAGGAGTAGCAAAAAGTGTCATCTCGCAATTAAAAAAGGCCGCTGAAGGTGGAAATGCTATGCGAAAGCATTTCGGTGATCGTTGAAGGATTACCACACCTAAAGATGATAGATATGTATCCCTAGTGGCGCAAAGGAACAGAAATGCCACTCCTAGTCAGATAGCTGCAGACCTAGCTATCGCTACCGGTACACGCATTTCTGTCAGAATCATTTCACGCTGTTTAAATCAAGTTGTTTTGTATGTACGGAAGCCTATTCAATGCATCCCGCTTCAACCACTCCATCGTCGTGTAAGATTACGTTGGTGTACGGAACATATTGGTTGGGGTCACAACAATGGTCGAGAGTAATGTTCTCCTACGAGTTCCGTTTCACTGTGACAAGTGATTCTGGCCACCAGTCACTGTGGAGAGAGAGAGGGGAACACGTTATGCACAACTGTATGTTCGTGAACGTGATCGGTATGGCCCAGGCGTGCTGGGGTGCGCTAGCATTATGCACAATGGCCGAACACCTCTTCACATCTTTGAGCAAGGTAGCGTTACATCACAGCGGTATTGCAGAGAAGTTATTCTGAATCATGTTCGTCTTTTTTAGGGGTGCGGTTTGTCCAGACTTTCTGTTTATGGACGATAATACGCACCCACACAGTAGTGCTTATGTATCAAACACTCTAGAAAGTGGAGATATTAACCGCATGCAATGGCCTGCGTACTCCACGGACCTAAGTCCTGTTGAGTTTCCTGGGATGCTCTTGGCAGACGTTTTTTACAAAAACTCGCCCTTCCCAAACAGTGCAACAGCTGAAAATTGCCTTGAGAGATGAGGGGGAAGAATATATTCCCCAAGGACTTCTCGATAGTTTAGTAGGCAGTATGAATAACAGATGCAAAATGTGCATTAATATCCGAGAAAATCACACATCTTACTGAGGTACTCATATCTGTTTCATTCTGGCAAAGAGACCTATTTTTTGTGACTGTTTGGAAATTCTTCAAGGAGCACCTTTTTAATTTTTAATTTTTTTATTTTTCGATGTTGCGATATCTGTACCATTTTGCATGATAATAAATGCACACTCTCTCCACTAATATGTACTTCGTTTCATTTCTTCAATCAATGTCTATTATAAATTATTCCGAAAAATGTAACTGTTTCTTAGCAATTGTCAAGCAGTGTATTATTTCTTATCATTTTTATACATTTAAAAAAAAGAAAATTGGTGACTTTATTCCAAATTATAACAAGTACATGATACAACCTCTTATTTATTTTTTAATTAATTAATTAATTAAATTATTTTTTTAAGATATTGCCAAGTTTCCTTTTTTTAAATATACTCTTAGTGAAAATTCACACCCTGGGTAAACGAGGGGGGAAGGGGAGAGAAATTAGTGGTGCTTCCACAAATACAGAAACTTTATGTAGGTTGACTATTAAATAATTTTTTTAATTGAGAATTACTGGTGAAAAAAAATAATCCTCATTCTGTACATTTAAACAACTTACTGTTCTATGCAGCAACCTTAAAAATTATTAAATAAAAATTAAAAATTACGAAGGACAGTATCACATGTTGAGTGATACATGCCAAAACTTGATAGACACAAATTTATGTCAAATGCTCATAGAGTCAATAGAGTTCTAACAACCACGTGACTTTCTTCTTAGAAACCGTACTTTGTTGAAGGACAACGCTAATTTATCCATGCCTTTGGAAGCGTAGTAGTCGATTTTTTTTTATAATTTTACAAATACATTTACAACACTGTGTTACAATAAATTTGTAACAGTATCCCGCAATGATAAAATGGGTCAGTGGGGTCAACTGTCCCTCAGCAAACATGCTCGTGACGTCATATGTTAGAACACTATACATAGTTTCAACTACTTGAAATATAATATTTAACAATGTATATTTTTTTTTATGAAGTACTGTTAATTTTTTTTTATTTATTTATTTAAAGCTACCACAAATAGTTTGTCTCACACACACATACACAGCAGGAGACAGATATTTTCTAAAAATAATCAAATTTTCTTCTAGACCTCTCAAGACCATCGAAAACCGGAGATTCAACACCTTTTTCTTATGAATATAAAAGTAAGTTAATATTGAGATTTTATATCATTATAATGCGCAACTTCAAAAAGTAAGCTTCGAAACTTTTCTTTTGTATTATTTATTTTTGTAGAGTCTCTTTGATGATTTTTAAATCTATTCATGAAGCTATCTCTCCTTAAAAGGGAAATATTTTGGAATCAGAAATCCTAGGATTTGTCTTAATCGGATTTCGCCAAAGCGTTAATTTTACAGTGGATTTTACATTCAGTGAATAGAAATTATTTATAGATTTAGTAATATTTTAAGGATTTTTTGATTTGTAAAAAAGATTTCTATACAATTTAATTATTTTTTAATCCTTCAAAACTTTTCTTTTCTTTTAAACAAAAATATCAAAATAATGTGATATTAAAGATTTTAAATTATAGGTTGAATTCTTGTAAAATCGATTTATTGCTATCACTAAGTCTACCTCTCTTTATATATTTATCTATCTATCTTTCAGCTTTCTCTCTTTATATATATATATATATATAACTATATATATATGGGTAACTATTGTAACGAATTTATGAATTTAAATATAAGAAAAACCATAAAAGGAAAATTGCAAACTAATGCGCAGAATATTTCGTTAATCAAAAGGTTTGAAGCCATTTCAAAGAAGGGGGAGGGAAATAAACTTAAAAATTATGATAATAAAACTTAAAACAGAGAAAGCTAGCGCTAAAAACAGTTTAGCCAATCAATGTTTTTTTGAATAGGTAACTATTGTAACGAATTTATGAGTTTAAAGATAAGAAAAATCATAAAAAGAGAATTGCAAACCAATGCGCAGAATTTTAATTTTTATTATAAAGTAAACAGTCTCACCAATTGGTTTTCAAATATCAGTAGAAAAGTTTTGAAATATATCATGTTCGCGCAGTTAAAAAGAATTCGCACTATTTGCAATAATGATGATGATTTAAAATATGCTCTCGAAGATTTAAGAAAAACTTTGCAAGTTAACTGTTACCCATCTCATTTTTTAACCGAGTGTTTCCAATTTTTTCCTCTTTCGGTTTGTTCTAGTTCCTAAATTAAGGGCGATATTTAAGTACTGACGAGTAGCCCCGTCGGCCGAAGAGGGTTAGTTTATCAGGTATGGGGTTTCATTTTATTGTATTTCATTTTAATGTATTTTGCAATTTCTTGTATATTTTATATATATTAATTTGTTGTAATTGTACTATTTTTGTAATTTTAAAGTTGTTTTTGGATTTTTAAATTATATGTATGTCAGATTTCTTTTCAGTTAATGGTGATTTTCTGTTTGGTGAGAAGTTGGGGGTTAAGGATAGTTATTAGCTAATTGCTACTGTCCTGTCAGAAACTTCTCTTTCACCCCTACACTGAGGGTTCTCCCTGATGAAGACTTCAGTGTTTTTTGGGGGTTTATTTCATTTTATTCATTGATTATCTATTCTCATATATATATATATATATATATATGTATATATATATCATGTAAGAAAAAATTGTCATCACGATAACTTTTGAAATAGTTAACCAAATAGAACGGAACTTAGTAAATTTAAATTTCAATATCTTGGACAAGATTGCTAACCAAGTTGCTCCGTCATTTTGTTTCCAAGAAGCTGCCATTTGAAAATTTCTAATCCACATCGTAAAAAACGTATTTAAGGCGGGGTTTGCTTAAATGTTGATGTATACATAGACCATATAATAGTTTTCAAAAAGTTTGTTAATGAACAAGTTCCGACTTTCTCTTTCAAAATGGTGCAAACTTTGAATTAAGGTGGGAGAGGACACTTAAAATCACACTGCTACTTGAAAATTTGTCATCATGATAATTTTTAAAATCCTGAATTAATTCGCACTGAAGTTGGATAGTGAACTTATCTATCAAATATCTTGAATGAGGTCACTAGGCAACTTGATCCCCTATTTTTACTTTCTTCTATATGCAATATAGAGAAAGTATTGGATTCGTGAAAATTTTCGACCTCCATTTTTTGATGGATTTGCATGTTTTGGGATGTCCTAAACGCGAATTGATAGTTTTTAGAAAATGTCTGTCTGTCTGTCTGTGTGTGTAACGTTTTATGTGGGCGCTGTATCTCACGAATCAATGAATGAAATTTAAGCAAACTTGGTATTTAGTTGCACCCTGACACAAACTGGTGCTGATTAGATTTGGAGATCCATCGCTCAACAGGTGGCGCTGTGATCGCATTTTTTGTAAACTTTTAACATGGCAGTATAGGACAAAATTTCGTATAAATGTGCATAATGAGAGTTATTTTAAATTTGTGTTTGTAAAATTAATATGAATTTTTGTTAATAGTAGTAGTTAACTAGGAAAATAATTTTGTGAATGGGAGGGCAGTACCTCCTCGGGGGGGGGGGGTAAAATTTCAAGATGGGTATCTTTCGAAAGGTCTCGTCAATACCTTTAAAAGTAATGGTTAAATCTGTGATAATTTAAAGCAAAGTTATCGATTTTTTTTTACTTTTAACAATTTTTTTTTTTTTTTTTTTACTGAGTTAATGTGTATAGGAAAATATAGAAGAAAGTCTTGTGGTAGCCACAACATACTAGTTTTTTTTTTTTCAAGTGGTGGCTACTGAAAACAAAGGCTGGCACTTAAAAATTTGTCATCTCAAAAACTTTTAAAATACTCAACTATGTCGAATAAAAGTTGGAGAGTGAACTTATCTATCAAATATTTTCGATGAATTCGCTGAGCAATTTGTACCACCAATTTTTTTTTTTTTTTTTTTTTTTTTTTTCTGTTCAAATAGCTGCTGCGTGAAAATTTGTCATTACAATAACTTTTAAAATACTGAATTAATTAAAACCAAATTTGGACAATTGGTTTGTTTATGAAATACATTTAATTAGTTCACTGGGCAGCTTGTTCAGCCGTTTCATTTCCATGTAAAGGCCATTTAAAAAAAAGCTTCTACTTTAAAATTTGTCATCAAAAAACTTTTGAAATACTGAATTATTCCAATCCCTATTTGACAGCGGACTTATCTTGGAAATTGTTGGATTGATTCAATGACCAACTTGCTCTGCCATTTTGTTTCCAAGCGGCAGCTATACTTGAAAATTTGTCATCACGATAATATTTGAACTACTAGATTTGTATGAACCGAAGTTGAACAGTGGACTTATCTTACGAATACCTCCGATGATTTCGTTATTATTTATCTGCCAAATTTATGCGCCATTTTGTTTCCTACTGGCCTTTATTTAATGGAGTCGGGAGGACTTGTTTAATTTCATTTAGCATGCCAGAATAAGCAGTTGCTGAAATAAGAATGAAAATTCATCAAATTTTTGCTCAAAATGATAATTTTCTTTAATTTATGAAGAATATAATGATAGAGAGAGAAATACACTGGATGTCTATCAAAGGACATCCCATTTCAAACTTAAAAATTTAAAAGTACAAAGGTCGAAAGATGGTAAGAATAATTCATATGGTTATAGCTGTAATTTTGTTTTTTAGAAGTTTTAAAGTTAAAAATGAAAGCTGGCAACAGACACCGCTATACGTCCTTATCGTAAATTGGAATTTTGATAAATAGTGCTATGATTCGCAGAGCGATCATTTCCAGTTATCAAATATGAAAAATTTGCATTTCAGTACTTGAACTAATCCACTTATCTCTCTGCGTATCGGAGTAAATTCCGAATTGTGATTAATGTACAGAGCCATTTGTCGGCAATTTCTGTAATTATTTTCAAAACTTCTGGATTCAATTTTTACACCTTTCCCATTTAACATGCCTACGTCCCATTCTTCTCTTGAGCTTTATTTTTAAGATTTTTAATTTTGAAATCTATTACCAATTTCAACGTGATCTAAAACTAATAAATAATCCTTCTTTTTAACTTCCTTTGGGGATAAATTATACTTAAATTAGAAATACTTTTTTTTTTTTTTTTTTTTTTTTTAGCATATAGATATAGAGAAAGAGAGAGAAATAATTCAAAAAAGCAACAAAAAAAAATTTTTTTTTCCTTCTCTAATGAGTTATATTGTTAAATTCCTTTGAATACTATGAAAAATGTTAAATTTCTTTGAGAGTATATAGGGTGATTCAAAACTCAAAGTACAATGCTTTAAGGAAGGTAGGGTACATCATATTAATTAAAAATTGCATAGAAATCATGACTGCAAACGTCATTTTACGCCATTAAGCTCTGGATGTAATTTGTTAATTTTTAACAGTAAAATACACACATAGGCGTAGCTTTTCTATATTGTATTTTTAGTTAAACATTTTTAGATGTTAATGTTTACAAAAGAAAGAGGTGATATATCAATATTATGTACAATATAAAATTTAGTTAAAAATGAAATTTACAAACGCCACACCCTTACACGTGCGAGTTTTGCTGTTAAAATCTAACCAAAAGCAGTTTTTCGAGGGTAAAAATGACGTTTGCGACCATGAGTTTTTTTATGCAATTTTTAATCCTTATGTGTATCTCCCCTAAAAAGTTTCATATTGGGATTTGAATCACCCTGTATAATATTTAAGGTACAAATCATGTATACAATTTTTTATTTCTAATTTTATAGAAATACTTAAATAAAGAAAAAAAAGGTTTTTATTTTCTCTCTCTAATAATGATTTCAGTACATAAAACGTTTTCTGAAGACTTAAGAAACTGAAATATTCTGGATAATATCTCCTATATGTTAGCATCAATTAAGATATTTTTCTTACCGTTCGGGGATTAAAGTTTTCAGATTAAATTTATTGCTTTTGCGTTTTCCTTTCTTAAATAGATTTACTGATTTTAAAACTGCTCTTTTAAGTACAATTTGAAGAAAAATATTTCATGGAACGGTTATTGAACCCAGGAAAAAAAAGAGGAAAATTTTTAAATGAAGTTTTTATTTTATGACACGTTATTTGACAGGATATATCCTAGTTAATTTTTCTTTCTTTTTTACTTGATTTATTTTTATGACATTTCATTTCCTTTGACTTCATTTATTCAGTACGTATATCTCGCTTAGAAAAAAATAAGTTATTTTATTGAATTAGAAAAAAACGTATTTCGTCTGTCAGTTTCTTTTATTTCACAAACTTTTACTGGAAATCTGTCAAACTTTTATTTATTTATTTACTTTCTTCTATATATTATATAGAGGAAAGTATTGGGTTCGTGAAATATTTTGAACTCCAGTTGTCGATGTATTTACACGTTTTGAGATGTCCTGAACAAGATTTGGCTTTTTTTTTGAAAATGTCTGTCTGTGTGTCTCTGTGTGTGTATCACAAATTTTATGGACGATATATCTCATGAATCTGTGAACGAAATTTAACCAAAGTTAGTATTTTGTTGGACCCTAACCTAAAATAGTGCAGATTATATTTGGGATTAACCGCTCAACAGGTTCCGCTGAGATCACTTTTTTTCTTTTTTTAGCATGGCAGTATAGGAAAAAAATTCGTATAAATCTGCATCATGAGAGTTATCTTTAATGTGTGGTTGTAAAATTAATATGAATTATTGTTAATAGTAGTAGTAAACTAGGAAGAAATGTTTGTACATGTAACAGCGCCAATGCCATCCCTGGATGAAAGTACACCATGTAAATTTTCAATATGGCTATCTTTCGAAAGAACTTTTTAATATCTTTATAACAATTGGTTGAACTATAAATCTGCGATAATTTAAAACAAAATTATCGATATATATATACATATATATATTGAAGCAGGGAGGGGGGCGGATGATACATTTCTCATGTTGGTACAAAATTAACTTTCTTTCGGCATAATTTTATAAACGATAATTTAATAAATAATTTGTACTGCATGGATTTGTATAAGATTATATAGAGGTAAATCTAGTGATAGCCGCAACACACTAGTTTTATAATGTATACAAATATGATTTTTACTTTTTTTTTTTTTTTTTTTACATTAAATAAAATACAAAAAAAAAAATCAAGGGGGGGGGGTATTAAAAATGTAACGTTTTGACTTCGATTGAAGAAAACTTGCGACTTCCAGTTTTCTATGAATTTATAAATTTTGAGATCCCCTGAATACGATTTCACCTTTTTTAGAAAATGTCCGTGTGTCTGTATGAATGTGAATGCCAAAAATTTTCTAGCAGCTTTAGATCAGGAATTTATAAAAAGAATTTGATGAAAATTTATATTTAAAAACATTATGGCATAAATTGGTGCCTATCAACTTATGGTTCATTTCACTAAGCAGGTGGCGCTATCGTTCATTTTTTCCGAATATTTAATATGGTTGTATAGCACAAAATTCTACTCAAATGTATATACAGTAAGGATTGTTTTAAATAATCATTGAGTAGCCCAAAATTATGTTTGTAATAGTAATAATTAACCAGGATAAAGTTTTTGTGCATGTAGAAGCAACGCTTCTGTCCCCTCTCGAAATTGTGAATTTTTAATATGAATATTTTTCAAAAGAACTTATTGATACCTTTAAAACAAATGGGTAAACCATGCATCTGTGATAATTTGTAACAAAGTTATCGGCTTTATTCATTAAAAAAGATATTGCCTTTTTTTCTTTCGTTCATTTGAATATATTTTAACTCGTGCAAATAATTTTGAAATGTGTTAAATATGACGAAATTAAAATACCTGCTTCAGATACAGCAAAAAATGTTAGTATAATCAACATCGAAAATTCCATTTCAAGGCTACACAATAATAATCGGATTCAACACATGAAATTTTTGGAGGATGTTTCCAGCTGCGTTCTGCATTTTTAATACTTTCCTAAAAAAAAATTGAAAAATATCTATAACTTTGTTTCATCTATCTCTCCTTCTGTCTATCAGTCTGAATTCGTTCGTCTGAATTCCTTAAATAATTTAAAAATTCTTTTTAATTGATATATTTTAATCGGTTCACTATAAAAGGATTTCTATTAAAAAAAGTATGCATAGAACTACTAGATTGCATATGGCGACCTACAAAATTATAAAAATACATTATGGTTTACCAAAACTCACTTAAAAAAAAAAAATGAATTAACATTAGTTTAAAAATTATTACTTGTAAGCAACGTAAATTTCGGTTATTAATTTGATAACAAAATGCCCTCTAAATTTTACATTCATTTGTTTACAGTTCAAAAGAAGGGATCGAGAAGATAATTTGAGGCTTTAATATCAGACAGCAGTTTATATATACGAAAACAAATCCAAGTCTTTTTCCTATTTTGTTGCTAGCCAAAATAAAGAACACACAAATAGTTACAAATAAACCTATTTTTCTACATTGCACTATTTTTTCACAATATCCGAATATAAATTCAGACATTTGTTCCATCACAGAATTAAATTTAAAATGCCTCTGTCTTAGAATTCTTCCGGCTGATTTCGAAACAACAGTCGAGCTGCTGTCTTGGTTCAGTTTTCCATAAAAATCGCTGCCTCATTTTCTTTAGTTAAATTACGGCTGTAAATTCAAAATCAACGTATTTATTCCCAACTGTGGACCTTTCTTGGACCGGACCGATCTTACCTGCTGGTAACACCACTGAACAGCGCTGGTGTCATAAGTAGAATATGCGGTTTTGATTCAGGCGTTCACGCCGTATGAGGACGCAGAAGGTGCGTCCTCGTCATCACTGTCACATTTTCTCGTTGCCATCAGGCGAAAGCGCGGAGAGATTATCGATGTGGTTAAAGTGGTTATCCTCCACAACAATGTGACAAGTTCTGGTCATTTTACTGGGAGTTTCTGGACCACACACTATTCAGTCCATACATAACCCCTAAAAATTTCCAAGTTTTTGGATCTCTGAAAAAGTTCCAGGCAGGACAGCAATTTACGTACTACGATGAAGCCAACACAGCAGTTCGACATTGTTTCCATGATCAGTCAGATGAACGCTGAGACACAAGCATCTCAAATTAAGTACTGAGATGGGACAAACATCTGAGTTGATACGATGATTATGTAAAAGAAAATAGTGAAGAGTATGTAGAATAGTACGATATTTTTTAATTACCTGTATGTACGTTAATTTTGATAACACAATAAAGGGGCACATGTTTTATAAAGAACTGGGTGTAATTAGCTTAATTGATTGTTTTAAAAGACTATCCAAACCATTTGGATACATTTTCGAAATAGATCTAATAATACATTTCAGCAAATATTCTGAAATACACAATTTCGAAATAGCCATATCATGAAATGTTGTTAAATTCTTCTGAGACAAAAGGGTTTATTTGATTCGACGCGTTTACTGTATCCAATAAATTTCAATTAAGAGGAATGGGTTATTTCATGAATGACAGTTTGAATAATTATGTGAACTTATTCCTCACTCTATTAGCATTCAGTGAAACTCAGTAGGTTCTAATGAAGTTTCAGAAGTGAGGACAATTAATTTATTCAAACATAAAACTAGAGGTATATTTCTTATGCAATAACTATCTAAAAATGAACTATTTATTTAGTGATAATGAAATATTATTTAGACTTCAATTAAACTTTATTTACTATTTATAATTAAATTTACTGTTAGAATCATATTAATTCTTTAGTTACTTTCTACTGATACTTTAATATTTGCTTTTCGTTGTCGATCCCCCCCCCCCAAAATATATATATATATATATATATATATATATATATACATATATATATATATATATATATATATATATATATATATATATATATATGTATGTATGTATGTACAGGCTGAAATTTAATTAACCTACAACTTTAAACTTAAGTAAATTCTCACTTGAAGGCGCTGCAAATGCGTGCAGTGAGAGATAGCATAATAAAACGAATTAGTTTCGTGTCAGTTCCTCGCAATTATACCATTGTTTTCTAAAGTGTCATAACAATCTGAGGTAGTATTTTTTTTTTTTTTTAATGGTGTTTATGTAGCGAAAATAAAACACAATTGCTACAGAAGTGAGCTACAACATTCAGAAACCGACCTAAGCCATCTAGAATAATGGTAAGATCAGATACAAAAATTTTAAACTTTTTTCAATAGGACGGATTTATATATATATATATATATATATATATATATATATATATATATGTGGCTCGGATGCGCTATTGTATCACCTCTGAAGTTTCTCACTTTCAAAGCTTTATCTAATTAAGTGTTTTTCCACATCCTTTTCAATAACAAATAATGGTGGACGTGGTGCTATCTGTAGCGACTCAAAACTTATTTTAGTTGAAAGTTGTAGATTAATGAACCCTTTCAGGGGGCGGGGATATATATTTTATACCACCTAATTTCAGTTCTCAACTGCAAAAATTCATCCCAGAAATTTGATATAAAATTTTAATTTTTACCTTATCTGAAAACAATCATTTATTACTTTTCTTCTAATCTTGATCTCACACTCTGGTGGTACTTGATTTTAAATAAATTTAAATTCATTGCCCCTGAAGGGGTTAAAATTCTCTTTGTATATATATGTGTGCGTGCGCGTGTGTGAGAAGGGTTTGAAATCAAAAAGTATACAAGGAGTCAGGAAAAACAATTGGAAATAACATGGAATAAGTTTTAGTAAACTGTGAAATAATTACAATAAGACAGAGACAAAGGAGAATCACAGTCACATTTATAAAAGTAGATAAGGAATGAACATTGTTATAATTCAGAAATTTAGGTATGACATCATCTGAATAATTTAATGCAATAAATAATCAACATAGAATGAGATATTATCATCATAGCTGTTATCTTCAAATAATTGTCTTTATAGATCAATTGGTCGGTTCAGCTAATTAATAAATCAAGGTTCTACTTTCCCAGTTTTTCGTAAAGAGGTTGCAAGAAAAATGCTGCCCAGGTGTTGTCACTCCGCTTCCACGTATACACTGATTGCCATAAATAATTGCGCACCAAGAAAGAGTTGCCAGAATAAAACGAAACTTTAGATATGTAAGTGCAACGTTCATATAAGTAAATGATTACAAACTCAAGGGAAATGATCATTTATTACAGGAAAAATTACGAAAAAATGGATGTTTTAGTATCCTGTTGGTCCACCTCTTGCGTGAATGCACGATGTGATAGTACGGGAGACAATTGTGGCATACAAGTTCAGAATGCTGGCCTACGGCCTCACGTTCCACATTTATTGCAAACGCACCACTAAATCGTCCAAACTCGCAAACTGCGCAACTTGCTGTCACAAGTGATCCCAAATATGCTCAATTGGTGACAAATCTGGGGATCGAGCAGGCCATGGAAGGGTGGTATTTTCACGGAGGCAGTCCTGTGACACCCTTGCTGTGTGAGGCTGAGTATTTTCCTGTTGAAAAATGGCTCCTGAGAGCCCTGTTATGAGTGGCAGCCAATATGGCTGAAGGGTGCCATGAATCATGATCGTACCGCTAGGCTAACATGGTGTCATGGATCAATATTAGAGATCACCGTGTGTAGTATTCAATGCTATCCTATACCATCACACCAACTGTGGGTGCGATGTGCAGCTGTAAAGAAAAGGCAGGATTGAGGCATTCACCATGGTGCCTGCACACACGTACATGATTGTAATCACTGCCCAAATTTAATTTGGATTCGCCGCTGAAGACGATCTGGTTCCATTCGGTTGCAATCCAAACCAGTTGAGCGGGACACCACTTCAAACGACGGAGGACAGGGGTGTGGGTTTTATTGGCATCACGCGTAATGAGCGCCGCGATAGGAAATGTCTTTTAGCGATAGTACGTACAGATAAAAGGACAGGTCGTGTAGGTGCTGCATATGTCCAGATGGCAGACAACAGGACCGTCGGCGCTATGCATATGTTTCGTATGAATGGCAGTTTATTCGATTATTGGTCTGTCGAACGCATCCTGAGCCTGGTCGCCGTGTAAGCGACCTCTCTCTTGTCCACTGGTTCCAACGCCTCCTCACAGTAAAATCAGAACGGCCTATCTAGCTAGCTACTCGAAGAGCTGCTTACCTGAATTCCATCATGCCTATGATTCTTCTTCTCTCGGACTCTGACAGCTGCCCGTATTGTCTACGATGGTAGCGTAACGGCATCTTTGTTTAAAAAAGTCCCTCTACAACAGATTATGTACACCAAACAAGCTCTGCTTGCCTGTTTTATACTCTTAGAAGAACGATGTTCAACACCCTCTAGTGGCATTCCGCAATGCTCAGTCAAGCTGCATTTCTAATCATTTGCATACTGCCTGATACGTATCTTCATACCATGTTTCGTTACGGTCCAACAATTACACTTCTTGGAGTGCAGATTTTTATGGCAGTGAGTGTATATTGTAAATAAAATAGGTAAAGGTATAATTTTTTTTATCACTCAACAACAGTTTTTCAGTATATTTTACTGCAAATAAATGTGCAATTTTTATCGCTTTTAAAATCACGTGGATTGTTCTAATCACCCTGCAGTCAGCTTTTGTCTCATGTGATGAAACCACGGATGAAGGGTTGAGATAAATATTTAACTTAATTATACACTATTAAAGTTTAAAAAAATTAATGGACCTCAAAATTGCATTTTAATTTTTTCTCCAAAAGAAATGTTTAATTTTAATTACACAAAACTGAGGTCACATTTCTCTTTACATTTCTAATAAAAATAGAAAACATTATGAAAAATAAGTTAAATGGAGCATCTCTATTTCGAATAAATAACGTCATAAATTTTTATAGATTTGTTTACTCTATAGCTACATTTTATGCGAAATATGGCATCTGCCTCAAGTGAAAGTAATATATAGCTTAAAAGCATAAAATCATAAAAGGAATATTTCAAAAATAGAGTTTCTAACTTTTTAACAATAAAACTGTTCTCTTTGGGGGGGCAAGAAACTCATAAAAATTTTATACGTTTCATGCTAAGATAAATTAGTAATTTCACAGTTCAGAAGATTTATTTTTTACTTATTTGTAATACCTTCGTGTTTTTTGTGTAAAGATCAAAAATGTTATATGTAGCTAACTTATTTATTTTAATACTTTATAAAATATTCTTTTTAATCTATTTTTATTTATTTTTTATTGATTGATTGATTTTTTTTTAACGTTATCGCTTACTTAATCTATTTTATTTCCCTTTTTATGACCTTTGATTAAAAGCTGTAACAATTGCTCCATTATATGTAAAACAAAATTAAGGTACACGTACACCTCTATAACGATTTTCGTCAAAAAACACTCAATTTTCATCTAGGAGTAATTTTCATACCTTTAGCTTTACTGTATGTTTGAATTTTGTTTCGTCAGTACATAGAACATGAGTTATGACGTTATCAAAAATAAACGACAGCACAAAACAGAAAATATTTTGAAGCAGAACTTCCCGCAAATACTTCAAAAATTATAAAATATGGCATACATATTTAGAAATTCTTTATTCATCAACCTTAATTAATTTTAGATAATTTGGCGTAGAAGGAGGATTTTTATACCAACTATGTAAAAAATGCCAGAGTCGGGCATCAAACCCGGTCCTTCCGCTTAACGCGAGGATGCTCTACCACTGAGCTACCCTGGGTGATAACCAGCTAAGCATTTCTCAGCAGTGGCGGATTTAAGGGCCTCCCCCCCCCCAAAAAAAAAAAAAAAAAAAAAACACTGACATTCACTATTGAATATTGCAATTGTAAATTTTTTATTGGTCTAGAATAACATGTTGAAAAATCTTAGCCCCCCCCCCCCCCAAAAAAAAAAAAGTCAAGTTCTGGATCCGCCACTGTTTCTCAGACAATATTCATTGGCAAGGTCTTTAAACGCAGCTATATCAAGTGACAGTATTAATCGTGGCACAACTCCAATAGACCACGAAATTCTAATTTAGAAATTCTTTATTCATCAACCTTATTTCATTTTAGATAATGTGGAGTGGATGGCTGATTTTTATACCAACTATGTGAAAAAGTACCAGAGGCGGATATCGAACCTGGACCTTCCGCTTAACACGCAGATGCCCTACCACTGAGCTACTCTGGGTGATATAACCAGCTATTAGGCATTTCTCACAACATTTGGCATACATATTTACAGTGTTAATCCAGGTTTTGAAATAATTTTTTAAAGATATCTCAAAATTTGTTCATTTTCTAGGGTTAGAACTGTACCGAAATTTTCGGAAATTTCTCAGCACAATTAGTTAAGCTAAGTTTGAAGTTAAATTAAACTCTATCAGGGATGGAACACGGGCGCAGAATTCACACCGGAATCTGTTTAAGAAATTTCTATACCTATAATATCGTTGATTTAAGAGGTAGAAATTTTTCTTACTTTCATAGTGGTATGAATTCTGCGCCCGTGTTCCATCCCTGCTCTATCAAAAAAATCAATAAGTAAAATTTATTGTTTCAAAAATCAAAAATTAAAATTAATTGTTTCAATCAATAACAATCAGTCTACTCAAGTAATTTTAATTTGATGGAATTTTATTCTTACTGATCTTTGTGGTTTCAGTGGTCTTAAATCTGTTGCTCGGCTTTTACTGCGTCTTAAAAAATATTAATAATATATATAGATATATTTTAGATACTTAGATTATTTTTAATCATATATTCTAGCAGTGATAAAATACTGAAACCAGAACCTTTTGAACGGTTCAGAAGTAAAACCTGACTGTCATGAATGCGCAAAAATATTGTACTTCATTAACTTTGGAATATTTTTATCCCCTTAATATAGCATTAATGGAACACAAAAATCGTAATCTCAGACAATTTGGACAATTTATAGTTTTAAATCGACTGCCCAAATGTGTATACATTTGGGACAGTGTATATAATTTTGGAATTCAATGTTTTGCATAACACCGAAATACACACACAAAAGAAAATAATAATAATAATAATAATTCATGAATTTTGAAAATATTTTAATCTCCCGTATAATCCGTAAATAATTTTTATAGAATACAGAAATCGAAATACTAGTCCATTTTACCGGATATAAATTATACTTCATTTATGAATTTTTCGTACACATAAAAATAAAAATTAATCTTTCGAGGCAATCGTGTTATTATTTTATAACTGTAGAAATTGCCTGTGGTTATGATTTCTGCATTCTATGAGTGTTAAATCTGGGACTAATATGACTCAATATGAATCTAAATCTGGGAAAATTGTTTGAAAAATCTGTAAAAGTTTTTCTCTAAATATGGAAATTAATTCAACAACTTTTCTTAATATGCATTCAACTTTTATGTCAACATGTAATATTTTGAATTTTTTTGCACTATATGTACAAATCACTTTTATTTTCTTAGGTGTTCAATATATATGTATAATTGACAGTTAAAATATTTTTATTTCTTTTGAAACAAGTAAAAGGGTACAATATCGCACATAGGTACTCTTAAAATTAATTAGTTAATTCACCAAATAGGAGTTAATTTTTTTTTAATGGACTTGAGTTAAAAATGCAACTCTTTGAGCTAATTAATAGCTTCTTACTTAAGCAAACTTGAGTTATCGCTATTTATCGATATTTGAAGTAATTTTTGCTCATTTATCCACTTGCAAGTAGCAATAGCAACATCTCTCTCACTGCAAGGCATTTCTTTAGTAGCACGCAAGTGCAGCGTGCAACGCCATTTTAAAGTGATCTAGTTTATTAAAACCATTTGTATTAAAATCATAAATGAAAGAAATAAATTACTCAGGTACAATAAATCACTCAAATTTGTGTGTATTATGTTAGCTCATTCAATTTAGTGGATTTAACTCAAGATGAGAAGGCGCGTTTCTTACAGGTAAATGAGTGAAAATTCGCTCAAGTTGAGTTATTTTCATTCTTTTATTTTAAAAGAGTATATTACTGCAAAGATTAAATTTATTTATCTATCAAAAGGAACAACTTAAGAACGAATTTTCAATGACTTATACGAATATCCAAAAAGGAATAATGGTTAAATTAAAATTAAACATAATAGATAGATATAAAGATTATTAAGTTAATAAATTAATATTATTTTAATGAAACATAATATTAAGTTAATGAATTTAATATAATTTTAATGGAATTATTAATTAAGATACATTATTAAATAAGATAAAAAAAGAAAGGGAGATATTGAACAGATATGATTGTGAAAAATAATATAGTTAATATTATTAATTTTCATTCTTATTAAGATAAAATATGTGATATTTCAATATTATATTTCTGTAATCCCAATTATGTTTTGACATTATTGTAAATTTAATTTTAATGAAATACATAAGATCTAACACAAATTTTTCTTTATGTTTATGATTATTTTAAACATATTTTTTAGAATTTTATTCAGGCTAAAAACACCTATACCTAATTTATTTATAAACATAAAATATTTAACAAAAAATACATCCTATATGAAAAAGTTGCAAAACATTTTCTATAGTAAAAAACTTGGTAAATTGTTTTGGATGTTTCATTTTGAGAAAATTAGTTATGACATATCCCAAAAGATTTTAAAATTACTTCCGAGCTGCCATTCTTTTTACGCTTAGTCCTGTTCAGTTTAAAATTTTCATGTTTTATTTATAGCTTTTCTACTTTTCGCATTTTTCTTTTTTTTTTTTTTTCGAAAGACAGTTATTTTAAGAAACGGTGGTTTCTAAATCCCTTTCTGGGATATTTGTTTGTAATCGGCCACTGACACTTAATTCGTTTTCTTTAGTTTGTTTTAGATTTCTGTGATTTATTTTCTTGCTCAAAATGCATCATATGCAGTTTGTACATACAAAACTAAACTTTAATCTTACGATACATTGCAGAAAATAAATATATACTTTATTAAATATAGAAACATGTAATTTTATAATCAAATTTTGCATTAAAAAAACTGATACTAATATTGCAATCTAAAATGCACTTCCAGTCTTAACCCAAATATATCTCCATTCTTTTGTGTGACCCTGTAATCGAAGGTTGACTATTTTTCCTAGAATATTTTACACGAAAAACATTTTTTTGCTCCTATGAAAAATATATTTTAATTTCATTTTGTTTAGCGTAATTTAAAGGTCTTAAAATGTAGCAACGTGAAATTTCGTCCATAGCTATATATTGGAAATCATTTGTCTGTTCCTGTACACAGTCTCCATAACAATTTCAATACTTATAGAAAATAGATTTAGAATACCAAATTTCTACTTACTGCTCATATCCGTGTTTTCAGTTTTGTTAATAATAGATTCACACACACACACATGTAACCAAATACAAATCACTAGAAATAAGTTTTTCGAATACAGGTGACATCACTGAAAATCACTCAAGCCATTTCAAGCCTTCAGCTAAGTATATCACAATTCATTTATAAAGTAAATGACAAATACATTTCTTGTCATATTTTACTCGTGAAATATTATTTAGTGCAAATGAAAAATATATCTTAATTTCATTTTGGTTAGTGCAATCTAAAAATTTTAAAATGAGCCAACAAAAAAATTCGTTCATAGTGGAATTCATTGGTATTCCCCCGTGCACAATCTCTATAAAGAGTTTCAAGTATTACCCTCTTAAGATGCAAATACAGAATACCGAATTTGTACTTACTGCTAATATCTGTTTTTCAATTTTGCTTATAACAAACACACTGACACACATAGATACCATAATTGGCAACTTTCACGCTTTTTTTTTTTTTTTTTTTTTGGCGAGGGGGGGGGGAGGAGGCTAGCGGAAAATTGTAATAAAAACATTTAAACAATTTTTCTAAAGATTTTCATTTATTAAATGAAATAAAGAAAAAATTCCGGCAGCTAAAAAGCGCAAAATTTGGCAAATCTGACAAACACCAACGTACTAGTCACTTATAGTATTTTATGGTTCAGATAAACTCAAGGCGCATAAATATAGTAAACATTTCTTTTAGAAAATTTCAGGCAAAAGAAATATTTTTACCACCATAAATTAAAATAAAGTAAAAAGTAAAGTAAATAAATAAATAAACAATAAATAAAAACAAACATGAAATAGTGCACACATTTATAAAACCTGACCTGTATTTTGGTATTCTAGATACAAAAGAAGTCATTTTGAAGTCTGTGGAAGTTTTTGTTTTAATTTCTTCCATTTTTATTAATATTTATTGAGCAACGAAAATAATAAATTAATTATTAAATCTATAATCAATTTATACTATTCTCTTATTATCCAATAATTAGAAAAGGCTACAATACATTAAGATAAATGATTTTTCAGAACAAAAGATCGACTGAATTTTTTTTTTTTTTCTTTTTGTGGATTATTCATGCAAAAACCTTAAAATTGTAAATAACGCGACGTTTTTTGCTAGTTTTAATAGTAATGATTTAATTCGAAAATAAATAAATAAATAAATGAAAGGATTGTTTTAAAATATTCTTTTAATAAACATATATTAAACAACTATATTATAATTTTTTTTTTTTTATGTTTCTGAATTAAATTAATAATCTATCATCTTTTTAAAAAAGTTAAATACGCAATTCATATTCAATTCAATCGTTTATTTAAATATATTTTGAAAAAAGTTATTATTAATAATTTATAAGCTTATGTATAATTTAAGAGAAAATTTTCTCAGTAGAAATTATAATCTGAAATAAATTATTAAAATATATTTTTAATTATCCAATTACGAAATTTCTTTGTCTGAAAATAAATTCTATATATTATATATTATTATTTCATTAAAAATAAAAATAAAAAAATAAAATCGTTAAAGATTATTCTACTTATTTTAATGATTAATTTTTGTTCTGCTTTAAAAATTCTCGTTTTTTGTAAATCATCAGAGATTAAAATATTCTTTTAGTAAACAAACAAAAGCTGCCTTTATGGAAAACTGAAAATTTTTGCTACAAAACAAATAATAAGAAAAGTGACAATGATAGAGAAAATAAGTAATTATCTTATTTCTTTCAAAATAAAATAAAAATAATTGCTTAAGTATAAAAACTTACGCAATTAATAATTTAAATTCTAAATTATGAATTTACGAATCAGTATTTTTCTTCAAAAAATTCCACGTTCTATTCCGTGAAAATAAGTAATAATGTCGGTTAGTTCGTTTTAAATATCATCTTAAAAAACATACAAATAAAAAAAAAATTTTTTTTTTTTTTTCGTTTAAATGTTATCTGGTAAGAAGAAAATTTTGAAAGTGGCATGATTTATTACTGCTTTTCCGCTTGATCTAAATCGATTTCAAATGGATATTTAATTTTAATGTTATTTAAACGATTGGATGCTTTCTTTTAGCCTCTATAATCCATCATTAATACTACTATGTTACTTTCTTCTGTACTTATATTCATTTACATGTTTTAGTTGTATTTTTTACAGAAAAAGAAAGAACTTTCGGTGAATACTACATTCGTCAAAGAGAATAAACTAAATAAAATTTTAAAAATACTTACAATCCTTCTTTTCCTTTCTTTCTTTCATTTTTTTTTTTCCTATTTTGTTTGCTTCATTTTTGGAAATCAATCAATGTTGCATTACAAAAGCATAGTAAATATGGCATGCATTTGAACAAATGAAATTAACAATAGAAAGTTGCATTTTTCACACATTTCAGTCTTTTATTGTGATTGTTATTTTAATTTTATGCAAAGAAGTCTAGAAAAGTACTTTAAAAAAAAAAAAAAAAAAAAAAAAAAAATCAGAATTTAAAATATAAATAATATTTAGTGGATACAAAATAATAAAGTTAAAAGAATTAGTTATATTTCATTAAATGTCAAAGCAAATGCACGTTGTCTCATATATTCTTGAATAGGAAAAAATAGAAAAAATCGAAAGCGTATATTTGAACAGATATTTTTTTAAATGGTAAATAGAAAAAAAATTAGAATCAAATTAAAAGTGTTTTTTTGTATGCGGACTGAAACTTGGCGATTTGGCGGGTCAATTTTAAAGTTACGCGATAAACCGACAAATTATGTTTAAAACATCTAGCTAAATTATGGAGAACACTATAAAAATCTGGGATGACTATACTGGACTTTCCGAACATTAAATAATCAATGATTGTTCAAACAAATTAAAGTAAAAGGAGTCGTTAAATAAACAAAAGAGAAAGTTATAATGGAATATAAATGGTATTGTTTCCTGAAACGGATACAGTTTAATTGCACTTATTTTGTGGACATTACTTCATACTGATAATGAATATTTAGTTGTGTCCCTGTCAAACTCTATGAGTGCTAGATTAACCAAAATCCATACAGTTCGTGCGACGGTGACCTATAACATGTATATAAATTTAAAATTCAATCGAATAAGGTGTTTGGATGCTATCTCATTTTAAAGAATTTGGGCCCATAAGCCATAATAATAAAGAATTCTTCGTTGTGTCCCTGTAAAAAAATTATAAGTGTTGCATTCACCAAAATATACACAGTCTGTGGGACAGTGACCTATGATGTATACATGTGTATAAATTTTCAATTCATTCGGATAAGACATTTAGACGCTATCGCATTCTAAGAAGTTTAAGTCCATAGACCATAACGATAGAAAAAATTTCTTTTTATCCCTGAAAGAAAACTATAAGTGCTATAATTACCAAAATCAATAGAGTTTGTGCTACAGGGAACCATAGCATATGTACCGACTTTCAACTCATTCGCACAAAGCGTTTAGACACTACCGTGTTCACTCATATACACACGCACATGCATACATACATCACCGTAAAAATTTCAAAAATGAACTCAGACTTCAAAACATTTAGAAACAACAAAATCTCAAAGTCGTATTTTTCTCATGATTATTGCCGAAACGTCGCGTCAGTGGAGGTCTCGATGTGGAGATTCAAAAAGTTTTTGGGTTCTGTCTGTGTGGCTCTTTGTCTGTCAGTCTGCCTGTATGTCTCGAGATAGCACCGGCAAAATTCACTCTATTGACTTGTAATTCGGCACACATGTCCATTAACCACACACAAATAGCTGTATAGTTTTGGGTTTGTATTCTATTTGCAGTTCGTATACAGGTACGCAGGAGCGTAGCGTGAAAATTTGATTGGGGGGGGGAGACCCGACGTTTGGCGCCCTTTTGTATTCCTCATCTAAAAATGCCACCCACATACTTTCAAAGGTGTTGCCAATTGGGGGAGCGAGGGCGCAGGCCTTTTCATTGGTTAACCCCCTCCATCGGGGCATATTCTTAAATTCTGCCGAGTTTTTTTTTTTTTACCCTCCATTTAGCAGCTTTTTTTTTTTTTTTTAACATCTTTGGAGCATTCTAATTTTTTTCAGAGACCTATATATTAATACACAGACATGAAATTTCTCTTACATTTTTAGCCTACTTTCATTAAAAGGAATGGCTTACAACTAGTATCATTCGAACGATAAGGTTAATGTGCTTTGCAAAAATATATTAAAAAATTATCAATTTTTGGAAAATGAGTAAGAAAAACCCCAAGTAGCACAGGAACGTTCTGTGAACGTCTAATAACGGTTTCAATAGTTCAAACACCGTGTTTCGTGTCAAAAGAACGTTCTAAAACACGTTCAGAAATGGTATTATTTAGAACGTTCTGAAAATGTTTGATTTGTACCATCTATAAAACGTACAATTCTAGTTCTATATAGAACGTTCAAGTGTAACACCGTCATAACACGTTCTGTAACAGTGTAATTATAACGAATATGACAAAATGACTTTTTAGTACTATTGGTTGAGAAACTAGGTTAATCATGAAAATTTTTGACTTCAGTTTTTGATTTTTTTACACGTTTTCTGGCGTGAGGAATCCGGAAGTCAAAAGGTTGGTATGGTATCGGCACCTATTAGCGTGATAGCCCGTTAGTCCATGTACACGATATCTCAAGAACAAATGATTGCAGAGAGATCGGACCAGTTTTAAAATATCGCTTATGATATTGATAAGAATCCTATTGAGAGATTTGTAACATTCTAATTTAAAAACTTCGTAAGTTATTCGAAATTTATAATTTTTAGCTTGATAGAGAATAGAGCATTTTTTACATTTTCAGTTTAACGTTTTGTTAGCACGTCAGTAAAGAATGCTTTTCAAGAATCAGTAGCGGTGAGGTGAAAAAAAATTACAAAATTTTAAACTCATGGAAAAATTTTGTGAATTTTGTATTTCATGAATCAATGTATGGAATTCAACCAAACTTGTTACATAATTAGATCTTGCCCTAAATTGGAGGTTATTTAAATTTCATTTAGGATATATCGTCCGATAGATTGCGGTGCTATGTAATGAAACCCTCCATTTATGGGACGGCTATATCTCAGCTTCTATTGTGTACAAATGCATTAAACTTAATATATTGGTATATATCATTATAACCTCTGCTAATACAATTTGGATGTATACATTGTCCCACAGGTGGCGTTGTAATCTGCAATTTAATCATTTTAACGGAAAGGCAATATTTTAACTCTTGTGATTTAACACTTAAATTTTGTGATACACTGAAGTTATAAGTGAAATCGATTTTATGTAAAGCTTTACTGGTCCATTTTGGATGCACATCGGCCAACAGGTGGCGTGGCTATGTTGCAATGTAATCTCATAACGGAAACGAAAAATCTCAACTTCTGTGATTTATAAATGTTGTAAATTTGGTACGTGAAATTAATATTACGTAAAACTCTACAGATTGCCTTTGGGTGCATATTGGACGACAGGTGTCACTGCCACGTTCCAATATTTTCCATTCACAGAAAGGCTATCTATCAGCTTCTGTAATATATATACTCACCAAACCTTCTGTGTGACATACATTTGATATACATTATTGATTCAATTTGGCTGTATAACGAGTAATAGTCAAACAGTTTTTTTTTTTTTATTATTATTATTCATAGGACATTGTTTTTTCCCCTAGGAATAAGTATACGGGGATGGGGGAGGGGTGGATAAAAATGTTCACTATGATTATCTTTCAAAAGAATTCGATATCACCTTTAAAACGAATAATTGAACCATCGTTTTCTGATGATTTAAAACAAATTTACCGTTTTTTTTTTTTTTTTTTTTTTTTTTTTCATTTGTCATAATAATAATAAACCCTTAGAAAAATAAATTTTCTAAGATCTTCTACATAGCATAAAAATGATTGTCTTCTGTCATGAAAATCTGCTAATCAAGGATGTTATTGAATAAATAATCTACTGCTTGATCAGCAAACTGCACAAGGTTCGGTCTGCATAGCATCAACATAATTGAAGAATGTGACAAAAATTTTCGCGCTTTAACTTAACGATAAGCAAGCATCTGCTATTACAGGAAGTCAAACGGTTTGGCAGTTTTATCGCTAATTTGGCTATTTTTTTCCTCTCTTTAATTATTGCTTATATTTTTCTTTCTTTTCTTTCTCTCATCCACAGATATGGATAAGAAAAATCCAAAATTTGACCCGAAAGTATTGTTTTTGGATCAAATTTTGAAACTGATTTTTTGCAATATTTTTGCACATTTTGAGGTCCCCTGAATCCAAAAATCAGGTTTTTGTATTTGATCTGTGTGTGTGTGTGTGTGTCTTTGTGTATGCCTGTACGTGTATGCCAGTTATCAGCACATTTCAAAAACAAATAATTCCAGAATATGAAAACTTAGTATTCTACATTTGAATCATGTAAGGGGATGCTGCACTTAGCTTTTCCTTGAGATCAAGCAAATGCTTCGTGTACAGGGACGTCCAAGATAATTCACATACATTAGGTATGTGAGCGAAATTTTTTTGCTATTTACAGTTTAATATCTGTAGCCTGTACTAAACAAAAATAAGTTAACATATATTTTTTTATATGCATAAAAGTATGTTTAGTGTAAAATATGGCATGAAAATCATTCCCCATTCATCTACAGGGCTACCTAGGAATGATAATTAATACTTCAAACCTACAGAGTAAACAAAGAAATTTTTTAAGTGGAAATTTTAACGCTTTTTTTTTCCCTATAATTACACGTTTTGAGGTTCCCTGAATACTAAAATCAAATTTTTAATGGTTAATCTTTGTGTATGCCTGTTATCAGCTAATTTTAAAACAAATATTTGCAGATAATTCAAATTTTGTATTTTGAAGTTTATTTTGAGGTTGCTAAAAATGTTTGTTCAAGATTAATAAGCTTGAAAGAGTGGTGAGAAAGAAAGTTGACTGAAAAATTTGGAATGAACTTTTAAATTTAATAATAGGCAAGAATTTTTTATAGTAGGCATTATGCAATATATTTAAACGGGGTCCCCCCCCCCTCCTCATTGAGAGAGTTATTCGTCAAATAATATCTGTTCCTAAAACTAGTTTGAAATTTTTAAAACGTAGATTTATATATAGTATTTGTTATCTTACACTTTAATCTGCAATCTGCATTTATAGTATTCAAATGCTAGGTAAGAGTAAGAGACAGCCATGTGAGTGTCCCACGAAATTATTATTAATATTTAAATAAAAACAGTCTTTTTTAAATACTGATAATGCATAATTAAGTAGTAATTTTTATTTTATTTTTATCTATTTATTTATTTGGGTTGAGAAGTGATGTGTCTGTCAAATGAAAGAAGAGATTTAATTGATGGTCTACATTCATGATGACGGTCGTTATTAAAAAAAATAGCGATACCTTCAAATTTCACACATTATAAAATCCAAAATTTTGCTTCAAATTATCTTGGAATGGCGAATTTTGGTTGGTGGGTATTGATTGAGTGTATGTAATAGGCACTTCGGTGGTATTTCGCGAAACTTCTAACTTACCCGCCGAAGAGGGAGAGTAAAAAGTGGGTAAGACGCTGCCGAAAGCAATGGATACCCAGACTAATCATGTTGCGAGCGGAAGAACCATTACCAAACGCAGCTGGAACATCAACTTAAGTTTCGATTGATTTCAGCGATTTTTTTTTTCTTTTGAGATTTTGTTAATAATGACATGGAATTTTGAGAATTTATTTAAATATACTATGCAGCAAAGCGGGCAAAGCCTGCTAATGTTTATTTAAAGCATACTTAGATATGCTACACGAAACGTAATAAAATTATGAAATACTGTTCGTATGCACATAAAACATGTTTCCTATAAAATATTTTATTGTTAGCTTATGATTCATAAGGCCATATAGAAATATTTAGATATATTAGAGGATAATAAGCGAAAATTGATCGAAGTGTGTTTTAAATTTTGTTAAACGTTTTCAACTTTCCAACGAGTTAAAAATATGCTTAAAATTTAAGTTTGTCAACACCATTGTCTGTCTATTCGTTCTCTAATTTCAAAAATATATTTTATAATTCCTCAGTTACATCGTAACCGTGCTCATTTTTTATTGAAAGTATGTGTATACCGTAAGCGGTTTGATATGGGGACTCACTAAAATTTTAAACGTACAAAAGTGTATGTTTAGGTGTAGGGTGCAGGTGTTTTATAAACTAAGTGGTCCGCATGATTTTTCTTTTTTGTTTATTACTAAATATAGTAAAAATGTAGCAATTTCTGTAATATTTCAATAAAAATATAAATATCTTGCGTATTAGTAAAAAAAAAAAAAAAAAACTAGTTATACTGTGACGGCTTTAAAAGTTTTTTTTTTTTTATTCCATTCTATATAATAGCGTCACCAACGATTTATTCGCACAAAATTTCAAGAAACTTAGCTTCTCACAATTAACTTTCTATACATATAATTTCGTACAATTTTCACCAATAGGTGCTGCTGTATAGGCAACTGGAAATCCCAGACACTAACAGCAACGCCACATTGCGGATAGATTACATCCGAATTGAATCAGTATACATTTTAATAATATAAATATCATATACCAATTTTGGTGGATTTAAATAACAATAAATAACATACGAAATATATATACCTTAGAAGAACTACCTACTCTGAGAAGCAAGGTTTTACCTTATCAGAAACGAAATTAAATTGTCGTCTGTTAGCTTTTTGTACCCAAATAAAATCAGTACAGATTTACATGATTTCCATCACATGTACAAGCTTAGTGTATTTATAACTATAGATGATTAGATGGAGCCTGTCCTGTAGGATTGCAATATAGAAGCAACATGTTATGAAAGCCACATATTAAAATCTAATTAGCAGTAATTTAAGTCTAGCCAAATATTAAGTTTGGTTAAATGCTGTCCACTGGCTCGTGAGAAACAGAGTCCAAAATTTTCTTTCTGACACACATACAAAGACATTTTCTAACAATAGTCGAATCATATTCCAAAAATCACAAACTGTGTGAATTTATCGAAAATCGAAAGTCGGAAATTTTCACGAATCCAATACTTTCTTCTTGACAGATGTAAGTAAAATAATAATAATAATAATAAACGGTAATCATACGCTTGATCAAATCTTGAGGTTGAAATAATTAAAAACAGCTAAAAAAAATGTTTTATTTATTTATTAATTTATTTATTTTCTCCTATATTAACCCTTTGCCGGCCCTAGTGCTCTAAACCGCTATACATAGTATTGCCAAATTGAGGGACTCTTTTATTTAACGAACACCAATAATTTTGAGGAGTGATATTTGATATACATAATGGACGAATAAACTTCGAAGTGATTAGACAACCGATGCAGTAGAAATTTATTGGTGGATATTGAACAAAAAAAATCCTGAAATTTGGCAACATTCAAAAAAGGAGAGGGAAATTCAATAGGACCGGCAAAGGATTAAATTAAAGGTTTAAAGGATAAAATTTCGATCCGTGCAGTCATCTAGAATAACGTTTAGTATAAAAATACACAGATTATTTTTAACTAATGGTTGTGAAATGATTATATATATATATATATATATATATATACACAATACTGATAATTATTCAAAAAAACTTTTTGTACATTCGGCAGAAAAATTACTGAAGCACACATCCACGTTTCATATATACTAGCAAACCCGTGCGGCATTTTCGCACTTTATTTCTTTTCTTATTTACCTTTAAAATTTTAAACTTATAAATATTATATCAATTTCACCCCTTAATTAAAATTTTAATTTACCAGAAGCCAAATTATTATTAGATACAAATAAATATTGTGCAATAGTGAAACCAGAATTATTCAAAGAAAAGCTTCAAAATAAAATTCATGGTTTATGACTCAGTTTTCATACTTCCGCAGGCAGTACGGTTTTAGTAAAGGACCCCTGTGACGCCTTTTAAATTTCAATGTATGCAATGGCATTTTATTTATTTTAGCGTAATTTTTTGTAAAAAAGAAAAAAAAAAAATCCTAGACTTAAATTGATAATATTTTTTTATGATTGCGTTTTGTAGCCAATTTATGATAATATATCATGTTCTGTTTATAGCTTTGAAATATTGCTAGGTTTATACTGACTCTTGCAAAGATTTTGCAGAAATAACTTTCAAAAATACATTTCTCATAAAATAATGTCCTCAAACAAATATCGTCATGTTTTCTTTATTAGATCATTGAACTGAATCCGCGTGCTTAAATATTGTTCATTTTTAAATACTATTTTTTATCCTCACGTATTTTATTAATTTTACCACTATCGTATCATTTCAAAAAATATTAATTGAAATTGGTCCACGTTAGAGAAATATTATATAGATATTAGTTTGATCACTAATTTTTATCATCAATCTACTTTTTTATAAACAGCTTAAGACTAAGATTATGACTCGATAAATATTTACTCAACAAAACAGTTTAGGTGAAAATATTTTGATTTACTAGAGCTTCAATAATATTTCTGCCGACAGTATATGGAGTAGCATCATTCACAACCGCTCTTTCGTGCCGGCAAAATGTTTTTAATATTTTTTGAAATAGCTCACAATTTTTAAAATGAATAGTTGAATCAAGCTTCTGTAATAATTTGAAATAATTGAATTTATATATATATATATATATATATATATATATATATATATAAACAAATAAATAAATAATATTTTTTTCCATTATTGGTTTTTTTCCTTTCTCTCATTTTTTTCATAAATGTAAAATGCAGAAATAACTGCTTTTAATTGAACAACGTGGATTTGTTTAAGAAAATATAAAATACAGTTTTGTAATGGCCACGACGTACTAGCTTGATTTTGTAATTATCATCCTGTTTAGTTAGATAAGCTTTCCTTGAAGTGGCATTTTATGTAATTCAATAAAACAAGCATGCAACATTTTAAATACACGACGAATTTTTATATCTTGCCTCATCATAAAAATAAACTATTTAACAAAATATTGTTAAATACAAACTCTGTAACATAATATTTAAATAACATTTTTTTAATACAATTGTTGAGTTCTGCATTTTTCATTAAAGTAACTACATAAAACAAAAATAGTTTTTTTAACCCCTAATAATTAAATAATGACTATGCCACAAAATGAAAAGGACTACTTGTGTTGTTTTATCTCAAAATAGAAAGCTGCCAAATTTGACTAGACCGCCAAATTACCAACAAGGGTTGCCAGTTCCATAATTTTCAGGCGCGAAAACCAAATGATTTCATATCAATTTTCTCATGTTGATGACTTTCTGATTATCAAAGAGAGACGTAAGAGTGAATTTACTTTATATATCTTACATACATATATTTTGATACATTATTAATACTTTATTCATACTTATAATAAAAGTTTGTATATAATTATTAATCAGATGCTAAAAAGTTTGACTTGTTATTTTTAAGTTTTTTTTTTTTTTTTTTTTTTTTTTTTTTATCTCGAGAAATTGAAAAATGCTGTTAATGTAAATCTAACTACTAATTTGTTTTCTAACAGCATTTGAATATTAGTATTACCAATGAATAAATTTTACAAGCAAAACTTGTCACATAATAGTATTATGACATCAAATATTTTTTCTGTTATAAATAAGCGGGATTTTTGTGTAAAAAATAAACATAATTTAAATTTCTCATCAAGAGAAAAAAACATATATTAATTTCTTATAAATCTAATTTTAAGGTATGTGTGCTTGTGTCATTTTGTCAGTCTTAATAAGGGTATGGTGGACGTTGAAAATCTTTCTTTGAAATTATTGTCTTACAATTGTTTGTATTGCATATAATGGGTCGTTCAATGTAAAGTGAATTGTTTCCTTCTAAATAGATTTTGAAATAACGAACTTTTTGCAAATTTATATGTAGGAAAACAATTTAAGATTTTGTAAGCATTACCTATTTTTAGCGTTTAAAACAAATCAGAGTAGTAAGAATTTATAAATTATAAGAAAAATAACTTAGAAGTTTCATTTTTATAATTATTTAGAAGTTTTAGTTTTCTGAAAAAACAATGTAAGGCCATTTATGGGATTTTAATGCAATAATTAGAGGTTTTTCACTTTTATAATGAAAGATGTAACTAAATGTGGTAAAATTAAGCAAAAATATTCATATTTAAAAAATGTGGAGTTTACACCGGTTTCACAGCGTATGTTTCACAGTGTCTGTATATGCATTGAAATGTATGAATATTAAATATATTAAAATTTCCTGAATACTACCAAAGTTTAAAAAATTAAAATTACAAATTTTAATCTTTTTTTAAATTGTTTAAAATGCTTTAGTCTTAAGTTTTTACTTCGATCTTATATTATTATAGTTTATAAATATACTCTAAATGCATCTGTACATTTATTTTGTGGATTTATTTATAAATATATATATATATATATATATATATATATATATATATAATTTTTGAATTAGAAAAAAAATAATTGCATGAAAATTCCACAGTTAAAAATATTACAAAAATAAAAATTAACTCATCAATCGATCCACAAAGTAAAGCACAAATGTATTCAGATTATACTAATAAACAATATTAGTGCAAAATCAAGGAGAATTTTCAAAAATTAAATAACGTAGATAATTTTTTTTTTTTTAATATTATGAATTTTATTCTTTTAATTTTTATAACCGTTTATGACCATGTACGTGTGATTCTACTGGTCAGACAGAAAATTATATTTCAGTTTCAATATCCATGTAATAAATGCTAAAAAAGAGATTATGTATTAGTTTTCTTAAATTCAATAACATCGATTTTCTCAAGAGATGTGAGTAAAAGCCTGCTTATAAAAATGCTAATTTAATTTAATGTTGTAAATGTTTACAGTCAGTTACGGTTAATATTAAGAGAACATGTTTAAAAACAGAAATTTATTAAGAAATAAAAACAGAAATTTTACAAGAAATTTTTATAACAACAGTTTCTAAAATTTCCGTTTTATGGCAGAATTTCTTGAGATTATTAATTTCTTATCCAACATTCATTTTAAATTCGTATATTTTTTAAAGTAAAAAAGTTTATTTTACATTTAGATATTTAAAATATTGTATTAAGTTTCATGTTTTTATATTTTTGACAAAATATACATATATATATAGAGAGAGAGAGTTTGAAATTAAGATAATTTGTGAGTTGCGTTTTACTATATAGCAGTTCGTAAGATATCTTTCTTGTAAAATACTAATAGATAGCAGCACTACTCCGAAATTCACTTAAAATTTACGAATGCGTAGTTGCTTTAATAATATTTCGGTGCTTTCTTTTTTCACTTGAAGAAGAGTCGGACTGATAATTTGACCTGAAACAGCTATTGCGTTTCTTTTATTTTCAATTTATAACCTATTTGTCACCTTCAAATCAAATGGTAATGAAGTAAAAGAAAAAAAAAAGTGCATTAAAATTTAAATAAAATCTTATTTATAACCGTTATGTTTATGCATAATGTATAAATTTCATAGTATAACAGCTTTTTACTTTTGTTTATTTTAAATAATTTCTTTAAAAGAGAAATCTTTATTATTTATTTATTTATTTATTTGTAGTATTTATTGGAAACAATGGTAGTATATAGCTGAAAAGATTAAACTTATTAAAATTAAAATTTAATTAAAATTAATTTTTTTTTTTTATTCATTCATTTCTTTTTAAAGGAAAATGTACTTTTTCGTTTTATTATATTCATCGAAATCAAATGGTAATATAATGGAAAGAGCAGGGGCTATAAAATACATGCTTCAAAATCTAAAGAGGTACAGTTGACTTTAACATTGTAGTTCTTAAATAATAACAGATCCACCTGTTGTTGATAAATACTCATTTTATCATGAGATATTTAGATGATTTTTTTTTTTTTTTTTTTTTTTTTTTTTAAGCTTACTTACTGATTTTTTACCAAGCAACATACATTATATATATATATATATATATATATATATATATATATATATATATATATATATCAGTCGAACCTCGTTTACGGGAATCTCATGGGGAATAAAAAAAAATTGTTCATGTTATCAGTAGTTTATATTGTCAGTAACTGAGAAACTGACCTTTGTTTTAGCGGGGATTGTGGAAACTATTCACGATAAGCGGTTTACGTTAATTAGATTCGACTATATATATATATATATTGTATCAGAAAAAAAAAGTAAAAAATTTACAAATTTAAACTCTCAAAGTACAGAGTATTGTTATAAAGTTTGGAATAAAATCACAACACAAAATATGGAATAGAGTTTCATATTTTTTCCCCTTTATTTTTCTCATATTCCATTTTCAGATTTAATGCATCTTTTTCAGACGTGAATTTTACTGTAATAATTTGCTTAAGTCAACTCTGATAGACAAGTTTAATGCATCTGAATGTTTGCATACATGTATTTCAATTTAATCTTTAAAGCGTTTTTATTATACCTCTTTAATTAATTGATTACGAAATATGTCTGCTATATTCAATATTTAACATTCTTCAATATATAGCTAATAAAGAAATTTCTAAAAATATTTCTTCTTGTAACCAAATATATTTATGTTAAATGTGTAAAAGTTATTCTCACTTAACCCTTTGAGGGACAAGATAATTTTGATCATTTAAAATTATCTGCCACCAGTACGTACAAACAAATATAAGTGATTAAAAAGAAAAATGGAGTTTTTCTTCTATATTATTAAAGTAAAACTTTGTAAAAAAAATTCTTCGACAAGTTTTTACAGTTGGGAATTAAAATTAGGTTTGATATAATGTATTCCAAAGCCTTTGAAAGGGTTAAATGAATTTAAATAAATAAAAATGTATAAGTCTGCGTAGCTTTATATTTTTCTTTCATCTGAATTATATAGAGATCTACAAAAATATAATTAAGTGAACCTGAACATTAATGTTACAAACAATACTCTGGTTAATATAATTCTTTTTTTTTTTTTTTTTTGGTATCTGGTTGCGAAAAACATTATGTAACATTGGGCATTATGTAAAATCACAATGCACAATATTGTTTTAATTTAATCTTTTAAAGTTTTATTTTCGTATGCATTTCGCATTATTAAGATATATATTTTTGAAAAATTTAAACTGTTGTTCCGAATTTATCATTTTTGGTGTATAACGTACAAAACTCATAAATATTAAATATGTACATAGTAGACATACGTTGTACAGTATCTAAGAACTACAATGCCGTATATTTATTAAGAGTATATTGTACTGTATGTAATTAATGAATCTTTCAATTTTATGATTAATAATCAAATAGTAATTCAGATAAAGCTAGTCTGAATACACACAAGTGTAAGCACATATGTAATCCACAGAATAATTATTGTGCATCTTTATATACGTATACAGATGATGGGGGACCAAATAAGAAAAAAAGCGATACCTTCGAATTTAAACATTTTGTCGGAAATATTGAGAAACATTTGATGGATACTTTGTGGGTGTAAATAACATGTTATATCACATATGTTTAAAACAAATACCCCAAAGATAAGAAAAGAACCACTAATAAAATTATATTTTTACATATTTGGCACCATCTTGTAATTAATAATGCTTGAAATTTATTGTAGTTTTAGCATGTTTTTATGAAGCTCTTTTTAATTATCATTTATAATTCACCATCACAGAAAATTTCTTTAACGAAATTAAAGACTTTCAAGTGTTTTTTATTTATAATAAGCACGGTTTTTAATTTATTATAAGTCATTTTTAGAAAACTTGACATAGTACATTAGACACAACATTCTGTAATCTGAGATTAAGAACATTAAATTTATGCAAAAAAATGAGCATTTTTACTAAAAGATATTTATCTGCGCATGCACAAGATTTAACGAAAAAAAATTTTTGGGTATTATTTAGTGAAATGTATAGAACTCATGCAAACATTGTGAAAAATCAAAAAGATATCGTCAACAGAATTAGTTGAAATTTAAGCACTATGAAAGACAAGCAAAAGTATAAGTATGTAATGCATATTTTTATTTTTAATAAGTCCTTGGGAATACACTGTAAGTTAATTAAATTGAAATCTTTATAAAACCACTTATCGTTCGCTTCTCTTTCATACTGCTTTAAATTTAACTAATTCTATCGATGATATGTTTCTAAATTTCCCTGATATTGCTTTGGTTATTTTTTCAGAGTATTTATGTATTTGGATAATAAATTTTGTAAAAAAAAAAAAAAAAAAAAAAAAAAACTTTGTCACCATTTGTGGATGCAAAGTTAAAACTTATTTAGAGAAAATACTCATATTTCATCTTATATTAATATTTTTATATTATATTTGTATTATGTTATGTCTAATGCACTATGTCAAATTTTCTAGAAATGGCATTAAATTGATCTGAAAACCCTTTATGTTATATAAGCAAAAAATGTTTCGCAAATTTTCAATAAAGATAAAAAAAAAAAAAAAAAAAAAAAAAAATTATCAATGAATGCGCGTGATACTGACAAAATTATGAATACACATAAATTAAAGAAGCCACATAAGAATAAATGCTACAGCTACAACGCATTTCAAGTGCAAATTTTTTATAAATAAAAATTTACACCCCCCCCCCCCGTTAAGATCCCTTCTTTTCTTTCTGGACAAAATCTTTACATAAATATATGTGGAATAACATGTTTTTTATACCCATGAAGTTCTATGCACTTTATCAAGATTTCTCTATGTATTTGACAAAAAGGCTAAATCGGAAAATTACACATTATTTTGCCACTCGTCTGTATATCATGAAAATGGCTAAAAATTGACTTTTAAAGTTTGGAATTCAAGCATTCTCTGGAATAAAATCTATTTATATTAATGGATACAACACGATAAAATTGTTGTGAAATATAATTAGATATATATATATATATATATATATATATATATATACGAAAGAACAATAGTTTTATTTATAAAGTATTTATACAAAAGCTATTTCTATATGTTTTCTTTCTTTAATTTTTCTTTCTTTCTTTTTTTTTTTTATACTAACCTTCTGAACCAGAAAATAATGGCGTCCAATAAGTAAAAATTATGTTTTTAGCATAATCATAGACAGAGATTGGGTGAGGACGGCTTTCTTTCCTTTTACTTATGTCTAACATAATATAAAAACGGAAAAGGGAAAACGTTATCAAAACAATAAATAATATATTTAATAAGTAAATAAATAATATACTAAGAAATGATATATTAATTATAAATAATAGACTTACTATATTTTTTATAAAAAATAATAATAATAATTACATTTGTTTATTATTTAATATGCCATGATAGCATAATTACATAAAATGAGTAAAAATTGCGTTGACTCATTTTAAAGAAATTTAAACATTTAATGATTACCAATTACATTGCCATGTGGAATAAGTTTAAATATCTGTAAATATAATTTTTGTAAACTGCTGCTGTAAACTGAAAATATGAATACACACATGCACTGAAATTTAAAAATATGAAGTATGTTAAATATTTTGATTAAAAAAATTATATTTAAGTATTTGGAAATTTTTAAAATTTCTTCCTTCTAACTAATTTTTAAATTTTCGTTTCAATTTCTTATTATTATAAATTAACAATATATTCTAAACTCAATTGCATATAATTTTAGCAGTGTATTGGTGCATTAATTTTCGAAAATATTTTTTATGTTGGAATATTAAAACTTTCTATGAACTTTAGCATTCAAATATATTTTTAAACTATCCATGGACTTACAAAGTAGTACCCAGAAATGTTTAGAATATACAGGGTGCAAAGTCGAGAGCAGGCCTTTATTTGCGCAACAATTGGTCTCAGACGTTCTCCAATTACAAAATGTATTTTTTAAAAAAATGTAAGCATTCATTATATGACATGTTTAAATTAAAAAAATCAATTTATTCAAAATCACAAAAATTGGTAATTTTTATACGGTTTTCAGGACGCTAATAGTAAAAGTTGACTTTCAACTTAAAAAATATAACACGAAAAGTTTCACTTTTGTGCGCCCAAAATTGTCTGAGATAGTTAGTTTCAAAATTTAGGATTATTTCGCATTTTCTCGGGATTTATTAAAAAGACAATGAAAAATTCTTTAATAAAGCCCTGGAAAAAGCAAACAAATTCCAAATAGGATATTTAAACCGATCCCTTATTGAAGGCCTAAATATGTTAGAAAATCTAAACTTTAAATATCTTGTTCCATTTTGGGAGAATATAAATGAAACTTTTTGTTAGGATGAGTGTCAATTTTTTTAAATATCACTGTAGGGATCTGGAACTGTATAAAAATTTAGTTTTTGTAATTTTGAAAAAATAGATATTTTAAATTTAAACTTGTCATACCGCTCATATTTTTATAAAAAAAATTTTGTAACTGAAACTATATGTTTGCGACCAATAGTTGCGGAGATAAAGACATTCTCGTGATTATCTTTGTACCCTGTATTAAAAAAAATTAATATATATATATGTATGTATAAATGAATTTTTAATCGTAGTTAAAACCAGGCAACCGATATAAGATCACTGAAACCACATAGAACAATGAGAAGGAAATTACAACAAATTTAAATAACATGTGGAGACTGATTGTGATTTATTGAAACATTTATTTTTGTTTATTTATTTTTATTTTATTTAACTTCAATCTAATCATACATTTATTCCTAGATTATTCGTTGCAATTTAAATAATATTGCCGGTGCGTAAAAACGACATGAAACTCAAATCAAAAGATACAAACAAGCAACGAGAAGGAAAAAAAAAAAAAAAAAAAAAAAACAGCATTTTTTTTAAAGGAAAAGCTCAGAACGGTGAAAAAGAAAAAAAAAAAAAAAAAAAAAAACTCGTCAGGGGTGACCTTTTTCACCGTTGAGCACCAATGTACGATTTCGTTCGTTAGCAGCTATACCAGCGGACACCCAATCGTACAAGAAATTAATTGAAGTTAAAAATGAAGAATAAAGTGGAATAAAAATAAACTATTAATTCAAGAACACAGAGAATCAAACAGAAAACAACTATAAAAAACAAACATTACTCACAGGATGATGCATCCGGAATCCCAAGGATTAAAACAAGCAAAATAATTCAAGAGTTTAGTTGTACATAGCAGATGAAGAATGATACAACACAGCAACAGGGATATGAATTACTTTTTTTTAAATTCAAATAATGTTTGAGAAATTTGAACATACTTAATTTAGACGTATATGCATGAGAAATTCCATATTCTACGACAGTAATTCCCAAAAATTGTCATAACGTGAAAGTCAACACTATATCCCTTAAAAAATTCCTTAAATTTTTGCATTAAAAAAAAAAAAAAAAATTCCTTTTTTCCCCTAATCTGAAGATAATGGCGTTATAGTATTAATAACGAAACTTTAATAAACACCATAAAAGGCAAGAACTCGCAGCTGCTACAAAAGAAAAAAAAAAAAAAAACCGGCAACGCATTCAACACACTCAACGTGCTTGTTTGCAGCTCTCGCGCTTACATTGTTCGCCTGATGAAGGGTTGTGTCTTCTTTTAACCCGAAACAATTGTTTCGAGTTCTTGCATTTTATGGTGTTTATTCAAAGTTTTGTAATTAATACTATAACTTCATTATCTTCAAATCAGGGGAAAAAAAGAAATGAAAAAAAAAAAAAAAAAAAAAAAAAAAACAATGAAAAATTTTAAGAAATTTTTTAAGGGATAAAGAGACGTAATGGCACTATTTTCGGAAAACTCTCATATAATATCGAATTTTTGATGCATATTACGTTGAAATTAAAGGAATAGTAAGTATGTTAAAACTTCTCAAACATTATTTGAATAATAAAAAAAAAGTAGTTTATAATCCTGTTCATGTGTTGCATCATCAGCTATGTAATTTTTAATAAAAAAGCACCACAAAACTGGCGTTGTAAAAATTATTACTTACAGACTTTGAATAAACACCATAAAATGAAATAAACTCGCAACAATTGTTTCGGGTCGAAAAAACAAACGACCCTTCATCAGGGGAATAAAGTAAGCACGAGTGCTGCAGTCAAAGCGGCAACGCACCAATTGCGTTGCCGCTTTGACTGCAGCACTCGTGCTTACTTTATTCGCCTGATGAAGGGTCGTGTGTATTTTCGACCCGAAACAATTGTTGCGAGTTTATTGCATTTTATGGTGTTTATTCAAAGTTTGTAAGTAATAATATGTACTTTTTACTTTTAAACGCCCGTACTGTGGTGTTTTTTTTTATAATGACGTCACAGTTTTTTTTTTTTTTTTTTTTTTTTTTCTACACTATTTTAGAACGTTTACAGTACGTTTTCTAGAACGTTCTGAAAATGTGTATAACGTTTTGAAAACGTTCTAAAGACGTTTAGAACGTTCTGAGACCGTATACGTAGAACGTTCTCAGAACGTTTCTATAACACCGATGGTGATAGTTACACGTTCATTGAACGTTCTCTGAACCGTACTATTGTACGGCTTCAAGATGGACAAATAGACGTCTATAACACGTTCAAAGTGAACGTTCTTAGAACGTGTTTGTAGAACAATTTTTGAACGTTCAGAGAACGTTTCGGTGCTGCTTGGGACGCCTTACGCATTTGTTCTGATCCGTCTAATCTTTCGAAAGACATTAATTATTTAAAATCTCTTCCTCTTTCTCGAGGCTATAATCCCTCTATTATTAATAAAGCTTTATATACATTCAAGAGTCCTAAACTTTCTGATACCAAATTGAACAATTACAGTCTCATCCCAGTTGTTTTACTTTTTTATTTATCACTTTCTTTTAAAATTTCTAAAATTCTCTCACCGTTTGGTTTTAAAGTAATTTACAAACCCGTCAACAAAATTAAATTATCTTCTCTTAAAGATCTCATTCCTACTGAAAATCGTTCTGGCATTTATTTTAATTGTATGTTCATCGTGCAATTGAAGTATATTGGTCAAACTAGAAGGTGTTTGAAATATAGAATAAATGAGCACCGTCGAAATGTTCGTAATGAAGAAATCTCTAAATCTTCTATTGCTTCCAACTGCTGAGTTCATGGTCTTCATTTTGATTTTTCCAAAACTAACATAATTTTATCTCCTGTCTTCTCTTCCCATTTGGATATCCATGAAGCTTTTTACATAGTTAAAAATTCGAAAAATCTTGTTAATGATATTTCTTCCACTCCGTTCTTGTCTGATGCTAGGAAATTACTCACATAACTCCGATTTTCATTTGATTTTGATATTTTTTAAATTTTTAGATTTTGTTACATTTTTTAATCTTATTTATTTATTTTCTTCTCTTATTTCATAATTTTGCTTACACCAGTTTTTATGTTTACTTCGTCTTTATATATTTTTGCTCTTCACTTAAAATGATTTTGTGCATTGCCGCTTTAACTGCAGCACTTGTGCCTACTATGTTCGCCTGACGAATTGTCGTGTATTCTTTCGACTCGAAGCAATTATTGAGAGATTATTGCATTTTGTGGTGTTTATTCAAAGTTTTGTAATTATTGCTTTTAAACATCAGTTCCGTGATGTTTTCTTATTATGAAATTAGGTATTGTTCGCTATTAAGGAAAAAAAATCAATAATTTATTTATTTATTATTAGTATTTTGTATATTTAAACCAATTAAGAAACGTTTTTCTTCTTTCCCATATTGTGGGGAAAATATTTTAAGAAATGTAGTAGCCATTGCTAAGGAACACGATACAATTACCGCAAGCTTTTATGTGGAAGAACAAACTAAAAAAAAAAGTCCTGTTGTCCTAAATTAAATCTTTTTGTACAGAAATTTATACCTTACTGAGGTGTTGGTGTTTGGGAAAAAGGCCGATTGACTAGTCTAGAGTCCTAGGCCTGACGAGGAGTGCCTTCAGTGGGGGTCTATCTAAGGGGTCCTAGCCTGTATTTCCACAAATTTCGGAGAAAACCACGGAAAATTGCGAACGGCTAGGCTGAAAAGTGCAACCTGGGATCGAACCCGGCACCTAACGTCTTCCAGCTTTGAGTGCAGAACTACTCGGCCGCTGGAGGGCTATATCTTACTTGGGAACAAAAAATAAGCTGTGATTTCTTTCTTCCTTTTTTTTAATACACTATTTCATTTTTACACACATTCTTTTGTATCTAAAATTACTACTGACGAAAGCTATCTGCATGTGCATTTTTTAAATGCAATTCATTGACTGGTGATTTAGTTTATTTTCTAGATTTAATTTTCATCGTTCTTTTTTTATTTGTCTAGCAAAAGAAGTAAGTGTAATTTAAATTTTTTTTCATCTGTTGTCTATGTTGACATATTATTTCGATATATACAGTATTCTTTGCTTTCGAACTGCCCAGAAGAAGATTGATCGGTTGGATTGAGAGACAAATAAGATAGAGAAGTTCTTAGTGACATACTTTGTCATATAAATTAGATTTCTGATAGCGATTTTATTTTCTTTTTGAAGGATATAATAGTAATTACCCAGAAAGTTTTGTACACGGAAATTTTGAAGTTCTGCATTTATTATTTAAATGCTTACTTAATGCTTACTAGCACATACGTATTACAGCATCCATTCGTCTGCTACTAATAAGTTTAGTTTCCTAATTACTCATGTCAAATTTAATCGAATTTAGTGATTACAGTGCTTTCATAAGCTGAATATTTGTAATAAATAATTTTTAGCTACAGACTCAATGACAAATTTTCTTCCGTCAATGGATCAGTATTTTCCACATCCCTCCCTAAGGGTCCACGCTTCTTTTCAACTACTCATATATAAGCTATTTCATATTGTTGTGGTAGACTGGTTGATAGAACATCGATCTCGCAATAGAAAAATTGCGGATTCAATAATCGAGCCAGTTGAAGACATCATGAATATCAATCTGTGGTGATTGTAAAATCTGTCGTGGCTGCAACGTCCTCCATGCTCAGTACAAATAATACCTCTGGGGGATACCGAAGCGGGGCAGTCATCCCTTCCTCAGAAGATAAAAATTGTGGTGGCTTGTCTTCGGACCGCCACTGGGGCGTTAATCCTAAACCGTCGTAACTTGCCCAATATGCACCTGTTAATGCAACGTTAAATCAGATTCCTCGAGCTATTTCATATCAAGAAACACTAGCTGAATACTAAAGACTTATAGATATTTCAAAACCTGTTAGCGATTAAACTAAAATAAAAAAAATTGCTTAAAGGTTCACTTAGAATCAAAAATTGTTCGTGAGAAATCGTTATAACCAAATCAAACCTCATCTAATTTTGTCTTTATACAGTAGCCATAATATACAATAAACTGATTCTTTTTTTCGAGCTAAGGTCTTGAAAAATTCTAATTTTAAATTTTTGGAGGTGAGAAAGCGATAGCGCATACTTACGAGTCAGTTGTAAGTGTCTGAAATGGAAGAAAGGCGCCGCAGTTGCCCCAGAGCGGGGATTTGCTAAGGTCAGAATTTTCAAGTGTCGTTGCATGGTAAGCGAACATGCTGTTGTGTAAGTGCCTGAACAGGGAAGGGCGCCGCTCAGCTGAAGTTTGCTGCTAACATATTCTTAAAAGGTCTGAAATACGATCAGAACTTCCAACAGTCTTTTTTAGGGTAAGCAAACAGACTATTATAAGAGTTTAAATAGGAAATCATGCCATAGGCGCCCCCAAACAGAATTTGTTAAGATCAGATTTTTTAGGGGTCGTGAATACGATGAGAATTTTCAAGGATGGTTTGCACTGTAGAAAACAGGTTTTTATACATGTTTAAAAAGGCTGTTTTAGGTGTCTAATTAGTTAAGAGGGAGCTGCAGGCGCTGCCTAACGGGCTTTTGCTACAGTCACACATTTTAATATGAACTTTTTTTGCTGGTCAGTGAACCAGTTGGTCGCTGAAGGCAGCTTCTGAAACATAAAAATCTTAAGTGTTTTTGATAACTAACGATAATTAACAAAATTATGACCCACTTTCTAATAAACTTTAAGGCACAAAACAGTGCCCTCAGACACCTCATGATGCCTTTGTAAGTGCCTGAACAGGGAAGGGCGCCACTCAGTTGGCGAGTTTGGAACTAACTTATTCTTAAAGGGTCCCAAATACGATCAGAATTTTCAACAGTCTTTTGTACGATAAGCGAACAAACTATTGTAGGTGTATAAAACGGGAAATCATGCCATAGGCGCCCCCAAACAGGAATTTGTAATGATCAGATTTTTTTAAGCGTTGTGAATATGATGAGAATTTTCAAGGGTCGTTTGCATGGTAGGAAAACAGGCTGTTATACACCTTTAAAAAGGCTGTTTTAGGCGTCTAATTAGTTAAGAGGACCTAAGATTAGTTAAGCACCACCTAACGGAATTTGCTACAGTCAGACATTTTAATGCAAACTTTTTTTGCTGGTTGGTGAACCAGTTGCTCAGCTTGTGATACATAAAATTCTTAAGTGTTTTTTGGTAACTAGCAATATTTAAAAAAATTATGATCCACTTCAAATGAACTTTAAGGAGCAAAACAGCGCCCCTGAAACTTCAATTTGCCGCCCTATTTTTTTAAACATTTGGGGGGAGGCTCCCCCCCTCCGCCCCCCACAAGCTACGCCCCTGTCCCGACCTCCTCATGCGACTCAACTCCTTACGAAAAATGGACAGGGCGTAAACCCGATTTATCAAATATAAAAACATTCGGATGTCGCGCATACGCATATGTACATAAGATACATAGGGGAAAACTGGATAGTACCGCTCAAGAAGGAATTTTTGTGGGATATGATAATCGTAACAAAGGCTACAGAATTTGCACAAATAATAAAAATACAATTTTAAGCAGAACTGTGAAATTCTTGGAAGATGAGACTAGAGAATACCACAATAATGAGACATCACAAATCAATAATAAAAATTCAAATGATGAAATTTCGATGTCCAAATTACCAATAATAGATTCTGATATACATATAGCGGGTGATAACGATAGTCCCGATGACACGCAAACTCTGCCGAGACGATCACAACGATTAAATAAAGGGGTTCCACCCGACAGATTTGCATTTGCACTAAATGACAAAAGAATTGATGAGCCTAAGTGTTTTGACAATATACTAAAAATTCAAAACCCAGCAGAAAAAGAAAATTTGCTGAACGCCACACTCGACAAAATGAATTCACTCAGACAAAACAATACTTGGGAACTTGACGTTCAACCAGGGACCAAAGTAGTAGGGTGTAATTGGGCGTTCAAGGCCAAATACAATAGCTAAGGACAGGTCGAGAAATATAAAGCCAGGCTAGTCGCCAAGGGATTTTCTCAAAAATATGGGGTGGACTATGACGAAACTTTTGCCCCAGTTGCATCGCATACCACTCTAAGAAGTTTCTTAACCATGTCACTATATAAAAATTTGAATTTTAGGCATGTAAACATCAAAACTGCTTTCTTACATGGAAATTTGCAAGAAGATGTATACATGCACCAACCCGAGGGCTATGTGGTCCAAGGCGAAGAAAACAAAATATGTAAGTTAAAGAAAGCTATATATGGCTTGAAACAAGCCGCTAGGGCGTGGAATGTGAAAATTAACGAATCCTTGTGTGAATTAGGATTTAAACAAAGTCAGCATGACAAAAGTCTATATATCTGTAACAAAGATAACACAGAAACTTATATTCTTGTTTACGTCGATGACTTACTCATAGCTGGTAAAAATCACAATAATGACATATTAATTGATCAACTTAAGGAAGAACATTCATTAACCGACCTTGGGGAAGCCAAATATTGCCTCGGCATAAACACAGAAAGACCTTGTAACGGGGTAATTACGCTTGATCAAAGTAACAAAATACAAGACATTGTAACAAATTTCGGGCTAGATAACTCACGGCCCTCTGACACACCAATGGAACCAGGGTATATAAAATTAACTGGTAACGATAATCACTTACCAAACAACACAATGTACAGACAGGCTATAAGCGCGTTACATTACATTTCTATAGTATCGCGACCTGATACAAGTGTTGCTGTTGGCATCTTAATCCGTAGAAACGAAAATCCTAGATCAAAAGTCTGGGAGGCAGTTAAAAGGGTTATCGGATATCTAAAAACTACCAAAGATATTAAATTAAAACTCTGTAACTCTGGTGAACCTGTTCTCAGAGCATATTCGGATTCGGATTGAGCCAACGATCCAAGTGATCGAAAATCCATCTCTGGAAATTTATTCCTATTAGGAAAAAATCCAATTTTTTGGACTTCGAAGAAACAATCCTGTGTGTCCATTTCTTCAGCAGAGGCTGAGTACGTTGCATCTGCGAGTGCTGCACTTGAAATACAATTTCTCAAGAAACTATTGGATGATTTGAACTTGCCGCAAGAACATCCTATTGTGTTATATCAAGACAACCAGTCTACGATAAAGACTTCTGAAAGTAACAAATTTCTTTCGAAGACAAAGCATTTACAGTTACGATATCACCTTCTGAGAAATTTGATACAGGAAGGCCTGATCAAGCTTGAATATAAACCTACCGAAGCAATGACTGCCAACGCCCTCACAAAAGCTCTACCCAAAAACTGCGTTTAATAGACATAGACAATCTCTAATGAACACTTGAAAATTTCTGAGCTTACGAGGGGGGTGTTACAGTCGGTAACAAAAGTGTCCGAACACTAGCAAAAATTCCTATGCAAAAAAAGTGCACTTCATACGGTTTTGTTAAATAAATCCTTATCGAATTATGTTCTTAGGCGGACTAAGAACAGGATTCGACAAGGATTTATTTAATAAAACAGTACGAAGTGTACTTTTTTTACATAGGAATTTTTGCTAGTGTTCGGACACTTTTGTTACCGACTGTATATATCTAACCTGAGGACAAAAAACTTAACTTTTTTTATGTGTTCCGAAACTCTTTCTTCCCGTCAACTGACTTTTTCATGCGCCTGTTTATCACGTAACGATGTGTCGCACAACTCAACTACTGCTGTAATTCTTTTTTTTTATCATGTAATATTTTATGTGACGGACGTTTCATTTTTTAGTCCTACTTCCATTATTTTTCATGTCTAAGATATAAAATAAATTTAAAAAGTAAAAATCTAGATATTAATCTATTACGCAGTCAATATCTGCAATTATTATGAAACGTAATTAATCGACTTTGTTTCTTACAGAATATATTCATTAGTTTTGTTTTTCTAAAACGGAAGTATCTGAAAATTAATATATCCAACATTCATTCAGTTACGTTTATCATGAGTTCATTCTACTGATAATAAAGTGACCAGATTTTTTCTTCAATAAAACAGATTTGCTGGATTCCATTTACCTTTGTTGACCCAGGTAAGTCAAACTTTTAATTATTTGACAGTTGACTTTTTAAATAAAGAATATTATATAAATATATTTTATAATAAATTGAGGAATCATTATCGAACTCATAGCCTCAAATATTTTATCAATTTCTACTCTTACAGTCTATACACGGTATTTCTTATAAGTGCATTTTAACATGATTACACTCCATTAAACTTAATTAAATAAATAAACATTAATAGAATGTTAAAAAGCAAGGTATCTTTGAAAAATAATCAGCATACATTATTTAATTAGTATTCAGGGCTACACTAAATAATTCCGCTAATTGAAGCAATTATTTTGCATGATATTTCGTACAAGTGCTTATGAGTTAAAAGGAATTAACGCAAAGCTATGTGTTACGAGGAAATATATATATATATACAGATAGATATAAACAGAAAGGTACAACGGGAGGTTGAGGGGGGTAGAAGCCCCCCTCATTTTATGTAGTGAGTTTAGTCATACGTAGTGATTTATTTATGTAGTGAGTTTAGTCATATGTATAATTATTTTAAATACTACATAATAAGTAAAAATGATTTGCTGAGTAGTGAATGATACAGACAGGGCGTTGAGGCCCCTGATCTGCAGATCTACTAGTATCACTTTCCTTACATATGTAGGTTTAGAGAGTAAAAATTAAAAATATTATTATAATAAAAATAAATAATAACTATTTCAAATATTAATAATAAATATAAAAAATAATTTTATCTACATTATTATAATAGTCATAATTAATAATTATAATAGACTCAAACCAAATACATATATCTTCTTCATGTATACATATACTTTATAATTTATATATTTTTTGTTTTATAAATTGTATAACGAAAAATCTTATTTAGGTATTGTACGTGGAAGTAATGGTTTATTCATTTGTTTCAAATACGCAAAACAGCGTAGCAGCGCTCAAACGGAAAAGTATTTAATCAGATTTACTTTTACATAGTTGATAGAATTCTTTGTAAATTGAGAGAGTTAAAAAAGCAAATCATACAACTCCACCGAAAACTATGTTTATTTCCATACATGCAAATATTTACAAACATATGGTACTACTTAAAGCATGTGTGCTTATGCGTACTATCATCATGTGTGACGAGAGAATTACACCGTTGAATGCACCATATGTAGCATATTTCTTTAAATAAAAAAGATTTCGTGAAGAAAGTCGTGCGAACGTTATTAAAAATTCTGTCGGTGTTAAAATTAACTGAATCTTAATTCCTCTCAAGAAAAAAAAAAGGGGGGGGGGTGATTGGGAGTTTTATCAATACTTTTTTACAATCAGTGAAGTGTATATAATCATTAATAGAGTTAAAATAATAATGTGAGTAAAAGCCTTTAAACTTTAGACACTTTTTTTTTTGTTGTTGTTGTTGTGTGAGTTATCATTTTTTGGTGGTTTTAAAGCTAAATTTTCTAAATTTGATTTTTAGGAGGAGGGAGGATTATTTAAGTATTTTTTCAGGGGTAACAGAGTTGAAAAATTCTAAAACATGGACATTTGTGACAAGGGAAAAACTTGGGGGTGGGGGGTGGGTATTTGCTACTGAAATTATGCATTACATGTCTTATATTTTTTTAATCTGTTATTAATAATATATATATATATATATATATATAGGTGTTAAATTAATTATGTTTCATTCTTCAAATCAAATTCATGGTCATAAAATTATCGAACAGGGAAAGAAATTGTGGGAGGAGGTGTTGTATTTAGAAAACTGTGGGTGACTGGGCAAAATGAGAGTCATATTCGGATTTAGGAGGTCATTTTACCTAAAAATCTGCAAGAAAGATATCAGATCTCGATTTTTTTTTTTTTTTTTCAGAGCAGGGATATTAGTTCATTTTATCATCTACAACTCTTTCAATTTACATAATTTTTATTTGGAGTTTTCACAAAAGTGTGCCAATAATTTAGCTAATAAATTATGCAAATGAAAGGTTTTTTTTTTATATTAAGGTGCTCATATTTCATGAGCTATTAATTGCTTTTGTATTCTGATTATAGTATTCTGTGTCTAATGTAATATGTTGAGTTTTACTGAAGAATGCTTTGCATTGAGGTTTAATATCCTGCACGTTATAGGTGAAAAAAGGATAATTTTAACAATTTTTTAAAGAAACCATTTTATCTCTATAAATATATATGTGTCAGCCTCATAAAATTTTCAATAATGATTAGATAGAAACTCGTGATCACATGACACAGCAATTTAAGCATTGCTATAACGCAATTTAAGCACTACTTTTACAGAGTGATCCCAAAAATTTTGCTTTTTCTATAATTATTTATGATCTTTCTTTTGCTATCTAGTCAAAACTTTTATTGAAGTACATAAAGTATAGCATGTTCTTTACACTCCCGAAGTTTCAATATAATTAGTCCATTAGTCCATAGTTAGTACTTTTCCATACATTTGAGAAATTGCCTGAAACCATTGGTAAGATAGTGTGTATATTCAGAAGAAAAAAATTACTGCACGTAGAATTCGGATTTTTTTTTCTTTCTTTTATCATTTCTATGAATTGTTGGGGTGCATAAATACGGTCGCATTTTCTTACCTTCGCGAATTCGAAATTGCGATCGCATTGGATAAATCAAACTCATGAATATTTTCGATACCTGTTTTTTAATACTAAATAAGTGGTTTTCGTTGTCTGACATGTGTGTCAATACAAAACGAATTAAAAAACTAGTATGCTGTGGTCACCACAAGACTTTCTTCTATTTTCTATAGAAATTCACTTAGTAAAAAAAAAAATAATAATAACTATTATTTATTAAAATTATCTACCAGTTTTACTCTCTATAAATAAAGTCTTAAAAATTGCGTTTTCATAATGTCTATCTCATATATCATGTTTCGTACATTGTATGTCATAGAATTTCAGATATAGCGTTCCCGTTCTCGGGGAAAATTGCAGTATAGCAGCACCACCTGTTTGCTGATATACATCCAAATTGAATCGGCATAATATCATATAATGGTCTTTTTACATATCAAGTTTTGTTTAATTATACGCAATAAAATCTGAAATATAACCTTCCCTGAAATTGCGAAAGTCGACGTATAGCAGCGTCAACTGTTGAGAGAGTTACACCAAAATTTGTTTGACTCTAATTTATGTTGAAGTGATCTACATATAAATTTACATGTAGTTCTATACAGTAGTTCCTGAGACATAGCCCGTCCTTAAATTGTAGAAATCGTCATAGCAGCGTTATCTGTAGAGCAATTGACACCAAAAGTTGATAGGTACTATCATGTATCAAGGTGCATCTGAATAAAACTTTTTATGCGATTTACTGCAGTAGTTTCTGAGATATAGCCTTTCATGAAATTGTGGAAATCGCAATGTAGCAGCGCCACCTGTTGATCAATTGACACCAAAAGTTGATAAGCATTAATTTAAGTCCAAGTTGCATCTGAATATAAATTTATATGCAATTTCGTGCAGTAGTTCTAAAGATATAGCCTTCCCTGAAATTGTGGAAATCGTGGTATAGCAGAGCCAACTGTTACGCAGCTGATACCAAATGTTAATAGACACTAATTTAGCATCTGCATATAAATTTGTATACAATTCTGTGCAGTAGTTCCTGTGATACAGTCGCCACAAAATTTTCGTCTCTCTCTCACACACACAGAGAGACAGACGAAAAGACAGACATTTTCTAAAAATGATCAAATCGTGTTCTGGATCTTTCAAAATGAGTAAATCCATCTTAAACCGGAATTCGAAAATTTTTACGAATCCAATACTTTCTTCTATTGAATATAGAAGAAATTAAAATAAATAAATAAGTAAATAAAAACTTAATTTTCGATTTTTCGCGTTTGTTCCCTTCTTCAATCTGGTGATTCATATATACAGTTATACGATTTTATCCGTTACATAAAATGTATATTATGCGTCATTTTAAATAAATAAGCAAGACTGCATAAATAATGAAATTGCATAAATAGCGACTGCATAAGTATTGTTTCATCTTATTTCACAATTTTGTGAGGGAAAAAAATCAATATATGAGGCATTAATTCAAAAATTCAAACTTTTAAAAATATTTTTTCATACCGTTTTATAAATTTCTTTACTTAGTTCATTTATTTATGAATTTTACATTGACTGTTTTGGTTAAATGAACGGCAAAAATATTTTCTCTGTATTTTCCTTGCTGTAGTTTAACATCATTCTAAATTTTAAAATAAATATTCCAATAACATTTTATAAAAATCTACTGAAATAACAAAAATAAATAATTACATATCTTTAAAAATAAATAAATTAATTAAATAAAATAAAATGCTTGTATTTTCAACTCCTGTAAATATCTTACCTTCATTTCTTAAATATAAGCACTTTGTACTTATTTATAAAAAGTATATAATGTATTTATAAAGTCATCTCTGTAAAAACAATATTATTTTTCCTAAACTTATTACTTTGTTATTGGTATATATATATATTATTATTATTATTATTATTATTATTATTATTATTAGATAATGGACAAGTAATTGTAATGCATATTTTTGCATCATCGTGTAAGAGTAAAATGCCATATTTTATTTTAAATTATTTGTATTTTCTATTCCTTTATTTGTTTTGAATTCATTACAAAGTAACACATAATATAAACTTAACTATAAACAACGGATACAAATTAATAAAAAATTCATCATTATTTATAAAAACCCATACTTATTAAAACAATATTAATTGCTCTAAAATTATTACTTTATTATTACTAATTATAATAGCAAACAGTTGTAGTGCAATTTTCTTTCCTCGAAACCACATATTGTATGTTTTTATTTTACCATATAATTAATATATATATTTTTTTAACTTCATTATCAAGCAATACGCAATGTAAATACTAGGTGTGTGTTTTCCATATAAATTTATAAAAATTACATTACAATATTTTGAAAAGCCCTCATTTACTATATGTTTATGATAATATAATTATACAACTAATTAATATTTTATTTTTCATCATCAACATCGTCTAAAACATAAATGTTTAATACATAATACAAGAAAATTTATAAAAATAAATTGTTATTTCCATAAACCTTCTCTATAAGAAAAATGCTTTTTATGCTACAAATATTACTTTGTTATTACCACTTTTTCATAATATGATAAATCTACAATTAATTCTAAATCAGTGTTTCTCAGCATCGTGTAAAAGCCCCACATTATTTTAAATCAATTACTAAGCAACCGTTGCTACCGTTGTAATACATAAATGGCATAAAACATAAAATTTCTGATACGAAAATCTGTAGAGTTAATTAAATAATTCGCTGACTACAAAATTTCACAATTTTGTACTTAATTGACTAATTTCGAGGAAAGCGAATTATGAGGAAATGTTTCGCCAATTCCCTTCAACGACAGTAATTTCACATATTAAACGTTTCAGCTCGGATAAGATTTCAACGTGAAAATTCGATAATTTAAAAATTGTTGTAGTCATCAGAAAAGAATTTGTATGCTACTAATGATGTAAATTATATATTTTGTAATCAATCTTTTTAGATTTTAATACAGTGAAGCAAACTTATTTGTAATTGCTGGTAATATTATTATTTGTATATACATGCATATTTTTCATGGTTGCGTACAAGGTGCATATAAAAAAAAATTAAGAAGAAAATTAAAAAATATATATAAAGAAACGTCGTATTTTCCACAAACATGCTTTTACAACCGTTTTGAGTTATATAATTAAGCATAATCTTTATCTGATGAAAAATGTTAGACAGTGATGAAATAAAATAAAGGTAACACACATTATTAAATGGCACAATAATTAATGGGTACAATAAAGAAGGGGGAAAAAAAGTCCTATATAGAATGGGAAAAAAAAATAATAATAAAAGAACAAAAGATAAAGTGAGAAATTAAAATAGAACGAAAAACAAAATAATAATAATACTAATAATATTAACGACAACGGAAAGATTATGAAAAAAGATTTCGTGCATCAGAAATCAAAGACGTTATTTAGAAATTTTCTGTCATTTATGTTAAAATAAGGTGACAACGCGAGGGTTCTAAGTTTAAAGAAAAGCGTGTCTTTGTAAGAGGTTCTTGCCAGTAATTACGTGAATTTTACAGAAAGTCACGGAAAACTCAAAATACACACGCCACATTGCCTACAATCGCAATGTGGGTTCGAACCAAGCATTTTTCGTCTACCGTTTTTGAGAATATTACTTCACGGCTACTAGCGAGGCCCATTTTTTTTTCTCTCATATAAAATGCATGAAAACAAAATAAAACAGAAAGAAGAAATATTGTTAGCTTTAAAAAGCCAAAACGGTAACTATAACTGCAAAAAATTGTGTTTTTGTGCATAATATAGATGCTTAAAAATAAAACTTTTTAAAATATCCTTCAGTAGCAGTTTGATAAAACTTTTACTTCAACATAATAGAAATAAGATTTTCCATTCTCCAGTCATTCATAGTGATTATTATTATTATTATTATTATTATTATTATTAATGTACCATGGGTTTTAAATGAATATTCTTGGAGCCTAGGAACCTCTAATTTTTCCGCATTTTTCAACTATTAAAAATGTTTTACTTTAGTAGTAGGATTAAACGTAAGAACGGCCATTTAATTATTTCTTAACTCGGAAAACAGGTTCTTAAGTTTAGTATTTCAAATCAATGTTTTTACTCTTTTTAAGTCAAATTCTTAATAACTTTCTCAGAAAAAAAAAATTCAAATAAAGTACACCATCTTAAGCTAAAAAAAAAAAAAAAAAAAAAAAAAAACTCATAAATTACACAAAAAGTTTTTTTTTTTTTTTTTTTTTTTTTTTTTAATAAAATTGCGACTTAATTAATAATTATTTTTATATTAATAATAATAATAATAATAATAAAATGAGATTCAAATGCTATTTCCATTTATATTGAAAACTTATAAATTTCAGCACCTATTCTATTCGAAACCATTCCGTGGACATACAACCAGATTACAAAAATTTCATCAAAGTGCTTCTGTAGCTATATCAAAATATTATGAATGTTATTGAAAGTTGAATAACTAAAACTTACAATGGAACACATACAGGTAAAAACTTAATTGGATAATAATAATTAAATATAAAAATTCTCAATAGCTTTCATAATTTTAACGCACTATTAAATAAAATATATATTTCATAGTTTTGACATTTAATTTTTTCATCAAACTGAATATTAGAGTCTGAAAAATGCATAACTCCAAGTCCTATTTCAATAAAATTACGCTAAAGCTGTTATATTACAGGATTCAAATTTAAAACGAAAACAAAAATTTAGAAACACTTGTGCTAAAACAATTTCAGCTGATACTTTTTTAAATTTCTTTTCCTTTTATTTCTTTTTGATTGCTCGAATTTCGATGTTACCTATCAAAAATCCAAAACTCCTTTTCTTTTCAAAAAAAAAAAAATTCGTAAAAGCGAATATGTCACATCTATCATATGCTACACTTTTTTTTTTTTTTTTTTTCATTATTAATTGGCGATTTTTAATATAAAAGAAAAAAAAAAAAAAAAAAAAAAAAAATTCTTTTTTATTCTAATTTTTTTTTTTTTTTTTTTGTATAATTATTTTATGTAACCTGCGTTTTTATCTTTAAGAGGAATTTATTTAAATATTTATTATGTAATATTTATTATGTAATATCTAAAATATATTCTCAGAAAATATGAAAATAATAATAGAAAATAAGATCGAAGAATTTGTTTTTTAATTTCTTTTTTGTAATTAGCCAGGGAAAGATATAAATAAATAGAAGAGGGGTAAGAAAATATTAATAGTTTATTTTTCTTGTGTTTAAATATATATGCGTTATTATAACAATTACGTTTTCTATATCTGTTAAAAAGGGCAGATAAAAAGGAAGCCTTAAATAATCAACAAATACCTCATGAGAGTATCAGTGTCTAGACAAGAAAAATCACGTCACGTAACGTTCTAAGTATAGCTCAAGAGATATAAAATAAATTCTCTTAATTTATGCTACATCGTAGCGTAGTGCTAATGGCATTCATTGCTTTAACAGGACTTTGTCCTAGAAAAGCTCAATAAAAATACGCAAATACATAAAAGGTAAATGATTTTTTTTCCCCATAATATAAGCGTTATTAATTGTTTACAATTTCAAGTAATTTGCCGTTATTTAATAGTATATTTTACAAATGCTGTTCATAAAAAGTATGGTATAAAACTTTTAACTTTATTTTTACTTTCTTTGTATTAAGCTAGCGGACTTCGCCCGCTTTACGAATCACTATTTTTAAATGAATCACATATAAAATCTCAAAAAAATGTAATCCTGAAAATAAATTCTATTAATTAGGCCTAATCGTTTTTACAGGTCATCGTTATCATCTACAACGTATTCTCGGAACGCAGGTTGCCGTGTTTGAGTTTCTCAATGCCTGCGGCAGCGTCTCATCCGGGACGCCCAACATGCACACAGAATTAAACAAGTTTCAACTGCCTTCGGCAGAGTCTTTTCGTTTGCATTATCTAGGGTACATTAGTAAAAGAAAACCTTGACTAAAAGGAGTCGTTACTAAGATAAAGAAGAAAAGTAATTTTATTTGGATAAAATTTCAATGCAATACGTTCAGTAAAATAAAAAGAGACACAAAAGGAATGGAATATACGAAATTCCGACTTAAATGATGTCATTACTACGGTAAAGATGGAAAGGGAACCATCTTACAAAAAATTAAAGTGATACGTCCAATACATTGGAAGATAAACACAAATGATGTAAAAAACAAAATTGCGGTTTTAGAGTATTCGTACTACAAAAACATTTAGTCCCTAATTTGACTACTGCGTCATCTCGCCGATTACATTAGCCAATCTTTCCAATCAAAGTGCCAATCTTTGCAGTAGTTTTAGCATTTTCTAAGAAAGTTAAAAAATACTTATGACTTCTCGGCCATTGGAAAGGTCCCATGTTTTAGCATTTCTATCATATAAAATTCATGGAAATTTAACCAAAAACAGAAAGAAGAATCGTTGTTAACCTCAAAAAAAAAAAAAAAAAAAAACAATAATTGTAGCCGCAGCACTTGAAAACTGCAGAAAACTGTGAGTTTGCACTTAATATAAAGTTTAAAAATAAAATTTCATAAAAAATCATTTAATAGCAGTTTGTCGAGATTTTTCTGCAACATAATTGCAACAAGATTAGACATTATTTCTATTTGTCAAATCATTTACAATTATTATTATTATTATTATTATTATTATTATTATTATTTAAAATTTGTTATGGAGTAAAGTGAATATATATTCATGTACCCCAGGAATCTCCAATTTTCTGCTTTATCATTTTTAAAATTTTCAATTTTTTTCATTTTCTTCGGTGTGTATATCAGAAATGAAAGAGTTTTGCTTTTTCTGTCAATAGTATTTCTATACAAAAATTTGTATCATATTTTTACAATTGTTTCTGAGATTTTATAGGTTGGAAAATTTGTAGAAAAATACTGGTTGGGTAAAAAAAATGGAACTCTTTCATCACTGGTATATATAAAATGAATGTATTGCATTGGTAAAATTTTTTGAACTTTGAACATCGATGGATTTAAACGTTTTGAGATATCCAGAACAGGGTTTGCCTACTTTTATAAAATGCCTGTCTGAGTGTATCACAATTTTTTGGGAGCTGTATCTCACGAACTATAAGATAGATTCTGATTAACTTGAGCTACAGGAAAAGGGTCGCAATAAAACTCCAGGAACAATAAACTGTAGGCCGTGATGAAGAAAAACTATTAATTTTGCAGCAAATATCTTTATTAGGCAGCATGGAAATCAAACAAGTTCTTTTAATAAAAAGTATTTTAAAAAGTCTATTATTAAGTCTAACAGACATACAGAGGGTTAGATGAGAGAGAGGGGGGGCTTCGCGATTACGTGTTTTTACACCAGTCGATAACGAGCGAATTCTGTAGTTGACTGAGACGCAATCCAGACCGGACTGCTGAATTACGCCAAGATTGTTAAAATATTGCCAAACTTTCCAGCCAAAACTAATCCATTGTTTCTAGATCAAATTAATATAAATATTTTGAATTTAGGAAGACCGTTAAAGAACTAACGCCAATCCTCTACGCCAAATTTTATCGCCAGAAAACCGTTGAATAATAGAGTCACAAAGTCTGTGAAATATTGCACATCCTGCCATAAAAAAAATATATAATTACCCTTTAATGATATCATAATGTAAATTATAGCCTAATTTATTTATAACAAAGTGGACTTGCGCAATTTTAAAGAATGAAAATGTAATTATGTATCCGACGGTTTATAACTGAAAATAATATTATTTTTTATATTTTATTTATTAAATGATTTAGAAGAGCTTATAATTCTGAGAGATGTCATTTAAAAGGAATATGTTTTTGTTCTCAGAAGATTTATTAATAGCATAAGGGATAAAGTATTATTAGAATTAAGATATTTATTATAGACAAAAGCGAATAAATAAAAGTAATTTAGAATTTCGTTATCTATTTTTTCTAGCCATTTAATTTATTGAAAATATAATAATTACTTATTGCTTTATTTAAAGTTATAATTAAAACTCATATATGTGAAGGAACGACTTCACACGAACCAATGAACGAAATCTAACTAAACTTGGTATTTAGTTGGACCTTGATCTAAATTAGTGCGAATTACATTTGGGGACCAATTGCTCAACTGGTGGCGTGTCATCCCATTTTTTCACAATTTTCAAAATAGCGATATAGGACAAAATATCGAATAAATGTACATAATGAGAGTTATTTTCAACGCATGATTGTAAAGTAATGTGAATTTATAGGTAATAGTAGTAGTAAACTAGGAAAAATGTCTGTGCATGTAATAGCATTGCTCTCTCACTGGGAGGGAACTACCGCCCGAGATGTAAATTTTCAATATGAGTATCTTTCGAAAGTACTCGTCAATGCCTTTAAAATGATTGATTGAAACATACATATGTAATAATTTAAAACATATTTATCGATGTTTTTCATTTTTAACGAAAAAATAATAATAATAATAAATAAATAAATAAATGAACTTAGAAAAAAAAAATCTCATTTTTTCTGATGTTGACACAAAATTGACTTTCATTCCGCAATAGTGACAATTAGGCAATAGTGTCATTAGTTATAGTTAGTCATATTAGTCATAGTTAGGCAATAGTATCATTTAATGTCAATACTTCTTTGATAAAAATTGTCTGCATTCTCCATGGAAAATAATCTTAATGAATAATATGTACTACGTGATTTTGTACAAGATTAAAAAGAAGAAAGTCTTGTGGTGGTCACATCATTACTAGTTTACTTTAGTCCTAAGATAAAATATAGAACCGACTGTTTATTTCTTGACTTAGAAAATAGATATTTAACTCCATTATTTCAAATTAACGTTTTCCCTCATTTTCATTAAAATACATATTTACTTTCTCAAAAATAAATATATAAATAAAGGATAATAATATTACTAAAAAAGTAGTTTTAAATTTTTATGTGTGGCACAATAAGTTTTTAAAAATAAATAACACTTTAATTATATATATACATAAAGAGAGAGAGCGAAATAAATTATATTAAATGATAATTCATTTGTATTTAAAAACTTTTTAATTTCAGCTCCTCTCTATTTGACATCATTCCGTGAACATGCAAACAGATAACAAAAAACTCATCAAAATAATTATGTAATTATAACGGAATCTATAAAAATCACGGAAAGCGAATTGGTAATACTATTAATTTACAATGAAAAACATCAAAGTAGAAATGTATTTGAATTAAAATAATAATAATTATAATATAAATATTTTACAGAGTTTTAAAGCATATATATAAATAAAGCAATGGGTCTGTCGGCGGAACACATCCGGGTGGACCACTTCTATTTTTGATTGGTCTAGATTTAACTACTTTGGTGATGAAAGTCGGCCATTTTTTTAAGTAAAAACTTATGATTTTTTTGAAAAGATACTGCATATATGTTATACATTTTTAAAAGAACTCTAAAAACTGTTCATTTTTTGTGGGGACACTATACACATCAAGTTATTAGATTTAAAGCTATTACGTTGCAAAGTTTCACAACTCGATATCGTTCGACTGCTTTTATCCTAAAATAAGAGTCTAAGTCTAAAATTAAAGGATAATGAATAACTTTTTAAAAATTATCAGTTTTGAAGTTCTAAGAGCTTAAATTTTTAAATTACCTTATTTCCTGTACATAATCTATTAATGATGACACATATACATCAGATTTGTATGCTTGACTCTAAGTCAACTTGTAAATCTTCGTGAGATAATTAAAGATAGCACATAACAGAATTACAATGCGAAGAACTGGAAAAAAACCCAAGGCCAGCGCGGGAATTGAACCCGCTCTCCTACGTTCGAAGGCGATTAACTGTATGGTGACATAACCACTCGGCCACGGAGGGCCTACATAATCTAGTAAATTTGTAAACAATTGTTGATCCTTTCTTGAGAATCACTCATGACCTTAGAACATTGTTGCAAAACAAGTGCATGGTTGGTTGGTTGGGTTTTACATCGCACCAGTGCTGCACGCAAGTTCACAAAACCTACGCAGTTCGTCCAAAGGGATGGAATTCGTCCCGCTGATTGGACGAGAGGATATAGCACAACAGCAAATCAACGATTTGGCTTCGGGATAATACTTTTCTATATTCTTTCGATCGATGTTTTGTACTTTTATGGTAAATTTTATTAATGTAAGTATTTACAAATGTTTTACGATGATACAATATATCTGCATTTTAATAGAGATTGAAAAAAAAAAGAAGGAAAGAAGAGCGTCTAATGCTATGTAAATGAATATACATCAATATTTGAAGAATTTGCAATTTCAACTTATCCTCAAATTTTGAACCCCTGTCTTATGACTGTAATATCTACAATTTGCAATAATTAAATTCTAGCAGTCTATTTTCTTATGACTTTCAGATCGATTTAAAAACGATGAGGTTTTATTGTACAATTCTTTAATTCCCCCCCCCCCCCCTGCCTTCCATCGTTTTCTCATAGTTTGTCCTTTACTTAGTTTCAAAAATATCGCTACTTCTACTTCAAAAAATTCTCTTTTACATTTATCATTAACAAGCGTCAAGTAGATGGAAACAAACATGAACCTAGTGATCTGAAATTTTTGGTTATTGCATATGATTTCATTTAAAAAATAGTATAAATCGTGAGCTTTACAGAAGAAAAAACAAATAGTAAATTAAAATAATACATTTTTACTTATTTTAATCTTATTATTTATTCATACAAATTCGTTTTTTGAAAAATCACTAATCTTTAAAGTGGGGTAAAAAAAATGAATAATGTCACTTTATAAATACGAACAAATAGGTAGTAAAAGATTTTAATCTCTTTATGAAAATGGTCTATAATATTAAAAATGTATAGTATATCATCGAAAAACATTTGTAAATACTTTCATTAATAAAATTTACCGTAAAAATACAAAACATCGATCGAAAGAAAATAGAAAAGTATTATCCCGAAGCCTAATCGTTGATCTGCTGTTGTGCTATATCCTCTCGTCCAATCAGCGGGACGAATTCCATCCCTTTGGACGAACTGTGTAGGTATTGTGAACTTGCGTGCTGCACAACAGGCGATTGGCGACGGTCTAAGATAAACCAACAGAGGCCGTCCGGAGACATGCCATCACAATTTTGATCCTCCGCGGAAGCAAAACGGAAAAAAAAAATATTTTATTTAATATAGTATAAAGAGCGGGAGACATAGGCAGCGAGTGCCCGAAGTGAGATTTTGAGCGATTTCAATGAAGTTTTTTTTTTTTTTTTTTTTTTTTAAGTTGTATTTATAATCTGACATAAAAATTAAATGGTGATTCAATTCTTTTGAAAATTCCTTTAAATACAGTGACCAGTGAAGCGGACGTAGCCTGCTAGTTGTTAATAAAATAAACATTTAGTAAATTTATCATGTGAAGCTAAATAATACAGTCCGAAAAAATAAATAATTGTAAATCTTAGTTTAACAAAATCCTACACAAGCTGTTAAATTGTAGAAATTAAATTTAAAACGGAAACATTTTTTAAAAAAATTTCTTACACTAAAAAATTTTAAGGTCATACATTTTTAGGTTGATTTCTTTAGAAATCGACCCATTGCAATCACTTCGTTTATCTATCTATCTATATATATATATATATATATATATGTTACCGTTAAAGCTCGAAATCCGTTAATGTGCAGATTACCTAGCTAATCTCCAGATTAACTAAAATGACCCGTTAAAGTGTGGAATCAAGAGTTTTCCGCATTTTAACTAGGTAATCTGCAGATTAGCGGCTTCTGTGTCGTTAAAGTTCAAATGTTTGTTTCGAGCCTTAGTTTTTTTACATTCACTATGACGTCAAACAGTCATGTGATACAGATACGCGAATGACCTTCAAACACAAACCAAAACTTTCATCGTTTCCGCTCCGCTTCCGCTATGATAATTGGTAAACGCAAAACTTGGAGTATTGAAGACATGGTTATTATAGGTTTCTTATCATGACCATCACAAAACTTAAAGTAACAACTAAGTTATAAATGTTTTAATTTTGATTTTATTTCTTCTGCTTTTTAATTCTGTCAATATAAGTTTGATAAGGGTCTGCACTGAATTTTTTATTGAAATCTAATCTTAATCTAAACGCTCTATCTCCTGAAACTTTATTTTGAATTATGAATATTAAAATTTACAACACAGTAATTATTTCCTCCCGAAATAAAACTATTAAACCACAACTTTTTAAAACTAATTTATTTAAAAATTGATTTAAATTACTATTACTTACTGAAAAAAAAAAAGTTTTAATTTTTAACTCTGAAAAATATGGCATTCAATATTAGGCTTTCTTTAATAAATACTTAATATGAAATTTTTATGCATTTTTTAGCATTTCATTACATTTTGTTGTTGTTTGTTTCAATTTCAAGTTCCTTTATATATTTTATATATCATGATTATATTTTTAATTTTGTTCGCTTTTTCAGATAATTTCGTTGTAGTTTATCACATAAAATGTGTTAATAAAGTTTTTTTTTTTTTTTTTTTTTAATTGTAAAATTAATATATTTGCTAAACTTGTACTTTTTGCTGCAATATGTATGCTGCAAAATATTGTTTAATAAAGCATTGGAAAACTGTCATTTTAATTTCCATGCGTTCTAAAAAATATTAAAGCAGTTTTAATTATTTGAAGTACTTCTTAAATAATGCTTCTGAATTGTCTAATTTAATATTTCTTTATCGAATTAAAATTTGGTGCATAACTTTAAAAAAAAAATAGTAATAGCAATGTAAGTTGTTAATAAAACTTTTTCTTTTCTTTTAATTTAAATGGTTAAATATTTTTATTTTGAAAAGAAATCATTACTGTATTACAATTCTAACATTCATTTATAAAACAGAATTTATTGAAAGCTATTAAAGTTATTATATTTCATATTAAAAATGCATTACATCTTCAAACTTAAATTGACAGAATAAAAAAGATGAAATAAGTAAAATAATTAAAAGAAATATAACTTTAAAAGACATAAAAATTAAAACACATACAGATTAAAATAAGTAAAGAAAGAAAGGAAAGGAAAGAAAACTATTTTTGTTTCCCCCGAATGAAAGAAACAAATACAACACAGCGTGCTGTAAAATTACAACACCAGAGATCTTATTTTCACTTAAACGAATGCCTAGTACGTAATGTGCAGATTATCTAGGTAATTCGCAGATTACCTAGGTAATTTGAGAAATGAAACAATTTTCCTCACTTTAACGGATCGCCCTAGTTAATGTGCAGATTACCTAGCTAATCTGCAGATTAACTGATTTCTGCACTTTAGCGGTAACATATATATATATATAAATAATGAAAATTTTGTCATCCCGATAACTCCCGAAATAATACTCCAAACCGAACCAAATTTGGACTGTGAACTGATATTATAAATATCTTGGATGCGTTCGTTAATCAAGTTGCTCCGACTTTTTGTTTTTAAGTTTGTTTTTGTTGTTAAGTTTTGCCACTTGAAAATTTCAATCCCATAATGTAAAAAGCAGATTTAAAGCAAGATTTGCTTGAATTTTGATGTAAATACAGGTCACATAAAGGTCTCAATGAAGTTTATTTATAAAGTTTATCCGCCATTTTTAATAAAGTGGCTGATATTTTAAGTTAAGTGGGGCCACTTGAAATCCGGCTACCACTTCAAAATTTAAAATCACTATAACTTCCGAAATAATACTCCAAATCGAACCAAATTTGGACGTCTTGACTTATTTTATAAATATCTTAGATGAGTTTGTTAACCAAGTTGCTCCTCCATTTTGTTTTCAAATGAAGACCACTTGAAAATTTCAAATTCAAATTGTAAAAAGCGTATTCCGAATTTTTTTTTACTTTTGATGTATAAATAGTTTATAGAAGTGTCTCAAATAACTTTATTAATGAGCTTTATCCGCCATTTTTTATAAAGTGGCGGATATCTTAAGTTAAGCGAGACCAGTTGAAATCAGGCTACCACTTGAAAATTTAAAACCATGATAACTTCCGAAATAATACTCCAAATGGAAACAAATTTAAACAGTGTCTTATCTTATAAATATCTTAGATGAGTTTGTTAACCAAGTTGCTCCGCCATTTTGATTTCTAGTGGAGACCACTTGAAATTTAAATTGTAAAAAGCGTATTCCGAATTTGTTTGAATTTTGATGTAAATACAAACCACATAAGGATCTCTATAAAGTTTATTAATGAACTATATCCGCCATTTTTAATAAAGTGGCGGATATCTTAAGTTAAGCGGGGCCACTTGAAATCAGGCTACCACTTGAAAATTTAAAATCATAATAACTTCTGAAATAATACTCCAAATCGAACCAGATTTGGACAGTATCTTAACTTATCTTATAAATATCTTAGATGAGTTTTTTAACCGAGTTGCTTCGCCATTTTGATTTCAAGTGGAGACCAATTGAAAATTTCAAATTCAAATTGTAAAAAGCGTATTCCAAATTTGTTTGAATTTTTATGTGAACATAGATAATATAAGGGTCTGAATCAAATTGATTAATGAACTTTAATCGCCATTTTTTGGAAAGTACCGGATATTTTAAGTTAAGCGGGGCCTCTTGAAATCAGGCTCCTACTTGAAAATTTAAAATCACGATAACATCTGAAATAATACTCCAAATCGAACCAAATTTGGACAGTGACATTATCATATAACTGTCTTGAACGTGTTCACTGGGCAACTTGTCCCGACTTCTTGTTTCTAAGTTGCAGTCTCCTGAAATCACACTGCCACTTGAAAATATGCCATCACGATAACTTTTAAAATACAAAACTAATTCAAATAAAAGTTGGATAGTGAACTTATGGTTCACATATCTAAGATAAGTTCACTTGGTGACTTGATCCGCAATTTTATTTCCAAGTGGCGGCCACTTGAAAATTTGTTATCATGGTAACTTTTGAAATACTTAATCAATTCAAATCAAAGTTGCAAAATGGATTTATCATTCAAACTGTTGAGGCAATCGAAATGCGGGCGCCAGTACAAGAAACCAGACAGTCACGTGATGAAAGAGAACTTCTTTTTATGATTGGTATTATTATTTTTTTTTTTTCTCTGGAAACATATTCGTTTTCGGGCAGTCAAGTCAAACCGTTCAGGTATTCATAATCTAATGGAATCATACCTGATAATACTAATTCTAATTTTATTCGTTAATCATTATTATTGTTTTATGAATACATTCGTTAAATCAAATCAAACTTTTGTTTAATTTGTAATCGATTCTAAAACCATGTTGCAATCATGAACTATTCTCAGTGAAACTTTATTCTTTTACTTTGTGACAATTCATTTAAGTCATAAAACATTCGAAATTCTTTAAATGTTATTCGATTAATTCTGTGAAATAATATTATGTGTTTGTTTCCACAACTCTTCTGAATAAGTCGTCATCTGTCTTATAATTTGTGAAATCAAGAGAAAAATGTGTTTAAGATTTGTGTCGATCTCATATTCTGATATGTTGCCATGATATTCTGCAAGTCTGTCATTAAATTCCAGTATATCAGTAATTTAAATCTGAATCTTTTTTATGTGTGTGGCCTAAAATTTACTTCAAGCATCCGGGAAATACAGGAGAGAGGTGAGTTAGATTTCACTTAATATTATGCATGCTAAATCAGTTTCGTTTTGAATTCAAACTGTTGTTTATGCAGGTTAAACTTCTTTATACATAATTCTAATTAAATCAACACAAACAACAAAAATCTAGCAATTTTACGTAACTCATGAACCAATCACGTTATTGCGTCTATCTTTGGTATATCGATAATAAGTATTTTCTCGTCAAAAGTCGCCAAAAAATTCGCCATGGGGGGAAAGTCGCCAAATTTCACGCCAAATCCGTTACTTGCCTTATTGGATATTTTTAATGCGTTTTAAAGAGAAAATTAGGCTATTTAATGCTAAAACAAACTAGAAATTCAGAAAACTAACATTTTAACAACTTATAGCCTCTTTGAAAAACTTTCTACAGAAAAAAAAAAAAAAAAAAAAAAAAAAATCGAATTTGCAACGATGTCTTATATGAGCAATTTTCTCACTGCCATTTTGATCCAAGTGTCAGCCACTTGATTTTTCAACACGATGACTTTTGAGATTTTGAATTTATTCGAACTATATGTGAAGAGTAGACATATCTCACAAATGCATTTGCTATATTTGTCAACTTAACCCACCATTTTGTTTCCAAGCGCCGGCCACTTGAAAATTTTAAATTCACATAAAAAGGTATTTATGAACCGGTTTGCTTAAAACTCCATATGTGCATAACCTACATCAATATTTCTACCAAATCCATTAATAATTTGTAGCCGCCATTTTGAAACAAAATGACGGCTACTTGATAAGAAAAAAGAAATCAACCTACCCTTCCGAATAAGCCGGAAGGACTTGTTTTTAATTTCTGTCCCTTTTTCTATTTTCTATTTTCTTTGTTCAAATTTCAATGTTAGAAATCAAAAATATTTCTTTTTTTTTTTTTTTTTTTTTTTTTTTTTTCAAAAGACAAAATTTACTAGAATATGATATTACAAGTATCGTATGCAAAAACTCAAATACGTTTTTTATCCGTTTTTATTTGACGATTTTTTTTTTTTTTTTTTTAATGAATATAGATTAGCAAACTGAAAGAAAAAAAGAAAAAAAATTTTTTTTTTCTTTTTTTCGACAATTGATTAAATAATTATCTTATATAATTTACGTTTCGATCTTTAAGAGGAATTTATGGAAATATCTATTGCGTAGCAGATATGGTATCCCCATAGAATACGAAAATAACAATTGAAAGATGGGAAAAAAAAGAAAAATGTTAACGTTTTTTGTGGTTAGCTGCGAAATAATAGAATAAATAAATGAAGAGAAGTATTACAATATTATTTAGTTATGGTTCTTATGTTTACATAAATAAGTTATTATAACAATTAAGCTCTTTATCTAGTACTTCAAATAATGAAAAAATGCCTCATGAGATTATCCGTATTTAAACACGTAAAATCCCATCTCGTAGATTTCGTTCTAAGTATAACTCAAGATATATACACTGCGTAAAAAAAGTAGAAGGACTGTCGATTTTTGTAGATTATTTTCTGTATTTTTATCCTGGCTTTTAGATTTTTATACAGATTTTGTGTAACAAAGTTTTCTTTAATTTCACGTAAAAATGAAATTTCTACTACTAAAGCTAATTAGTGGTTTGTAATAAAACTAGCTTTCATGATTTTGAGAGTGTAAAAAAAGTAGAAGGATACTTTCCAAAATTTGTTATTTGGTGGATTGTGCACGAGTAAAAAAGTAAATATTGAATTTTCTTTGAGTTCTTTTAATGAGGAAAACATATTTTGTTAAAAATTGCATTGTTATTTTCTTTTCAGACTGCCTAGAAGAATGCTTTAAAATTATTTGCAAAAGGGGCAAATTGTTGCATATAAAATTAATGATAAAGGTATTAGACGGATTGTTCGTATACAGCACGTCAGCCCCAATACACTTTCTAACATTATCAGAAAGTCAGATGGAAAAAGGAAAAGGGAAAAGAAAGGTGACTGGTAGGCCTAAAAAGTAAATGCTTTGCGATGAAAGAAAACTTGCTCATGAGCTTAAAAAGAGCAGTGGTAGTATCGCAAAGGCCCCACTTCAAGCAGGACTTACTCAAGTGCGAAGGCAAACAGTTTACAACTACATAAAAAGATCCAAAAAATTCATTTTCAAATAGCTGAAGCATCATCGAAAGTGGAAAAAAAAACCACATATTGATTACCGTTATCGTCGGTTAAAAAACACGTATCATGGACTTCAGATGGGACTTTAATGATATTTTCAGATGAAAAGAAGTTTAATATAGACGATTTAGACTGTTACCAATAACACTGGCATTGTCTGAAGAATGTAGAAGAACTTTATTCAACTGCATAAATGAGGAGGAGGGGGGGGTGATGATCAAATAATCAATTGGGTATGGAAGAAGTACTAGTCTCATCTTTTTCAGTGGTACGCAGAAATATATAGGCTATATTGAAATGCTGAATTCTGAGCTTCTTCCTTATGACTCTGAATTAGGAGGAAAAGAGTGGATGTTTCAACAAAATGAAGCTGCCATTTACATCCCCATAGAGCTAAAAATTGTTTTGCTGGAAATAATGTGCAGGTTCTACCTAAGTCTACTAAAAGCCCAGATCGTAACAAAGTGGAAAACATCTGATCAATGCTTGCTCGTCAAGTATATGCTAGTTGGAAAATGTTTAAATTCCTTACTGAGCTTCGAGTAGCTTTGAACAGCTGATAGGCTAATTTTTGCCAAACAGGAATCCAATCTTTGTATGATTCACTACCAAATAGAATATTCGAAGTCATTAAAGCTAATGGGAAAAGTATTTCTTATTAAAATTGCTTGTATTTTATATTTTGTATTACTGTCCTTCTACTTTTTTTTACAGAGTTAGAAGAAGTAGAAACTATTTTTGTTGTCATTAATAATTTATTTTTTGAAATCGTGGTAATGATACTGATATTTACTTGCTAAATGATCTGCAAATGTTACACATAAAAATAACTTCATTAAAAATAAAAGACACCCTTTGTTTTTAAAAATATCTAGTGTCCTTCTACTTTTTTTACACAGTGTATATATATATATATATATATATATATATACACACACACCCCCCCCCAAAAAAAAAAAAAAAAAAAATCTTAATTTACGCCTTTTTTTTTACCTTCATTTTCAAGCAATTTACATTTATTGCTTAATTTATTTTGCAAATGTCATTTAAAAGATCTAATATAAAAAAACAACTTTTTTATTTATTTATTTATTTTTAATTTTTACTTTTATCTGGTACTTTTTCTTTATCCCCTTAACGCGCGGCGTCCTCGCTGCAAGGACGCAAAATTTAAGATACAGCTGCAAAAATTCATCCCGGAAAATTTTTAGCAAAAATTTACGTTTATAACATATCAGAAAAGGCCAGTTTTTTTTAACCATAAATTTTAAAATTTCTTTTAGTTTAATTTAGTTCATGAATTCCTGTGGCAGTATAATTTAAATGATCTGAATTGTCTTGCGCCGTAAAGGGTTAAGAAGGCAGCAGTTTGTGATAGAAAAAATACCATTAAAAGAATGAAGCATTGGTATCATAAATCTAAAAATGTCAATTTTTATGACATATCAACTGAGTGTAAAGACATAGGAATTAAATATAGGAAGAAATAGAAATGAGTTTTATATTGATTAATTGAGACTTTTAAATAAAGAGGAACATGTTTTAAAATGAAAAATAATTTTATTCGAGAGCAATGAAATCTGCAGTATTTTAAAAGACTCTAATAATTATTCGATTTGAATAATTTCCATAACACAAAGCTGTGCGCAGACGATAATGCGGTTGCGAGAACAGTATTACAAAAATATTTAAATAGTAAAAACTTTAAAAGATATAGGTGTTTTTGTAGGGACACAAAACAAACAAGTTCTGACCTTTTCTGTATAAAAGGACATTTATACAAGTGTACAAATATTTTGAAAAAAAGCGTTTGTCTTTATTTAATCCTTCATCTTCAATGTAGATTACAATTTTCAAGTTTTTTCATCACAAGTATACTCACGTTACACATATCTATGGAGATTGAAATATTTATTTACAAAACCAATTTGTAGAACCTTTTTTGTCATCAATAACAGGCATACTACACCAAATTTTACTCAGAAAATTTTATGGTATGTCTCCGAAAATGTGCGTGATCCATTGAGATATATCGTGATAAAATTAGATATATTTATTTATTTTTATGCCATTTTATTGCTTTTATTTCATGTTGTATGTATCCATATCCGCGTTTGTAATGATCGATAGATGGCGCTCTCTGAACACTGCAGTTGTTAGTAAATATAACAGCCACGTGTAATTATTATTCTTTCTCCGCCATTTCATCATGGAAAGTCGATTGCATAATATGAGGATATGCAGTGGTGTAATAATTTCACCTTAGCCCACCAGAGGGCGAGCATTTCATTACAATCGCGGATTAACCGTTGCATGACAAGAAAAACAAGAAAGAAATTTAAAAATTATTGTCGAACATTTTTGTGTGTCGTATAATAAAAATGTTAAATTTATCAGAGTTTGTAAAATTTATCAATGTGCTATGCGTTTAAATTTCGAAAATGTTTGTTTTGTTAATACCTAGTAGTGTTTATGTTGTTATCATACATTTCTTTATTTTCTAAAAGAATAAAAATGTCCCATTGCATTAACAGCAGATATGCTTTATTTCATTTTCGACTTCCGGTTTTTGATGGATTTAAACATTTTGAGAGATCTAGAGCGCGATTTGACCATATCTAGAAAATGTATGTCTGCGTGTGTGTGTGACAAAAATTTTGTGACGACTATATCTCAAAAACTACTACAGAAAATTGCATATAAATTTATATGTAGATGCGCCTTGACCTATATTAGTGCCTATCGACTTTTTGGTGTCAATTACTCAACAGGTTGCGCTGCTATACAACGATTTTCACAGTTTTACGGAAGTCTATACCTCAGGGATTACTGCATAAATTTGCATATAAATTTATATGTGGATGCATCTTAACTTGAATAAGTGCGTATTAAATTTTGGTATCGCTTTCTCAACAGGTGATGCTGCTATACAGCGATTTCTACAATTTGAGGGAAAGCGATATCTTAGGAACTACTGCACAGAATTACATATAAATTCATATATAGATGCACCATGACGAAAATTAGTGCCTGTAAGCTTTTGCTGCCAATTTCTCCAACAGGTGATGCTGCTATGCAGTGATTTCTGCAATTTTAGGGAAAAGCTATATCTCAAGTTCTGTTGTGTATAATCAAGCAAAATTTGATATGTTAGAAGGCCATTATGAAACATTATGCTAATTAAATTTTTATGCACATTGACCAATAGGTGACGCTGATATAGTGCAATATTGTCCGAGAACGGGAAGATAATATCTCCACTTCTATGGCATGTAAGCGTAGAAAATTTTAAATGGAGATAACCATTATGAAAACGAATTTTTTAAGATATTAATTATAGAGAATAAAACTGTCTTACTCTGGACATTTAATGTTAGTTTTTTCTAATATGAAAATCGTCTGCGTTCATCATAGTAGATAATTTTAATAAATAATAGTTTTATTAAATTATTTGTACTGAGTGAATACGTATAGGAAAATATAGAAAAAAGTTTTGTGGTGGCCACAACATACTAGTTTTTTTTTAAATGTATTAAATTTTATTTTTTATTTTTAAAGCTCTTTCTCTATTACATACACACACATATATATGTGTATATATTTCTTTATAATGTTCTCTTTCACTTATTTATTTCTCCTTCTGTTAAATTGGATTTTTAAGTTTACAAGGTAAATTAGAATTATAAACCTTTTACATCTTAGCTTTAAATTATAGATTTGTAGGAGTTTATTTATATTTGCAGGACCCAAACGAAGTGTTAATTATTGTTAAGTTTTCATATTTCGTGAATTTTGTTTACTTCATCTGTCTTATTCGGATTATACTTTATTCAACATGATATACAACAGAATTTTATATAGATAGATAGATAGATAGATAGATATAGATAGATATATGATATGATATAATGCATTATGAAAAATTATATTACGTATAAAAAAGACTTCGTTTTTTGATGTATTTTAACTTTCAAAAGTTTTTATAAAAATATAATGATAAACATTTTATTAAATTACAATTTTGAACTTAAAATTAACAGAAAGAAGCTCAAAATTTCATTAGTAACAAAGTACTAAACATTAAAAAAAGTTTAATACATTTAAATATATATATAGTACATTTTTACATTTTCAGTTGGTTTACCATGTACCAGTAAATTTATGCATATGTATTTACCTTTATACCTTAAAACACATTAAAAAGTAATTTATATGCATAATTTGTCTACAAGTTCAGATCATGAAGTACTTGCATTTAAAATATAGTTTAATAGTTGCATTTAAAATATAAATATTTCAGTTTTTTTTTTTTTTTTATTATTATTATTATCACTGAAATGATGCTTATAGAACAATTAACAATATTTGAATACATTTAACACAGAATATGTTTCTTGTAGAAATCCGTAATGGGAGACAAAAACCGGATATATTGTTGCAGTCCTAAACGCAAAACATTAGGTGAATTTCGGTGAAGCAACAATATTAACGCAGAAACGAATCATTCAAGACATAGAAGCTCTCCTATGTATCCAGTGTGATATGATGGATGTGCTCGATTACGAACTGTTCATACGTAATGTAAATGTAACTGCGGAATGCTACAAGACAATTCCTGTGATTGAACCAGAAAACCAGACGAAAACGTGCATTGACTGGCAAATGTTTGTGCCCCGTGTAGAACCCCTTAAATAAAATAAATAGGCCGGCGCATTACTGCCATTTTTTTGCCTCAGAAGATGACAGCATTCCCGCTTGGCGTCCTTATCCCTTTCCTGTGATTTTAAGAAACCTTGATCTGAAGCTATTATCGGACAACAAAAGCAATAAGAAACAACAGTGTTCCTAACAACACATTTTTTTTCCACATCATATTATCAGGATATCCTATGGATGTATTCCAAATAAGATGTGTTATTAGGGCTGTTTCTGTTTCGTAGCCAAAATGTCGCCAAAACTCAAATACACAGTAAAATGTCTCCTTAAATCGATTTATCAATATTAATATAAATAATATGATTAAAATAACACATTTTTCTGTATTTTTACATTACACATGTCAGAAGTATAAAAGAAAAATATAAATAATATTGTTTTTTTCTTCTTACATTATCTTATGGAAACCTGAACATTTTATGTTCTTTTCTTGAGTTATTATAGCAGTTTATCGTTAAACAAATTCCCATATCGTACTTTACTTAGTTAGAATTATGGAATATAATAGAATTAGTAACTTAAAATAACGTAAGACGATAAAAGAAATGACTGCAGTTTATTTATCAATGGAACTCGCTGGGTACATGTGACAACCCTAAGGCAACAAAATGCCTGATGCGCCAGCTCGTATATGTAGGAGCCTCAGCCTCGTGAAATTGCTTTCATGACGTAGGGCCCCATGTTGCAACAGTTGTCAAGGGCACTTTAGAAAAGTTTAGCTGAGTAGTTTTGGAACATACAGCACATAGCCCTGGCGCAACCCCTTTGAACTACCATTTTTTCAGCCAATAAGTAGCACTTCATCTTCTGTACACTTCCGGACAGTGGATGAAATAGGAAATTCGTTAGACGAATTTGTCGCGTTAAAACACGAATCGTACTCTACTCATAACATCCGTCAATTGTCTGACCAATAGAGAAAAGGGTTAGATAATGTTGAAAAAATATGTTAATGAATAATTGTATTATTTTCAGCTTTCAATAATATAGTAATTTCTCTGAAATACGTTTTAAAACTTATTATTACACCCAATATTTTGTTGAAAACGTCGTACTAAAGAATTTGAAGAATCAAAAATGTTGTAAATCTTCGCGAAAATTAGACTCATCTGGTAACCCTATCAAATATGGGAGATAAAATACTGCATAAAAGCTTTAAATAGACGTTAATTATTTCGATAATAAAAATAAATGAAAATTACATGAATGTTTTTAATTTAAAATTGAAACAAGACTTAAATATTAAAATCGTCTTACTTAGATAATTTAAAGGCTGAAAAAAATAAGTTTTGTTAAACGAATAATATAATGAAGATTAATACATTTGACAGTAAATTAGTATATATAGAAGCTGGTTTAAGTTGTTTTATTTCTTTATTATATTTTTGTACAAATCAGAAAACTAGGAAGTAATTACTTTCAAAATTTTATGCTGGAATAATCTATTATGTTTTTTGTTAAAATCTCGGTACATTTTGTTCCATTTTTAATCAAAACATTTTCTATGCCATATTTCAAAATAGAATGCGTTTAGGTATTTCAATTCTATCTGATCAGATTAATAATTAGCTGCAGTGAATATGTGACAATAGACGCCGTTAATGCAATTCACTTTCTTGCACCAGTATAATAGCTTTATGAAGGAATTCTTTTCTGACATTGTTTAATCCCATTGCTTCATGTAATGGATTCCATTTATTAACGAAATTCACGTCGATCGAAAATTTTTGAGATATAATTTCGTAAAGTACTTAAATTTATACGAATATTTTGCAATATATTTGCTTAGTTTACGATATTTCGACAGTAAAATGTTATTATTATCAAATTGTACATGTATATATATTTAAATGACAAACATAAATCATATCTGGGAAGAATATTTAGAAAGAAAATAATGTATGTCTCTTCGGCTAAAAACACCGAAAGACAATTGTGTTTATTAACGAAAAATAAAAATTTTCCAGGCCTGTAATATTTAAACTTAAAAAAAAAAAAAAAATAGAGGACCATTTGGCGTTGTAGCATCAGTCGCAACAAAAAAGCTTAAAATACTGTATATTATATATTCTTTCTTTCCCAAGATCGAACGTTTTTGCTGCATCGATCTACACTCATTTTTTGCAAATTATGGCTCGTTAGAACTGGACGTATTACTTAAAGCGGATTCTTAATCACTACCAGCGTTCATGCCTTAGGCGGGATTCGAACTCGGAACCTAGCAACTGAAGACCAGAGTACTAACACTTTGGCATCCAGATGGGCCCACATAGAATATATTTTCTTTGTTAAACCATAGCCTCCTAAACTAAATGCCTGTTGCATGGCTTAGAAACTTGGCAACAGTTCAAGCGGTAGACAGCGCCATCTGGTACAGATTGCGCGACTTTTTTATTCGACAGCCACCAAAAAGTTTTAAAAGTGGGATTTGATATACATAAAAGCGAATAGAATCGAAGAAATTTCGATTTTATATATCATGTATCACTTCTTAAAATTATTGGTGACAGTTGATTAAAAAAGTTGTGAAACCTACACCAGGTGGTGCTGTCTACCGCTTGAACTGTTACCAAGTTTCCGAGCCACGCGACAGGCATCTATCTAGTTTAAGAGGCTATGGTTAAACCATCTTATTGAACGATGTGAATGCTACATTTTTACATGTTTTTATTCAAATTTATCTTTTCTGTGTCAGAGTCAAATCTTGCAAGCAAATCTTAATTCATTTCCTACCATCCGATTGCGCTGAAATTTTGCATACATGTATAACTCTGGTGATAATATGTGCTCAAGCAATAACGGACTTTGAAGAGCTGGAAAGTTCTTGATCCGTCAACTCAAGTTAAAATTTTTAATACGCTTTAGAATAAAAGTGTATTTTACTTTTATTTTTATTTTATTTTTTATAGAAATGACGTTGTGTTACGTATTGAAATCAAGAGCAAAAATAAATAAAGATTAATTTTGTAACGCCAATTAAAAATTGCCAAATCAGTGTCGTCCTGATCATTCTATTGACAGTGTAATGCTAAAATTATGTAACTTTTTAATATTTATAGGATTAAAAAGCAAAATATCTAGTTTGCGCACATACCAATATCGACGCTAATGAATCACGATTGAAGTGAGCTATCTCTCAAATTGATATGCGAAAGGATTAAAAAATAAATATCTGCAGAGCATAGAGTGGTCGTGATTAAACTTGGCTTATCCAACGCTCTCTGTAGCTGTAATTAAAATGCCGTTTTAGTCGAAAATTTGTATATAGACAATTCAAAGGATGTGCTCAAAAATTCTGCAAAAATAAATAAATATATAAAATAAAATAAAATAAAAATCTTCTAGGGAGCCATACATCAAAATACAAACATGCTACAAACTTCAATACAAAAATCTTTATTTATTACAGACATTTCTGTTATTTGTTAGAGAATGTTTAGCAGTGTAAAGCATATTGTTTAATGTCGGTTCCAATCATTTATTTGTGTGCAACAAATCAACTGTGACGATCAACAGCCGACTGTAACTGATCACTTGTCACCAATCATATACATTTTCCTTTACGTTAGACAAATTTTCATAAAATAATTCGATGATTACCACATTTTCTAATAAACTAACAGCTATTATAACTGAAACAATACTACCCACTCGATCTCCTCCTTTCATACACAGAACTTCATACCCTGAATCGATTTGATTATACAAACCCGATTCTTTTCTTCTTCACTTGAAGTTCTACAAGTGTCATTCTTTGTACTTTCATACCCAGAACTTACGCTGAATCGATTTGATTATACAAACCCGATTCTTTTCTTCTTCACTTGAAGTGCCACAAGTGTCATTATTTCTACTGTCATAATGATTCAAGATATGAAAATAACAATTTTAATTGTCGTAATGTTTGAAAATGTTAAAATAGACGCCAGTTATTTATTACATATTATTTCAAGCAATTTGACTGCACTACACCACCAAGAGGTTTAATTTTATTTTCATTTTCATTTTCATTTTATTTATTTATTTAATTTATTTTAATTAATTAATTAATTAATTAATTAATTTATTTATTTTTCAGAATATTTAAGCACACCTTTTGAAATATTTATTTATCTGCAAAGTTTTAACTCAATCTGCATTTTAATTACAGCTACAGAGTGCTTTGAATAGGCCAAATTTAATTACGATCACCCTGTATTTTGAGTTTCAAAATATTACAGCTTAATGTTTCATCATAGTACATAAATAAGTACATGGAAATGTTAATTAAAAAGATTATTTAAAAAAAAAAAAAAAAAAAGAAAGAAAGAAAAAGAAAGAAAGAAAAAGAATGTAAGTAAGTAACTGAAAATATACAAATTTGGCTAACGAAAAAAGTAATTAGAGGCGAATTTTCTTGTCTTGTATTTCCCCCACACACACCTGTTTCAGTTGATAAAACTTCGAATTAAATTAAATGTACGCATCACAGCATATTTAGTGAATATTTAAATCAAAGACATTATCATAATAATTACTTTTTTATGTAAAAAGGTAAAATTCGATATTTTCTTTTTTCTTCTTCTATGATTATTATTACTATTTGCAATTCTCGTAATCTTCAAATAATTGAAAAGGAAAAAAAAAAATATTTTTTAGCAATTATTTTAAAATACTTCGACATATGAATACAGATTTTCATTAAATAAATGAAACAAATAAAACCAAGAAATTGAGTACAAATGCAGATGTAAATCGACTTTTTTTAATCAAACTCATTAATCATGATAAATTCATTCTGTCATGAGGAAATATTTTAAAATTAAATAAAAGTCTGAAAATATTTGCAATGCAGCTTTACTCCTTATTTCTTCAAAGTAAATTTAGAAAGAGTAAAAATCGCAGGACATTTCTCATAGCACCAAAGAGTATTTTCATTAAGCGGTTGACAAAGATCTGCTTTAAATGCAATTAAACATTAATTTACTTTTGTTTTAATCGAGACAATAAAGTGGAAAATATTTATATATATATATATATATATATATATATATATATATATATAGTATATATATATATATATATATATATATATATATATATATATATATATATATATATATATATTTTAACCTTAAAGATTGTATTTATTTTTATTTTACAAATCAGAGAAGTTTTTTTTTTTACCTTAAAGATTGTATCCTATTGTATTTATTTATTTACTTTATTTATTTTTTATTTTTTATTTTTTTATTTTTTATTTAATTTAATTTTTTAATTAATTTTATTTATTATTTATTTATTTATTTATTTTTATTTATTTTATTTTATTTTATTTTATTTTATTGCTTTAGGAATTTGAGATAAACAGTTAGTAAAAATTGTAATTCTTAATTATTATTCAAAATGCAAACAATTTAAAAAATGACTTCAGTAAAAATTATTTATTATACAATTCAAAGAGGACGTGAATATTATTTATATAGAATGTTCTGGTGCTCTAAAATTTTCAAACTCAAAATTTTTTTGAAAATATACTAATAATACTAGAATATTTTAATACGTCTTTCTGAAAATTTTACCAGAAAAGGATTACAAAGTAGAGGTTTAAGGAAAGATTTTTATGCTGTAAAAAGAAATTGTAAAGTAACTGTACATGCTTGTGATAGTCACATTTTATTACATGAATTACATTATTAAACAAACATATATCATGCCAGAACATGCCTTTAGTGTATTTCGATTTGTTCCCTTTGTATATCTTGTGCATCCATAGCCATCCATCGCGGCCCGGAAAGCATAGTGCAAAATAGCTGGTGTAATTACCTCAATTGCAAATCGTTGTCTGTCATCGCTGGCCATTATCACATTGTACACTTTGTATCTTATAAATCTCGATACAAGGAAATCTAGGGGCCCATATCGGGTTATTGTGGAGGCCACATTTTTGTCGAAATTTTGGAACAATTCTTAGAGACACAATTGTGAAGTGATGGGATTACGGATACCGTCACGTACTAATTAAATGCAGCAGCCCCCCCCCCCATTTCCCTCAAATCATAGACCTTATATATATATATAGACTACGTCACCAATAGGATTTCCCATTATAGTGAATGTCTTCAACATGAGGGTATAATCTGATACCTTTATCTTTTGCGGTCAGCGCCGTATGTCACGTGACAGAGAGTTGAAGGAGACTCCTCCATAGGACAGCACTTATTTTTGTAAGAATTCAAACAAAAAATCCTCCCCTTCAGAATGGTTTCTCACAAAAGAAATTTTTTTATAATTAATCTATGACATTTTCGCTTTCCAACGATGCGTAAATCTAAAGGCTTAAATAAAAAATGTGTGTACAATACAGAAATTAAAAAACTCAAAACTACTTTCTTTCCTGCTGAAAAATCACATAATATTCATTCTCGTCTCTCTCTCCAGTTCTGCATCACGTGATAATTTCGCTGGGGAAGCTACTTCATGTCACAGACAGATAATGAAGGGGATGCGTGGTCTATCTATATTAGGTCTATGCCTCAAATTGTCCAGGGCGACTTCCACCACGTTTTCCCATGCATATGAATGCAGTCGAAACTCGACAAGAATTTGCTCCGCGATCAATAGATTTGATCCCCTTAGATTTCTTACCAAGGATATTTATAAATTCCAAAGTGTATCTTGTAAAGATGAGCAATACTGAACATATTAAACATCGGATTATAACTTAATTTTAAAAATTAAATGAGCTAGTATATTGAGCAACGTTTTTGGGCTACAGTAAAAAAATGGGTGTTGCGTCACGCTCAGAAAAGAGGACATATTGAAATGTGCTAAAGATTGTCTTGGTACGATAAATGTTTGAATAATAATGTAAACTACGTAATAAAATGTGGTCATCATAAGAATATATTGTTAATTCATAGTTACCTTGCATTTAAAAGAATAAATTAGAAAACTAACTGTTTGTTAGACGTGTTATGAAAAGCTAAAAAATGAATTTAAAAAACTCTTTGTTCAAAAATAAAAATTCAGTAAAAGATTTTCCAATAAAGTTAAGGATTTCTCCTTTTCGTATAAAAGTGTCAAGAAATTCACCAAGAGTATCCCAAATTATCTAGAAAATACGTATTAAAACTATTTCTTTACCTTTAAGCATTCGATCTCAAATATTTTTCATAAAGAGATCTGATAGAAACTTGATCACGTTAGCAGAAACACTGTCTGTATCCATTATAACCAAGTGTATCATTACATCCGTAGTTTAACACTTTATTTGGCGAGATTGCTCAGAAACAACAAGTGTTTGCATTGGCTCTTATGGAATATGTACATTTCTAAATGATTGTTATTTTACATTGTTCCTATCGCTCAGCATCAAATTAGAAAAAAGCCAACAGACATTGTCTAATTTTGATCAAAGGTAGATAGCAATATATGTTTAGGCATTCGAGACAATATTTCACCATTTGACAATTAAAGAGTTAAGTAATTTTTCACATAACCATTACTTATTCTAAAATTTTTGATAGAGATTCATGCTTTTACTTAAAACCTGAATAATCCTACACCTTATCTTCTAAAAAAAAAGTTCTTTTCATTATTATTTTCTATACTTAGAATTTTCTAGGAATAAACAATTTTTCAATGCAGCAAAATAGTAAGTTTCATTTTTTATCAAAGAAGCTCAAATAAAAACATTTTTGTCCCAATTACTTTATGTAAACTGAGAGGAAAAACCAGTAATTTTATAAAAATTAAAACAGTAATGAATTATTTCAAACATTTCCTTTAGTTTCTCACAAAAAATCTAATCCATTGGATATTTCTTTTTTTAATTGTGGAACAAATCTAATCGATTAAGAAAAGATGCACTCCATAATAATAGGTATCAGAAAATGTAATTCTTTTCTGACATGACATTTTACTTGCTATTGTTATTGTTATGTGTTTCGATAGTTCAGTAAATATAACCGATTATGGAAAAATCCATTATCATAGATATTGAAAGTCGTGACCATACTTTCTTTTTTTTTTTTTTTTTTTTTTTTTTTTCTGTATTATATAGATTCTGAGGGAAAGTTGTTTAATATAGATAAATAAAGAGAAAAATATCCATGCAAAGAAGAAATCCTTCCATAAAATAATAAAAACAAGTTCAAAATTATGATAAATTATGATAAATATAGATTAACAGTTCCTAGGAACAAAATATATTTGTTGAAAAAATTGAATAGATTTAACAAAAATTGTATAACCGAATTTATGGGTATTAAAAATGCTATCCACTTAAATAAAAGAGAAGTGTCTGTGTGTTTTGTGTGTCTGCGCTCGGCTGCTCACAGTACTGATCGCAAAGCTACAAAACTTAGCAGATGGGTATCTGGGACACTGTAGGTGTGCACCTCATCGAGATTTTTTTTTTTCGAATTTCGGATTTGAATTTTTTTTTAATTATTATTTTTTTAAATTATTTTTATTTTTTTAATATTGGCTTCAATGCTTCATTTTTCAAAATTTTATTCTTTCATTTTAATAGTCTGCGTATCTTAGCAACGACTATTACGCTATTTATTTTTTATTTATTTAATTTTTTCATTTGAAGGCTATTTTTTACTTTCTCTTACCCATAAGGTAGAGAAAGTATTGTTTTGGGGTAAAATTTTCGAAAGCGAGATTTTGTTATATTTCCGCGTTTTGAGGTCCCCTGAATACGAAAATCATGATTTTAGCAAATGGTCTGTGTGTATGTCTGTGTGTCTGTGTGTGTGTGTCTCTGTGTGTGTCTGTCTGTTATCAGCATATCTCAAGAAGAAATAATAGCAGACATTCCAAACTTGGTATTCTAAATGTGTATCATATAGGATGCTACAATAAGCTTTTCGTTAAGATCAAGCAAATGGTTCGTGTTCAGGGACAATCAAGAGAATTCTAATTCATTACGTCTATGAGGGAAATTGCAGGTAAGTAGAGTTTAACGTCTATAGACTCCACTAAAATAAACGAAACGAATATATATATATTTTATAATAGAGATAGTCAACTGGGAAAAATTGTTTTGTGTATGTAGGAGTCTAGCCTCTCCACCTGGGGGGGGGGAGTCCCCCATCGAGGGGAGTAAATTTTCATGATGGTTATATATCAAAAGAGCACGCCAATACCTTTAAACGAACGGTTGAAGCATCGATCTGCGATAATTTGAAACAAAGTTATCGATTTTTTTTTTTTTTTTTTTTTTTACTTTTAACGGAAAAAAAAAACCCTTAAGAAAAAAAATCTTTTTTTTTTTTAAATATTGAGAAAAAAATGGACTTTTTTTGGCCATTTGATGTTATACTACTTCTCTAATATGGAAATCGTCTGCATTATCATAAAAGATTATTTTTTTAAATAATAATTTTAAAAAATTATTTTTTAAAAACAGAATTATTTTTTAATAACCGAATTAAATTCTATATAAACGTAAGTGCATTAATGAAACAGGGGATTGAGGGGGACGGTCGCCCTCCTCAAAGAACTAATTATCATATAAAACTCTCCCGAAGCCTAATTTGAATTGTTTAACATAGGTTTACATAACATGGTTATCTTACCTCTTAATCTCCAACCTGTATTTATAGCATTAAATTTCAGGGTAAGAGAAAGTCGTGTGAGTGACACACCAGATTATTTTTCTTCTTTTTATTACATTCTCTTACCCATAAGGTAGAGAAAGTATTGTTTTTGGGTCAAATTTTCGAACGCGAGATTTTGTTATATTTACACGTTCTGAGGTCCCCTGAATACGAAAATCATGTTTTTAGCAAATGGTCTGTGTGTATGTCTGTGTGTCTGTGTGTCTGTGTGTGTGTCTGTCTGTAATCAGCATATCTCAAGAACAAATAGTAGCAGACATTCCAAACTTGGTATTCTAAATGTGTATCATATATAGATGCTATAGTAAGCTTTTCGTTCAGATCAAGCAAATGGTTCGTGTACAGGGATAATCAAGAGAATTCTAATGCATTACGTCTATGGGGGAAATTACAGATAAGTTGAGCTTAACGTCTATAGACTTCACTAAACCAAATGAAACAAATATATATATTTTGTAATAGAGATAGTCAACTGGGAAAAAAATTTTGTGTATGTAGGAGCCTCCCCCCCCCCCTGTGGGTGAAGTCCCCCTCGAAGGGAGTAAATTTTCATAATGGGTATCTTTCAAAAGAGCTGGCCAATACCTTTAAAACGAATGGTTGAACCATTGATCTGCGATAATTTAAAACAAAGTTATCCATTTTTTTTTTTTTTTTTACTTTTAGCGAAAAAAAAACTTAGAAAAAAAATCGTATTTTTTTTTTTTTATTATTATTTATTTATTTTTAATATTGAGGTTAAAATGGACTTCTTTCGGATATTTAGTGTTATACTACTTCTCTAATATGGAAATCGTCTGCATTATCATAAAACATATTTTTTTTTAAATAATAATTTTAATAAATTATTTTTAAAAAGAGAATTTTTTTTAATAACCTAATTAAATTTTCTATAAATCTAGGTGCATTAATGAAGCGGGGGGTTGAGGGGGTGGGTAGAAGCGGTAGGGGGCGGTAGGGCTTCCGAAGCCTAATTGGAATTGTTTAACATAGGTTTACATAACATCGTTATCTTACCTCTAATTTTCTCCAACCTGTATTTATAGTATTAAATTCCAGGGTAAGAGAAAGTCGTGTGAGTGACACACCAGATTATTTCAATTTATTATGTTCACTGAAAATCAAATGGCAATGCAGAAGAAAAAAAATTTACGTTTATGTATAATTCTTTATAGTATAATAACTTTTTTATTTTTCCATTTTTAAATTAATTTCCTTGGAAGAATTTTCTTTTTCTTTTTAATTTATAGTATGTATTTATCGAGAAAATATGGTAGTATATAGTAGAAAAGATTAAACTGATTAAAATTTGAGTTTAATGAAAATTTATTTTGTTATTTTTTTTTTTTTCTATTTAATTCCTTTAAAAAAAAAAAAAAAAAAAAAAAAAAATCTATTTTATATTTTATTTATTATATTGGTCTGAATCATATAATATAGTGTAAAGAGCGACGGCTGTAAAATATATGATTCAAAAACTAAAATATTTAATAGATGCTGAGATGCAGTCATCTTTAAAATCGTAGTTCTTAAATAATAGCGGATTCACCTGTCATCGATAAATATCCACATTGAAGTGCCCTGGAAAGAGAGGGGAGATTTTTTTTAAATAGTTTTTGTTTAATTCTAAGTTATTTTAATTAAAGATTTAAATGTATGTAAATATTATGGTGTGTCACTCACACGATTTTCTCTTACCCTGCATTTTAATACTAAGATAGATATTTTGTGCTTTTTTAGTTCACATTTCTATAAAAGCGTGTTCTTTAATTTTTTAAAACTATAATATTATTTTCACTATATAGTAGACTAACTTCGAATTCCTTTTACAAAAGGAATCTAAATAAGTTTTTAATTTATTTTAGATCCATAGGAAGAAAATATTGATTTTATCAAAATTTTCTCGCTTTCGACTGTTTTTAAGTTTTGAGATGCCCTGAACACGATTTCTGTGTGTGTGTGTGTTTGGCAAAAATTTTGCTTAAGAATTAATGCACAGCATTTTATGAAACATAATTTGCTCCATCTTGCATAAATTGGTGTCTATCATATTTTTAGTGCATACGGGCTTTTAAGTGGTGCTGCTATACGAAACATTTTTCCATTTATGGGAAAGCTATATCTCAGTTTCTATGGTAAACGGTATTGTTATCATGAAAACTATGCTAGTTCAATTTGAGGGCATATTGTCCGAAACGGGGCACTATTGTGCTGCAATTTTCTCCATTTACATATGAGTTGTATTTCAGTTTCTATTGTGCATAAACGCACCAAACTTGATTGGAAACGGGTTTAATACGAAAAAGAATGTTTAGTTGATCTGAATGTATATCGACCGATGGGTTGGCGCTTTTTTTTTTTTTTTTTTTTTTTACTTAGTTTTCCGACCAATAATATGGTAGAATAATATAGACAAACGCCTTGTGATGGCCGCAGTACACAAGTTTTAAGTAAGAAATCACATATTACAAAAACATTGTATTTTGATTATTAAAATTACCTCGATTAACTATTTCACTTTATTTTGTACCATTTAATGAAAATATATTTTTTTAAATGCAAATAAAACTTAAAACTTAACAGCCCATAATATTTTTCATTTTTCTTAATAAGTTTGATTACCTTAAAAACTTTTCGCTTTCAAATTTTATATCCTTCTTAAAAAATTTTACGTCTCTTTTATGTGAAAACATAAAAACGTGGAAGTCAATAATAAACTCAATTTCTGACTCGAAAACGTTCCCAAGAGCTAAAAAATAGAAATTTTTATTCAAAAAGAAAATACTTAAAGATATACTTGCAAAATATTTTTTACAGTATCTTTAGTTGCTCAAAATGTTTGAATTTTTTATTGGGATTTATTGACTTTTTTTTTTTTTTTTTATAAATAAACAATTTATTTTTCTAATATTTCATCACAAAAGATATTCATATAATGTGTTCAATGTTGTTAAACTTAGAACAATTGATTGTGCCCATTTCTGTTTTGTTATGCTAATAAATCTTAGCTGGTAACCTATAAATAAAATAAAGTGAATTATAATAAAGCTAAAGTTGTTTAGAAAAGCATGTAAGTTTGTTTAGTATGAAAAAAATTTCTAGTGTAAAATATAGTGAATAAAATATGTATAGCTATGAAAAAGCTTTAAATATAGTTCATCAAACTATTTTTCCTTATTTTGATTGCTGTAAATATATTGATTATTGTAATAGTAGTGTATATATATATATATATATATATACCATTTTATTAATAAAATATTTCCGAAAATAAATATTTTCTGTCGTTAATCTGGTTTATACTTGGTTTAAAATTTCTTTTTTTCTAGAAACAGAGTTGTTGATTTTATTTCAAGTATTAATCTACGACAGATTGGATTCATTTGAAAATAAACTTACAGAAAGAAAAAAAAAGAATCCAAATAAATGTACGTAAATCAAGCTCAGGGGTAAAACATAATTTTATACAGAAACATATTTCAGATTATAGCTTATGCCATCATTGATGTGTTTAAATATTATTAAAACTTAAAATATTAAAATGATTTTAAAAACATTCATAAATCGGGAGCAATGACAGCTCAAGTATGTACACTGAAAATACAATATGTGGCCATAGTAAAACCACAAGATATGTTATTAAGGAAACACAAGGTACAGTGACATCTATTGTCAAAATTTTAAACTAATTTTTTTATTATCTCAAAGTAAATTTTTCACCATAAAAAATTTTGTAGTACAAACTGCACTCTCATGTATTGGAGTAAAAAAATACAATAAACTCTGTAACTTATCCGAACGCCTCACATAAACGCGTGTTTCACACTTAAAACTGTTAATCGAATGTTTAAATCATAAATTGAAGTCATATATATTTTAAAAAAATTCGCGTTAGTTACGCTTCGGCTTAAGAAAGCGTACGAATTTATAAAAAGGAAAAAAAGAAAGAAAGAAAGAAAGAAATAGCAACATTTATATTGATGCTAAAATTAGCAGCATGTTTCTGTTAAAATATCATAAATTTGCAAAAGGTTAAGCGGTCGCGAATATATTCATTTCCGTGATTCCACTAATTTTTTAATGGAAAAAAGTAATGATGTAATTGGAAGTAAAAATTTATTTATATTGGGTTGCAACTTAATAATAGTAAAGAATCATTCTTAGTTAAAAAGAAAAAAAAAAAAAAAGAAAAAGAAAAAGAAAAAGAAAATAAATAAAAAATCTGGTTTGTTGCATCAATTCCGGTCAATGGTAACCATCGTGCTAAATTTCTCAGTTTTTTGTTGCATCATTTAACCACAGGAAATATCTCTTGTTCTATTGAAGATATTTATTTAATAAGAGTTTCATATTTTAATTTTATTTTACTTTTAAAAAATACTTAATAAATCTGTACGATGTTTACATATATACGTATATCATTATGGACAGAAATATTAACTGAAAAATGAGGGGAATCAATCTTCTTGATATTATTAATGTTTTTGTAAAATAATATATTTTTTTTTTTTTACATTATTCAGCACATTAGTCAAGATCCGTAATATTACTTGTAGAATACATTCTTATGCTTACGATTTTGTAATAGAGTTTCGCATGCTGCTTTACCCTAGACCAGAGGTACGGTCATTTTGTTCAAGAAACAGTTTTGCTTCATTAAGAAGTATACAAAACTAATAATTATAATAATATTAATAATAATACTGTATTAGTTATTAACTAAAAGGCTTTAACTTTTAGCTCTGATTATCTTTTGTTTTCAACATGTATGCATAAAATTGGGAAAAGATCAATCTCATCCAAAATAGTTTTTCATCTTTTTTTTTATTAAAAAATTGCAAACAGAAAATCGAATGAAACAAAAAGAAAAATCTCGAGTTAAAATTCGTACATTTTAATTTATTATTATTATTATTATTATTATTATTATTTCATTTACATAAGCTAAATTTCAGCATATTATCACTAAAACAAAAAGTTTTTTTTTCTTTTGGAAGTGAATCTTAAATATACTTATTCTTATTAACTGTATTAGTAATGATAAAACTAGAATAAATCAAAGTAAAATACAAAAACAGAATAATAATTTTTTATGTGTAAAATAGAATGTCATTAAGAACTTTCTTTGCAAGTCAAAATACTATTTGATATAGTAACATTATTCGCTAAATCATTAGTTTTCCCTTAATAGTAATTCAAAATATATATTTCAAAATTAAACATCAATAACATATTTAAATACTAAGTCTCATTATTCAAAAGTTAAATTACATTGCTATTTTAATAAACTGAAATATCTAACATTGATGTTCTTTACACTAATATCCTATTCTAAGTAATATACGTTATTCCTTTTATATTTTGATATTTCTATACAACGAAACCGCATGCATCATTAAATTCCATGCCCAAAATGTAGTAATATTTTAAATAAAAGCATAAAATTTCCTTTCTAATTTAAACTTAAATAAACAAGCTACTTTAAAAATACAAGAATTTTTATTAAACGTTTACATAGATATTTTCTTTTAAAAATTTAAATAAAAAAAAACGGAAGCATAATGTTCTATAGTTTTAAATCGATAAATTTTTGTCAACAAATTTTAATTAATGAAATATTTTGAAAAATATACTTATTTTCCAAAATTGTTTGCTGAATAGTTTTTATCACTCAGTAGCATATCATGCAGTAAAATAATTTATATTTTCAGTCAAAAATAAAAATTGAAATCATTAATGAAAGCAAAATTTTATTAAACAGAAACAAAAAATTTGTTTGAAGTTCAAAGTAAAACTTCTATATAATCAAGAAACAAACAATCAAGCAAAACAATATATATATATATATATATATATATATATATATATAACAAAAAATTAAACAAGGATATTAATATTTGAATTTTTTATAAAAATATATTTTTTCGTTCTTTTTTAAACATTCTTTTTTATACACCGAGAAAACTTTTTAAAACTTTAAATTACAGACTAAATTTACTTAAATAAATATATCGATTGCTATGGAGAAGTGGATCTTTTGACATTTTCCTTTATTTTTCACAATTTATTTAAAGTATATATTTTTAGAAATCTATCGATTAAGAATGATGCTATCGGTTGAAAAAATGACATGGTTTTATTTCTTATCATTATAAGAGAGGATATTATATAATGTAAAATTTACTTATAATATCCTCTCATATCTTCGCTCAGTATAAAAGAGCAATATAAAAGAGAAATTTAACATATAAATAAAGTAAGTTTTCGTAGCCTTAAAAGATTCATAGAAAAGTATAACTAAATAATATACTAACAAAATGTAGTACATTATTGTTATGTTTTAAGTTTCAAATAATTCAACACTATTTTATTTAAAATTATAGGTTTTCAGTTTCCTTTTATTTAAAAAGCTTTCTCTTTCGAAATTTATTTTATACTCCGCGAAAATTTCTATCAAAATCGATCGCGATCTATTTATTTAAAAGATTTCCGTTTTTACTTGAAAATTTGCCTTTTTCAAAAATAAAATAAAATAAAAACAAATACAGAAATTCCGTATTAATATAATATCGTAATCGATATTCTATGCATAAATCACTAAGAAAATAATAGTAGAGAAATTACTTAAAGTGCAAAATTAAAATTAAAATGTATAAAATCAGAAAAACCCTAAATTATCTTGTCAGCAATCAGTGTCCCGATTTTGCATTTAAAATTATTTTTCCAAGCTTTATTTATATGTAACATTAATTTCATTAGATAGCTTATTTTATTTCCTTTAATTTGAGCCATCGCTCATAGAAATAGCTTAAAATTTAATTGTTTTCCCTTCAAAAAATCATAAGTCCAAAAAATACCTTTTTTATTTGACTGTATTCTTAAATTCAGCGGTCAGCCATGTTTGCTTAAAATTCTCGACTTTCCCGCGCTTTCAGAGGGGGAAGAGATGTTCTAGAATACTCCGGAAGGTTCCTGGCGTCCGTTCTTGACGTCACTGGCGTCTTTTTCGCACGCGCTGATTGGCTGGATCGGAAGAGAGCGCAAATTTCCGATAGCTTTCGAGGCAGAACAGTAGGTGGTCGCCGGAGAAGAAAGTCGTGTGTTTTAAGCCGAGGCCGGGATTCTTCCCGCGCCGAAGCTCGAAGCAGAAACTCGGATCTTCTGCTCAATAAAAATGAAGTTCTTCAGCCCTTAGAATTACTTACCTGCTGTATTCTATTAAATGTCCTTCATCACGGAGCAGGTGCAGCAGTATTATATATATATATATATATATTGATGATGTAAAATTCCTGTCCGGCCAAGCAAAACCTGTCATCAACGAGATCGTCTTTTATTAAATGAGGTAAAGTTACTTTTCTGCCAAGCTAACTGCTCTACTTCAAAAAGTTTGCAACTTATACAACATATCTAAATGATAGCGTTTCAGCGACAACAATCGTGAAGAGTGTCTACCGTCATGCCTGAAAGTTAGTCCGTCTCGGCAAATGTCCGCACAATATTCTTTTCTAACCATTTACTCCTCAGAAGCCAGTGCTGATCGTAGAAATTGCGTGGCCACATATCCAGACTACGAGTTGAAAGCTGTGTACCCGGCTACTAGTGTGCGTGATGGTTTCCCTTCTAAGCTTTCCAGAACGATAACACTAAATCCCAAATAACTGTGCAAGATTTCATGAATGGAACTTTATTTCTTTTTGAACTTTTGGCCAAATTCACGAGTAGGACTTTATTGCATTCGGACATATACATCATCACAATCTCTAAAATGTATAAATATAGTATGACTACTACATTATTCAAGAATTATAATTTCGGTGCTTATATTATGTTTGTTTAAGTGTGTTAAAGTGTGTTAAAGTGTTTTCGATTTGTGGTGCCACAAGTTCAGTGCTAATTTTTGGATTAATTATTAAAGTGATGTACTAATAAAGAAATTTTGGTAAGTCAAGTTTTCTCTTGTCCTTTTTATGTATTTTATTTTTCATTTGAGATGTATTTCCTTTTCAGGGTAATCACTCCTGCTTTAAATAATTACAATTTGTACTCCACTAGCAAATTTACAAAAACGATCACCAAGGTCTCCTTTTTTTCTTACTTAGACTAAGCGTTAATAAAAAAGAAAATCTATTTTTTTTTTCTCATGTGTGATTTAGCTCTGCATATTGAATTTTTGATATTTAGTAACTTATCAGAGATCATTCACTCAGTTTCATTAACTTGTATTTTTTCAAAATCTAAATTCTGAAAGATTATTTTCTTTCAATTTCTTAAGCTATCCCCAGTAAGACCAGTTTCCATGTATCATTTATGGTGCCGTGATAAAAAACGGACCATAAAGCTCAGTTTATTCTTTTTTATCTTTCCAACCACAGGTTTGGGTTTAAAGCTGGAGTGATTCCTTATAAAATGCTTTAAAATAATTTTTTCCGGCAGATCTCTCAGACAATTTTTTTTTACTGTTATTGTGTTTTTCTTGTTTTTTTATTTATTTGAGAGCAGTTGCATATATATATCTATATCTATTTCATTTTATATTTTAAATTTGAGTATTTAAGCATATTCATTAATATATACAGAAACTGATTTTAGCATTCAAGTGTATTCTTTTTATTTTATTTTATCAATTTCAGCATAAAATATTAAAAATTTCTTTTTTCCTTTTTCTCATTTTGGAAGGGAAATTTGGGGATATTATATATAATTTTTTTAAACCGTAACTGTTTCAGTGAGCATGTTTATTTTACTTTTTTTTTCTCTTCAACTGTGCCTGATGTCTGATTTTTTTTTTAAATTTTACTAGAATTAATTTAATATCCTCCTAAATCAATTTTTTTTTTATTGTTTGGGTTGGCGTCTCTTTTGACCTTTTGTTTGGATATATTTTTTTTTCTCTTCATGAATATGTATTCTTTAGTCGGTTCTCTAGACAAGTTTTCTGGGGAAGAAGGGCAGGATGTCAACCATTTCATCCGCTCCATTACACAAATGGCAAATCATGCCAATTGGCGTAATAGTCTAAGGCGGATTATTTTAAGATCAAAGGTCTCAGGGAAAGCTTTGACTTTCCTTAACACAGATCCAGAAGCTTCAAATGAAGAAAACTTCGACAATTTATGCCAACTCATAAAGAACAAATTTGAAAAAGTGCCCACGCCCCACGAAATTCAATCAAATTTTTCTGCTATAAAACAAGCTCCTAAACAAGATGTTGCTGCTCTTGCAGACCACATCCGTATCACTGTCCAAAATTTAATACTTAATCCCGATAATGCCCCCCAAATTCAGGACATCAGGCATAGTTTGATGTTTTCCAAATTTTTGGAAGCGGTTCGCCCTGACATTAAATTTGAATTGACCAAATTGGGACCCAACACCTTTGAAGAAGCCATTACTATGGCAAAAAATATAGAAAGGGCCCTCAACAATAATGAAGCCTCTGTAGCGAATGTCACTGCACAGAATGCAGACATTCAAACTTTAATTCAGCTACAGATTGAAAATTCTAAAAAGATAAATGAGCTTACTGAGACAGTTGCAAGACTGCAGGCAGTTACTTGCCACATTTGTGGTAAGGGCCACCTAACAACCAATTGTTATAATTACCCATCATCGTCTAATCAAAATTCCAACTATGAAAGAAGAGGAAGAGGTTTTAGGGGTAATTTTCGTTTTAACAGGGACAGATCTCACCCTTATTACAAAAATTCTAAAAGGCAGGGTCAATGACAACTACAACACAATGAAGTAAACTCCCAGGATTTAAATCTTAATCAAACCAAAACCAAATTAGTCTCTTCAGTTACAAATTTTGATGCACATTTACCCATAGTCACCATAAAAATAGGAAAACACCATTTTCAGGCACTCCTCGACACAGGTGCTAACCTAAGTTTAGCACAACCACACGCTATAGACAAATTAAAAGATGATATCAAACTAAATTTTTTATCGCGGTCAGTAAACATTAAAACAACAGATAATTGCACAATTCCCTATTTTTCAACAGTAGATTTAAAATTTACAATTTCAGATAAATGGTTTTCCAATGTATTTTTTGTGACGTCAAATAATTGGGCGTCAAATTACCATTTTATATTAGGTTATGATTTTTTACACAGAAATAAGATTGTTTTAGATTCCTCAAATCAAAAAATGTTTATTGGTAATCTGGCTCTTCCTTTTGAAAACAAAGCCCCCAACTTAACTTCACCCACCAATTCCAACAATCTCGTAAATTCCCAATTAGATCAAAATCCAAATGTCCAAAATTTAGTTGCTCGTTCACTCAAATTTGTAAAATTTAAACCTGGAGAGTCAAAAGTTATTATTCTTAAATTTCCCAAGATTAAATCCAACACTGAGTTTATTTTATTTTCCCCAATTGTGACAAAATTACCTCTTAAAATGGATGAAAGTCTACATTCACCATATGATACAAACTTTTTTTTTATTTTTGTGCAGAACAATTCTGACCACAATTTTTTTTTTAAGGAAGGGAACAAAATTGGGTACTATTCAATTTTTAGAGAATGATGACATTAAACAATGTAGTGAACAGCCTATTTTTCAAGTAAACGCTTTAAACTCACAGGACATACTTAAACTCAGAAAAGAAGAATTATCCCCTCAAAATTTCAACTTAAATCATCTTTCTCCTCCTGAAAAATCCAGAATTTTAAAATTACTTTTAGACAATTATGAAGTTTTTTCTACCTCTTATAAAACGCTTGGTTCTACAGATAAAGTTGTTCCACAATTCAAATTGCTTCACGATTTTGCACTTCAAACTAAGCCCTATCCCATTCCTAAAATTGCCAAAGACTTTGCCAAAAAAGAAATCGCTCAATTAATAGATGCAGGTATCATAGAACCATCCTCCTCAAATTATTGTTTTCCTGTAATTTTTGTCAAAAAAAAATCCTTACCTAATCAACCTCCTGATCAATTAAAATTTCGCATGGTAATTGACTATCGATTGCTTAATTCTATAACCGAGTCCTTTAAAATCAGTCTCCCTAAAATTAATGATATTCTTCAAAGCATCTCCGGAAAAAAATTGTATTCTGTGCTGGATCTAAGGCGGATTTTTTTCAAATTAAACTTCAAGAATCAGACAAATCTAAATTAGCTTTTGCAACAGACTTTGGAAATTTTCAACCATGTAGACTTCCGTTTGGCCTTGTTAATAGCACCTCCTATTTTCACACACTTATCAACAAATGTTTAGCAGATCTTAAAGGTAACAACGTGCAATTTTTTTTAGATGACATAATTGTCGCAGCTGATAATATAGAAGAAATGATGTTTTATTTACAGAAAGTCTTTGACAAATTGAAACAATTTAACCTCACTTTGGATCCAGCAAAGATGCAACTTTGTAAACCCAACATAACTTATCTTGGTTTTAATTTACATGAGAACGGCTATTCACCCTCTTCGGATAATGTCAACAAAATTAATAGCTTCCCAATCCCTACCAATGTCAAACAGGTTCAATCGTATTTGGGCATGGTTAACTATTTTCGACCTTTAATATATAATTTTGCAGAAATCTTGAAACCCATCATCAATCTTACATAAAAAAGGGTAAAATTTAATTGGACAGCTGACTGTCAGGAGGCATTCATGAAAATTCAAAACATTTTACTGGCTAATCCGACCATAAAAAATATTGATGAAAATAAAGATATTTACCTCGTAACTGATGCTTCACATCATGCAATCTGTGGTATTCTGATGCAAAGCCATAATAACATTTTCCATCCTGTTCAATTCTTTTCCAAACTTTTAACTCCAGCAGAATCTAAATATCCTTCCATTAAACGTGAATTGTTTGCTATTTATTCTTCTGTTAAACATTTTCATGAACACTTCTACGGTAACCAATTTAAAATTTTAACTGATGCTAAAGCCTTAACTTACCATTTAAATTTAACCAAACAACCAGATATAATTGCTAGATGGTTAATGTATTTACAAGGATTTAATTATACAATTGAGCATATCCCAGGCATGTCACACCCCGCAGATTTTCTTACACGAGTTTTTGACAGTGATGAATCAAGAAACTTAAATGTTAATGCTATCAATTTATTTGCTCCTGAGGAAAACTTACTATCTTTTACAAACATCTTAAAAAATCAATTAGAGGACCCAAAATTAGCAGATATCAGAAACAAAATTAATAAAAACAAATTATCAAAATCTAATTATTTCATCGACCAGCAAACTAACTTAATTATGTATAGGGATAAAAGCCACAACGATTCTACAGATAAAATTGTAATTCCGACTTCATTACAACCTCAAGCTATTGAAATTGCCCATCAACCTCATTTTGGCATAGAAAAAACTTTTGCAAACTTAAAAAGAATTTATTTTTGGACAAAAATGTTTGAACAGGTCAAATCATTTTGTAACTCATGTCATAGATGTTTACAAAATAAATCCAAACCAACTGAAACCAAACCTAAATGCATTCCCAAATCTAATCTTGCCCCTGGTGAGATGATAGCAATTGATGTAGTTGGCAAACTGCCGAGGTCACATGATTGCAAATTTTTCATATTAACCATTGTCGATCATTATTCCAGGTATCTTGAGGAAATTCCATTACCTAACATTACTTCACATACTATAATTAAAACACTTAATGATTATTTTTCACGTTATGGCATCCCCAAGATAATTCTCTCTGATAATGCTCCGAATTTTATTTCCGATGAATTTGAAATTTTTTTTAAATCTCTCAACATTAAACACAGAAAATCTTCTATTTATTTTCCAAGGTCAAATGGTCTTCTTGAAAGGATACATCGCTCTCTTAAACAATCTATAGCTTCTTTGTCGGATAAAGTAATTGAATGGTCAGAACGTTTAAAATTTTTTGTGCTACATTACAACAATGCGAAGCACTCTGTAACAAATTTTACACCAGCCCAACTTTTTTTTGGTAGAAGACTGAACCTCCCCATTGACATAAATCACCCACCCAACCTTGTTGAACCACCCTCTAAATATTGGCTTAGACAAAAACAACATTTTCATGAATCAAAACAATTAGTCAAACAATATGAACAGAATTACTTTGATAAGCATGAGAAATTTTTGAAAGGTATTCCAAACCCTGAAATTGATTTAAATGACATTGTGTATTTGAAAGCCCTACACCCACCCTCTACCTTTATGCCAAAATTCACTGGTCCCTATGTTGTTCTAAGAAAGTTCAGAAATAACAACTATCAAATACGTGATGCGGATGATGATACGGCAAGACCCTTTAAAGTGAATGTTTCAAAACTTTTCAAAAAACATTAATTTGTATATAGATATTTTTTTTTTTAATTCCTATTTTAGTTGGTGTATGTTTGTGTGTTAAATCAAAATTTTACTCCAGAAAAAATAAGTCCACTGTTTGCAAAATATATCTTTATTTTATTCATTTTTACATTATACACATTTATTTAGTACAAATATTGTTTACTTTATGTTAGGGATTTATGTACATTTATTCACATAATGAGTAATATACAGCAACAGCAAAATTCCAAGACACTTTGTGCCATATGCAGTTTTATTGAATTCAATTCTTGCACATATTCCTTTTGTAGAGTGTAAAAAAAAAAAAAAAAAAAAAAAAAAAAAGAGGAAACAGAAAAGGTTGACAATATTTGGGTAGAGAGTCTTGTCAAAGGCCTAGGCGGGATCTCTTACTTGTGCTCAGGCTGGTCCTGGCATTCAGTGCTACTTTTGTATTGAAAACTTTTGATTTTATTTTTTTTAAGCATCATCACATCATGACAAGAAACTGAAATTCTCTTTTAATTTGCACTCATTTGATAATCTTACCTTAGACAAGTAGATCATTAACACCATAATATTATGACGAGGGATTCTGCAAAGGAAAATTGTCTTTTTTTTCTTACCTATAACTTGCATATTTGAGTTTAGTATAAATGTAACGCACAAGGTCACTATAAATTGTTGAAATACTTTGAGAAATTCAGGCAAACTAAATTTGACATCAATTTGAAAATTAAGAGATATATTATTTTTTTTTTTTAATCTCCATTCTCTGTGCACAGAATTATGCTTTATTTGGATTCCTATTACTCCTTACAAAGACTAAAAAGGGTTGAGCCTAATCAATAGTGTCTTCAACCGTCTTTAAATAAGGTTATAAATGTTAGGATAAATATTCTCCAATTCTTCTTATTTAATATAGCAAAAGTATAGAAAATTTTAGATACTTACTTTAATCTAAATACTTACCATCTGCCTGTTCCAAAGTGTACCAAGTTTAACAAATGTGTTGCTCAATTCCTACGATATGTGATATTGGTTATCTAGTCCAGAATTTTATATTTTTCCAATTATTTGTGTTTACTATTATATATATATGTATTTATGTGTACTTTTTCAATTGTCTGAGACATTTGTTGAAATATATCTTGAGTGAATTTTTTTTTCTCTAATATGTACACGACTTACCATTTAATATGTATAAATTTGTTGTTGGTTTTGCTGCTCCTGTTCCGTTGGTTCTATGTTTACGTAAAAGTTTTAAGTTACAGGCAAAATATTTTTTTTTTCCCTTTTTTTTTTTTTTCCTTTTGGTGGGGGGAAATGTTATGTTTTAAAAAACATAACACTACTTTATTCTTAAGTTTCAAATAATTCAACACTATTTTATTTAAAATTATAGGTTTTCAGTTTCCTTTTATTTAAAAAGCTTTCTCTTTCGAAATTATTTTATACTCCTCGAAAATTTCTATCAAAATCGATCGCGATCTATTTATTTAAAAGATTTCCGTTTTTACTTGAAAATTTGCCTTTTTCAAAAATAAAATAAAATAAAAACAAATACAGAAATTCCGTATTAATATAATATCGTAATCGATATTCTATGCATAAATCACTAAGAAAATAATAGTAGAGAAATTACTTAAAGTGCAAAATTAAAATTAAAATGTATAAAATCAGAAAAACCCTAAATTATCTTGTCAGCAATCAGTGTCCCGATTTTGCATTTAAAATTATTTTTCCAAGCTTTATTTATATGTAACATTAATTTCATTAGATAGCTTATTTTATTTCCTTTAATTTGAGCCATCGCTCATAGAAATAGCTTAAAATTTAATTGTTTTCCCTTCAAAAAATCATAAGTCCAAAAAATACCTTTTTTATTTGACTGTATTCTTAAATTCAGCGGTCAGCCATGTTTGCTTAAAATTCTCGACTTTCCCGCGCTTTCAGAGGGGGAAGAGATGTTCTAGAATACTCCGGAAGGTTCCTGGCGTCCGTTCTTGACGTCACTGGCGTCTTTTTCGCACGCGCTGATTGGCTGGATCGGAATAAAGCGCGAATTTCCGATAGCTTTCGAGGCAGAACAGTAGGTGGTCGCCGGAGAAGAAAGTCGTGTGTTTTAAGCCGAGGCCGGGATAATTCCCACGCCGAAGCTCGAAGCAGAAACTCGGATCTTCTGCTCAATAAAAATGAAGTTCTTCAGCCCTTAGAATTACTTACCTGCTGTATTCTATTAAATGTCCTTCATCACGGAGCAGGTGCAGCAGTATTATATATATATATATTTTTTGATGATGTAAAATTCCTGTCCGGCCAAGCAAAACCTGTCATCAACGAGATCGTCTTTTATTAAATGAGGTAAAGTTACTTTTTTGCCAAGCTAACTGCTCTACTTCAAAAAGTTTGCAACTTATACAACATATCTGGATGATAGCGTTTCAGCGACAACAATCGTGAAGAGTGTCTACCGTCATGCCTGAAAGTTAGTCCGTCTCGGCAAATGTCCGCACAATATTCTTTTCTAACCATTTACTCCTCAGAAGCCAGTGCTGATCGTAGAAATTGCGTGGCCACATATCCAGACTACGAGTTGAAAGCTGTGTACCCGGCTACTAGTGTGCGTGATGGTTTCCCTTCTAAGCTTTCCAGAACGATAACACTAAATCCCAAATAACTGTGCAAGATTTCATGAATGGAACTTTATTTCTTTTTGAACTTTTGGCCAAATTCACGAGTAGGACTTTATTGCATTCGGACATATACATCATCACAATCTCTAAAATGTATAAATATAGTATGACTACTACATTATCCAAGAATTATAATTTCGGTGCTTATATTATGTTTGTTTAAGTGTGTTAAAGTGTGTTAAAGTGTTTTCGATTTGTGGTGCCACAAGTTCAGTGCTAATTTTTGGATTAATTATTAAAGTGATGTACTAATAAAGAAATTTTGGTATGTCAAGTTTTCTCTTGTCCTTTTTATGTATTTTATTTTTCATTTGAGATGTATTTCCTTTTCAGGGTAATCACTCCTGCTTTAAATAATTACAATTTGTACTCCACTAGCAAATTTACAAAAACGATCACCAAGGTCTCCTTTTTTTTTTACTTAGACTAAGTGTTAATAAAAAAGAAAATCTATTTTTTTTTTCTCATGTGTGTTTTAGCTCTGCATATTGAATTTTTGATATTTAGTAACTTATCAGAGATCATTCACTCAGTTTCATTAACGTGTTTTTTTTCAAAATCTAAATTCTGAAAGATTATTTTCTTTCAATTTCTTAAGCTATCCCCAGTAAGACCAGTTTCCATGTATCAATTATTAATATTTTGATATTCAAAATTCTTTTGACGAGAAATAATACTGCATACTACAAAATATGAATATATACAATAAAGAATACTACAAAAAAAAAATATAATGATAATAATATTGCATACTCATTTTGCCTATGCAAAATATTTTAATCCTGATAATATAAATCTGCCATATATAGAACACATGGTGCCATATGTAGAACAACCACTTTAAATATTTCTCCACCTTTACGAAATTCTGTTATAAACATCTAATGGCATTTGAGCGTAATTACCTGTACATGGCAACTAAATAATTTAGGTAATTACCTCTAGATGTCACTAATATTCCATCTACTGTAGAGACCCTGTATTAGAAATATAGGGTCTCTAATTTGCTCTGAAAATAATTTGAAATTTGCACCGTAACGTTATCTTCGAAGTTTGACAATAAATAGTTATTAAAAAGTGTTGACCGGAAATAATATTGTATGTTGGAAAAAAAAATGTTTACATTCCAAAGGTGTACTGTAGCTTACATATTCGAAAATTGTATCTTTATAACTGTTCCATATTATGAGTGTTCCACATTAAAAAATTGATTTCCTAGTAAAATATTTGGTTATATATATATTTTTTAATTATTTTTCTCCCAACTACTAAGCATTAATATATTTATTTCAGGCACAGAAAAAAAAATAAATAAATAATCAGGCTTCGTACGGTTAAGTAATTAACCATTCTACACAAATAATTAATTTTTTAAAAAATGTTGAACATAGTTTGCTATTTTTATTATATTAATTATTTTATAAAGAAGTAAATGATCTTATTTCAATTTACATGTATTGAATTACATGCATGTAACAGAATGAAATTAATGTCATACTATGAGTTTCATGAGTACAGATTGAAAAATGACTCTATTTCAGAATTAACTAAGTATGGGTTCGATTATACAGGTTGAGTCATATAAGTATACCTGTTTTGTTACATTATAAGACTTTTAGCCAATAGGTGAACACACATAGAATAAATTGATGTAGAAACCCTACACATAGATTAAGTTTATCGTAATTATTCACAAATCAATCGTAATTATTCGTAAAAAGTATCCTTTGAATTGTTAAATGATTATATGGTATAGTAAGAAATATCATGTGATAAAAATAAGCGCGGAGTACGGAGGGCAATGGAACACGTGCTACTTCTGAAATTTTTCAGTAAGGCGTCATCTAGAGAGCTTTTATACAGAAAGCGACGTCTAAGGGTAAAATTTAGACAACATCGTATAAGCATATTTTTTTTTTTTTTTTTTTTTTTTAACCAAACTGGAGTTTGATAGAAAAAAAAAATTAACGTTTCTTAATTTAATACCAAAAAATTTACATTTATACATAACATCGTTTCTTGGCAATAATCCTTATTTTTATCTATAGTTTTGAACACAGTGTTTTAAATAAAATAACAACATGTTAAAATCTGGATGATAGCAAAAACAATTTCACAACCAATCAAAGGTTGGATAGCTTTTCTCCTTATAGGTTCTCTAACGTCGCTTAATCCAAAATTCTGTCTCTCCCTCTCTTTATATATATATATATATATATATATTAAAGAACCTTATATTTACGCAAAATTTGTTAAATATTTTATTTATTAAGTTCAATCAATATATTTTTACAGGGTGGCGACAATGGGGGAAAACAGGGAAATCATGGAAAAAGAGTACTTCATCAATCTGGAAATATCAGGGGAAAATCAGGGATTTTTGTAATAAGGCCTACAAATCATGGAATTTTTCATTTTTGCTCAGCAGCATGATTGAAAGAGAGCCAGACAGGTGCTATCTTAACAATGATTGCACAGGATTGGCTGCTTTCTAGTTAAATTTTACCAAGTTAACATAAAAAATAAATAATTAATTAATTTTTAGTGGAACAACATGAGGTATAATTTTATGTCTTGATGTTGATATGTTGTGCAGTTAAAATAAGTCATATTTTTATAATTTTGTTAATTTCTCCAAAATTTTGAATTTTTCATTTTATTTTCCTTTTTGTGAGTAAACAACAACAAAAAAAAAGTAAAAAGATTGAGATGCTTTTGTCCATCAGTATAGTTTTTTGAACTGCAGTGGCTTAGAGAGCATGTTACACAAGAGTGTGATTTACACAAAATTATGGAATGTATATGTAACGAAAATCATGGAAATTTGTCAAAATTAATCGTGGAAATCATGGAAAAAACAGGGAATTTTTTTTCTTTTTTTTTTTTTTTTTGTATTCATTTTGTTTTATAATCTTTAGATTATTAATTTTGTTATACAAAACTATCTAACAAAAAATTGTCATTTTATTAGACGGTTGATTTTTAGTTATTGAAAATTTGGTGTAGACAGAATTATTGAAAAGCAATAAAACTATTTTTCATTGTCTAAATAAACTGGATACTTTATATTTGGCAAGGCAAAGATAATAACATTAATATATTTTTTTCTTGTCAATCGTTTAAAAACAACTAGATCCAGACCTACCACTTATGTCGGGACAGATTTCTTAAACATAATTCCTTTCGCTTCTACAATCACGTCTGAGAACTCCAGCATCAATTATGCTCCTTCTGACTATCCTCTGAAATTTCGTCAAATCTCCTCTGATTATAGATGTCTGGAAATTTTAAACACAAGGTTAGAAATGAAATTCTCCGTTGTGATTTCGAATAGGCATCATGCGGTGTCATCGTTGATCAGATTTGAAAGACGCAGGTCCAGAAGTGACGAGTGCACAATAACTTTATTGACAGAATTGCATGAAAGTGCAAGTGCGTCAAAAAAGTTACTGAGTACTCGTCAGAAGTAATAACCAAAATGAAAAATAACTTTTTGGTTATAAGAATATAATATTCATAAAAGTTCACAATTTTTATAGTTTGTGGAAGGTAGGAAGCGATATAATAAATGAAAAAAAAAAAAAAAAAAGATTTACTAAGCACGAAATGATACCAACATGCATGCTACACTGTTAAAAAATTCAACAGAAAACTCCGTGTAATCTATTATCTTAAGTCTTACTTAAAATTACAGAGAAAAATAAACGGAGATGTTAAAAAACTTATTTTATAAATTCATTTTAATAACTAATATTAATTTAATTAATTATTGGTGAGAATATATTTCGGACTTAGAATGCTTTTTCTATAGTAGAAACAGTCATTTTCAATTTTAATTAAAAAATTAAATAATAAATTTAGGTAAAAATACAGAATAAAGATTGAGAATCTCGATTATTCACTTTTAACTAAGAATTACTGTAAATTTACTGAGACTCTCGATAAATATTTACATTAAATTTACAGAAATTTTTAACAGTAATGGAAATACAGTTCGGCTTTTTTTCCTGACTCTTCCTTCGCTATATTTATATAGTAGCAATTTTCACCTTAACTGATCTTGGGAGCATGTTTTAGGAATTTACAGTTTAAATATAGTGGTAGAAGGGAAAAGAGTGGAACCGTTGCATTTAATTCATGAACCAGGACATTACAGAATCACATACAATAAGAAAAACTCAAATTACATATATGTTTTATTATAAAACAGAAATAAGTAAGAAAAATCTTATCCAAAATTTTTTATCAAATTTACAGATTTTTAGATAAATAAATAAAGTTTTAAAAACACTATTCTAAAATAATATTCCAAAACAGTACAGAGTTAATAAAATGATAAAATAACACAATATATAAACGTTGATAAATAAGAGGCAAATTAAATTCAATTAACAAATAACCAAAAATATGCGAAACTTTACAAAAAGTTACTTTTAATTAAACAAAAAATTTTCATCTGAGATTATTTAATGATTGAGAATTTTTCTGCAAGACTCAATTACTACTTTAATTATTTTGCTTTATTTCTCATAAGTTCTGGCAAAATTGTATATTTTATTTTAGTTAAAAATTTTATGTTTAGCGTTCCAACTGATTATTGAAAAAACGTAATTTTATATAATAGATTATAAATTGTTACTACAATGAATTAATTATAAGCAGCTCATGTTTATGCAAATGTCTTAAATGCATAACTTTTAGCAAAGTAACCAAAAGCTTTCATGTATCGAAAGTTTGATATTATCTGAAATTGAATTTTTGCCCTGCAAATTAAATGATTAGCTGATTTCAGACTACATTGATATCATCATTAACTCAATTGACACCCTCCTATCAACGCCAGAATGGATTAGAATGTCTTCATTTATATTATTCGATCATGCCTACGTATTTGGATCATGAAATTTTATTAATATACTTAATAATAACGTAACGAATACACATGACATATGTTTTTAAAATTGCTACATTTATTAGAATGGATCAATGTTTTAACATTTTATTGAAAATATAAATGAAGTGTTTATATATTGATACGAATTTATTTGTATATCAAATAAAAATCAAATTTTAAAAATTTCAAAAATCTTTAAATGTAACAAAGAAAACAGTTATTATTATGTATTAAACTATTAAATTCCAAGAGCTTGTTTTCTAAATGTTTGTATTTAACTGGTTTTAGGGTATTAAATTACTGTAATAATAAAATTTTCTGTACCATATCACAATTTCTAGATATACAGGGCACATCGGATTTTGTTCTTATGTGTTATTACTTTTTACTTGAATGCTAGCAGTATTGTAAAGAAAAAAAATAATAATCAGTTATGTGATCTGTTTTGTGCTCGCGATAAACGATTGGAACAGGAAACGGCATACACGGTTTAAAATGTAATCACACTACTCTGCTGCTTCTTTCTTTTTACAAATCTTATGCTGTGTTCCAATTTGTAATCCTTAATATTTTTTTTTCAATTGTTCTAATTCTGCTGTAACAAAAAAAAAAAAAAAAAAAAAAAAAAAAATGAAAAATGTATGCTATATTAAAAATAGTATCTTTAAAACCTTGTGTGATATGATATTTCTGATGGTTAATTGAGATTCTACATGAAAAAGCATTAAGAAATTATTTCAACAAATGGAAAATGACTATTAAGTAGTATAATATGCAACTATATTTCAAATCAGGGAAGGTTTCATTTTTTGGACTTCTTTTCGACTATTCTTGTGTTACTGAAATAAAATTAGAATCTCCATTGAAATTATCTTCCAAAAACCTACCAGTTTGGAAATCATATACAAAATAAATTCATCGAACGAATTTACAAATAATTCATTCGAAAACTTTTAATTAGCCTTTTGATGAGAGTTTTTATAAATTAAAATTCGAACTGATGTTAACATCTTTATTATTTAAGACATCTTTATTATTATATTATTGTTTAGAATTGATGAAAGCATCGTACATTACATTCTTTCATCATGTAAATTAGAAAAATTGAATGAATTAAAAAATTATCTGAGATTTTGTATAAAAAAATAATTTATTGAACAAATTTACAAAATTTTCAGTCTACGTTTTTAGTTCGCATTTTCTTTAAAATATCTGTGAAGTAAAAATCGTTTGAAAATCTAATGCCATTTTCATTGTACAGAATACAGAAAATATTTTCATTTAAGTCAGAATAAGAACTAGATGAAAAGACAACTGTTATCTGAGAGAAGATATTTAAAGTACTTTTTTATGTATAGTTTCAGTGTAATGTATGAAAATAATAGATGGAGATATAGATCCTAATTACAAGGTACATATATTCAAAGATTGCATTTTATTGTTTAAGAGAGCTAAGCAACCATATAATGAACTACCAAATCTTCCATATTTTACTCTTTTTTGGCAATGAGAAAATTTATTATTATTTTTTATGTGTATTTCAGTAAATGTTTTCACTAATTAACTTTAAAAAAAAAAAAAAAAAAAAAAAACTGACACCAATAATGCTTAAAAATTTGCAACTGTGAACTAACATAATTTTAAATGCAAAAAATATGACATGTCACTATGTTAAAAAAATTACATAATGTCATCTTATTGCTTACAAATGATAAATTAAATTATATTAAAAAAAATAAAAAGTTTACCGTATTAACAGTTATGTGTCAATCTTATTATGGATCCTTTGCGCCTCACTCATACACTTAATGATACCGGTTTCACTAAAATATTATGATATTATTTATGTATGTTAATGCACTTTGTGTCTCCAAATCAATTAAAAAACTAGAAATCCAAAGGATCCAACAATCAGGACAACAAATCCAACAAACCTTAACTCACCATTTTGTACAAACAAGTTTTTTTTTTTTTTTTTTTTTTTTTTTTTTTTTTTTTTTGTTGTTGTTGTTGTTGTTGTTGTTGTTGTTAAAGGAAAAGGATTGTAAAATTTAAGGAGAGAAAACCTTTTGGAAATTTCAAAAAATCGATTTTTTTTTTTTTTTTTTTTTCGAAAATATAATATACTGAGAGTATATTGACCAGAGGAAAAATTAAAATATTAAATATTTACGGAGTTATCGCACATATAGTCGAGCGCACTGCAAATCGTATATTGTAAGCTAGTGAACCAGGTAGCCTTAATTCCTGAAAATATAAAAAGAGCATCTCCTACCGATTTATCAAGATTTGCCTAGAGATGATTTACTCCAAACATGCTTGGGTGGTCATACCCAGACAGCTAACGAAGGTTTCAACGCCACAGTTTGGCGATTATCTCCAAAACACCTGCATTCTGGACTAAAAGTTGCTGTAATCTCTGCATACATCGCTGCTAGTATATTTAATGAAATCTACACGTCATTCTTAGAATTATGGATAATTTAGAGATAATTATTGGCAGCTATGCCAAAGTTTTTGCCAAAAACACCGATGAGGAGCGAGTAACGAGACAGAACCAGAGGAGTCTTTCTGAGACAAAATCAGCTCCTACAGCCCGAAAACAGCAGCAGCTTGAGGAAAACTAAATTTCCGAGGAAGCTGAAGGTCTATTATATGCACCTGGGATCGCTGATTGATCGGTAAGTCACAAAAACTAGTCGTTTTATCGTACCGAAAGTTTAAATGTGAATATCTCGAATCTGTATTTTCAAATACTGCTCGTTCTGTAACTTAAAAAGTTATAGATTGATTTCACTGAAATTTTGTGAGGCTTTCCTGTATATCATTATCGGAAAGATGAACTTAAAGTTTTAAAGATTTCGAGTGAATGAACTACTTTTTGAGGATAAAAATGTCGAAAAAATAGTATAATATTTGAATATTTTATTAAAGAGCATACTTAATTCAAAATTTTACACTTTTTTTTATCATTTTATAGGTTTATCTTTCCCGTGCATGTGTCAGAAATAGAAAGTAGTTTTTTTTTTTTTTCAGATCAACAGAAAAAGAGTGACAATTGCAGCACTTTTGGACCTCGCACCAGAGATGCCCGAAAGAAAATTTCACTGAGCCGCTATTTTGTAAAAAAAAAAAAAAAATTAATAAAATAAAATAAAACATTGTTTTTATATTTTTCAGAGTTCACATAAAATGATGTTAAAACTTAAAAATGATCCAATTATTTTATCACCTTTAAAACCACTGTTGAAAAACGACTCATTTTGAAGCGTCTAATGGGTTTTCCCCCTTAAACAAATTCTTTTATTTTATTTACCTTCTTGACATGGCCAGTAATGATATCATCAAAGCATATAATACACATTTTCTTTTATAGAATAAGCTGCTTGATATTTTAGAATTATTTCTGTAGTTTTTAATATACCAGCCACCTTTTACTAAGAAGAAATTAGAATTTTCTAAAATCTTTTTTTTTTTTTTTTTTGGAATTATATCTTTAAAGAAAACATAAATCCCGAGGGTAATATGTTAGTTTACATCGCGATATACAGATCATGTTCTATTTTCAATCTACTCAATGTTATTTTTTAACTAACTTAATGGAAAAAGGAAACTTTTTTTTCAAGAGTGTATTTAAACAAAACTATCGGATGCCCAAAATTACATGAGAACCCTCCGCACTAAAAACTGCAAATGACAACTTACAATATAGGAAAGTAGATATTTCACGCTTACTTGAATCGAGAAAAATGGACTATACACTTTTTGGGCAGTAGAGTTTTCAATAATGAATGGAAAGTAATCTTTCATTAGGAAAATCATTTAAGGTTGGTTGTATTGCAACATTTCAGTAACTCACTGGCCACTTAGGAGTCGTACATTAGCATTTGCTGTTGTTTTCTAAAACGTGACACGAGAATGACTAGATATTTATCCCATCTCTATCACAGTGCTTAATACATTCTCTTCGAATAACTTAACTAACAATTGGTCGAAAATGATAGGTCCATATGTGTTTATACTGTTGATCTGTCATCTTGTAAGGTTTTATATACAAAATCTGATAAAATGTATGTTTATTTCTCGTAATAAATATATTTTATGATTTTTTTTTTTTTTTTTTTTATTCAAAATAATTTTCAAATCTAAATGACTCAAACACTGGATATTTCCTTTTAAAAATTCAATTAAGATGATAATAAATTGCACTTATTAATTAATAAGTCACACATAAAAGCAAACACATAAGCCGTTTGGCATTTCACTGATTTCTGAATTGTTACCTCAAAGCAAGAATATATCAGAAAATTTTATTTTATCCCTAACAGAATTTCTGATCAACAAAGATGACGTCAGCACATTCAATAATTTTACACTTTCACTGAATTTACTTGCTAACGGCTTATTCATTAGAATTTTCACACTCCACTTGATGACGACCAAATTTATGCGTCATATAAATTCATTTTATCTAACTATTCGACAACGCAGAGAGAAATTTTATTTCTAAAACTTATTTGGAATCCTTTGAATGTATAAAATAATTCAAACTACACAAGGTTATTAAAAAAGTCATTTCCAATATGTATGTATTTATTTTAAAAAAATAAATTAAATTAAATTAAATAAAACGTTTTTAACATTGGAGGTTCATCCCACTAGAATTAATATATATATATATATATATATATATATATATATATATATATATATATATATCAGTCTTCTATTACATCTGTCTTATCTGTTATTTCAGTCCTGTATACAATGTTAATCAGTCAGAGATTTAAATGCCGAATCATACAATAATCAACACGGAATTTTTGTCAAGTACTGCATCTGTATTTCGTTTATAATTCTAAAAGTATAGAAGTTATTTTAGCGAAATTATTAATGAATAACCGTGCATTGCGTAAAATACGATTTCGCATAAAGGGAAGAAATGAAATTACACAACATCTATGAGCCCTACCTGTGACCGAGAGTTTCTACTTTCTACGATGGTAACCGGACGGTGCCGCATTCAAAACCAGGTGGTTCTCCTCACCTTAACCATTCACAGATTTCCGTAATTTTTCACCAAAACTTGCATAAGTATAGCCTAGGCTCCTTTAGAAAAACATCCACAGAGGGCATCCCTCCCCTAGAGCTCCTTTAATAATACAGGCTTACGCATCAGCCGCCACATTTTTGCCTTGGAAGACGCCAGGTTTCCCGCTTGGCGCATTTGTCGCAGCTATGTTTTTCATCTAACAGAATCTCTGAGAAAAACATAAACTTTTTTTAATGTTCTTTTCTGGAGGAATTTAAGCCATTTATTGTATTTTAAAAGTCAATTTAAATTCTTTGGGAATACATACTCCTAGTTTTATAATGCGCATTTTCCGCAGACAAACTTAATAATCACACATACACACACACACATATATATATATATACTTAATTCTGAATTTCAGAATTAAATTAGTTCTAAAATCCTCACATCATTTTCTATTATTATTATTATTATTATTATTATAACCATTTAGATCGGAGTCTTCAGATTGCTTAATATCTGCAAACATCTTCCTTCTCAAACCCATTTAAATTTTTAATGTCAGACAAATTTTTCTTAATAATAGTAAAATTAAAGTTTATTTTAAGTCAACTGGGGTAATTTTGCGGTTAGTGTTTGGGCCCTTTAAAGATATTTTGGGTTTCATCATTTGGGTTCATAAAGTTAACTTTAAAAATTTTGAAGACATATATTCTCAAAATTATTTTAATTTTCTAATTTTCGATATGTAAAATTCGATAAGTTGAGTATTATAATTTTTTAAACAAATAAAATTGTTGTATAAATTTAATAATGGTAGCTTTTGAATATTTTTTATACGGTTATTTAATGCCTTATTTGAAGTAAATTCAATATTAGCTTCTTCCCTCCCCCCTCAAATATATATATAGTCTGGCAGTTTGGAACCAACTAGGAAAAGCCTTCATCCTGCAGTGGATTAACCGTTTGAGTCCCAAACAGCGTTATCGCGCTGTTGAGATTTTATGTCGGGAAAACCCAGTACTTTTCGAACATTGTGGATAACTGACAGTGCGTTACCGATTGTTTAAGTCGCGCGCTCAGATTTACTGAGGCAAGTACATCACACAGCTCTTTTTAATGTAAATAGTACATTTCACGAGAATCGCGTTACCTAACAAATACAATAAGCGCTATTTGCTCCGACTGGGATTCATCGATGTAAAATAAACAAAGCGCTATTGCGCCGCTTGGTATTTCTCGACATAAAATAAAACAAGCGCTATCGCGCTGCTTGGGTCTTTTTGTACTCATTTAGAGAAAGCGCGGTTGCGCTGTTTGGGATTCTTTGACAGTGTTTTTTCAATACCGTTTGGGACTCAAACGGTTAATAAAGGCTGAAATTAATGATGATATATATGTATATATTGTATGTAGCAACTGGGTGTACGGTGGCGAGCTGTCCGTCAGGCACACAATAAATACTAGGAGATATTCAACGAAACTGCTTTATTTTCTTCAACATAGCAAAGTTGTGGCGACATGGCAAGGCAAGGGGGTTCATGGGAAGGCTTGGACTATCTCCGGAAACGTCTGTGATCGCCGTCCGGGATTTTACGCCTCCCGGCGATCGTTGTTCGGCAAACTATCACTCCTTTGTAATTTCGGAGGAGGACTGCAGTGTGGAAGTGTATAACAAATCAAAATCGTGGCACGAAGTGTCCGTTTGTTTAATGTTTGGGCTTTTATACCTTCTGGATTTGAAAGGCTCATAGTTCATTTGCAGAATATCCGGATTTGCGCTGACTTGATTATTAATAAAATGATTTTTCCTCGATGATTGATTTATAAAGTCACGTCTGCCTTGGAGATAATTTAGAAGTTTTTATTTATTTTCATCTTTTACCGATGCTTGATTTCAATGGAAATTATTTTGTTCTTTAGTTTGATGCTATTTTACTGATTTTTATATCGTTAAAAGATATTTGATCATTTCCTCCTCCTCCTTTTTAAAAAAAGGAGCGAAGCTAACCAAAGTCCTCCTTGCAAGGTTAATCCTACTGACTCTTTTTAGCAACTGGGTGTACGGTGGCAAGCTGTCCGTCAGGCACACAATAAATACTAGGAGATATTCAACGAAACTGCTTTATTTTCTTCAACATAGCAAAGTTGTGGCGACATGGCAAGGCAAGGGGGTTCATGGGAAGGCTTGGACTATCTCCAGAAACTTCTGTGATCGCCGTCCGGGATTTTACGCCTCCCGGCGATCGTTGTTCGGCAAACTATCACTCCTTTGTAATTTCGGAGGAGGACTGCAGCGTGGAAGTGTTTAACAAGTCAAAATCGTGGCAAGAAGTGTCCATTTGTTTAATGTTTGTGCTTTTATACCAAATTTTCTGAGCTGCTGATTGGTTCTTTAAATCGTATGGACTCTTAAAAAGAATTTATGTGATTAATTAATATGCAGCTCAATGCAGAGAAGGTTGCAAATTGCGTTAACGTCAGTAAATGTCGACTTATAATTTCGTTTTTTTTTTCTGATTTCTGAGTTATAAAGTCTTCTGCTAGGAAACAACCTTTAAAGGGGCAATTACGAACTATTCGCAATTATAATTTCAATTAGCTATTTTTACACATTTAATCTGGGTTTTTACTAATTTAAATTTATTTATTTTTATCCCTTTCATATATATATATATATATATATATGTGTGTGTGTGTGTGTGTGTGTGTGTGTGTGTGTGTGTGTATCAACCAGACACAAAAACATTGATATAAATTAATTTATAAAACGCGCAAGAATTGTTTCAGTGAATTTCTTTCTTTCTTCTTCTTCTTTTTTTTTTTTTTACATTAATTAGGCAAGCCTTTTCACCAGGTTAAAAAATGTAGCTATAATTGCAATGCGAAAGCATCTATTACGAAGGTTTTGCTCAATTTTTAGATAGGAAATAATTGATGCTTTTTATTTTCCGAACATACATGTGAAAGAAAAGTATTGCAATCATGTTAAAAATCCGGCTTTGTAAAGTTAGTGATTCTACACGTTTTTAAGCACCCTGAGTCTATTTTTGCTGATTTTACGGTGATGTATGCATGCATGTATGTGTGTCTGTGAATGTATGTAATTGAAAAATTATAGCATCTAAACGCTTCCCATACAGCACAGAATATTTTAGTTATGTTGCAAAAAGCTTACAATCTTTCAAAAACGTAACACATTTAAATATGCTCTCTGATACCTTTCTGAAACATTCTCACTTTTCGATGTTTCATCTGTTAAGTGATTGAAACGTTTCTGTTACGTATCTGATTTTTTGTTACGATCGTGGACATTTCTACGTTTTTGAAACTAATAGGAAAGCAGTCTGAACGCTTTTAAACGTTTTTGGAATATTTATAATGTTTTGATGTTATATGACTGTTATGTTTCCGGAACATTTTGTGCTGTTAGGGTTTGTTCGAATGCGCTGAAAGTTGGTAAGCATGTTATGGGTCATCGTCGCACGAAACTTATTGATTTTGGTGAATCTAGCACGTATAGATTTTTACAGGGACAAAAAGTAAAATTCCGCATCATTATTGCCTATGGGCTCAAATTTTTTAAAGTGCGATAGCTGAACGCCTTATTCGATCGAGGTGAAAGTTTATACACATATTATGGGTCTCCGTTGCCCGAACAATATAGATTTTTGGTGAATTTAGCACTTATAGATTTTTACAGGTACATAACTAAAAATTCTTCATCATTATAATTTAAAAGTTCAAACTATTTGAAATACAATAGCGTTAAATTAAACAACATATTATATGCAGAAAACACTGAAACATCCGATTATAATATTCTCTTTTGTTTATTTAATGACTTCTCTTTTATTTATTTAATGACTTCTCTTTTTTTAAATTTTTTTATACAACCGTTTATTATACAACCGTTCGGAAAATCGAGTGGAGTTACTCTAGATTTTGTGTTTTTAAATTTTTATATCTTTTTTACAAATTCCTTACGCTACGTTATTGATCATCAGTTTTTTACTGTATTTTACCGCACGAAAACATTGAACTACTTTTGTAATAAAAATCACAGAACATTAAATAAAGTATAAAATTTAACTATTCCAGTAATCGAACATTTTTTATTTTTTTCCAAAATAAAGAAACTGTTACTTATATTTATTTATTTTTTCGTCTTAATACTTTAAGTATTTAATATTAATTAATTCTGTTTTACCATTTTTTACTTTTCGAACATACATATGTAAGGATAGTATTTTAATCGTGACAAAAATTTGACTTTGAGATTTTGGTGTATCTACAGATTTGGTTCATTTTTGCTATTTTTAAGGTCATATATGTATATATATGTGTGTTTTTATGTGTGTGTATGTGTGCGTATGTATGCATGTGAGTAAACACGATAGCATCTAAACGTTTTGTTCGAATCAGCTGAAAGTTGGTACATATATTATAGGTCACTGTAGCACAAACTATATTCATTTTAGTGAAATTTAGCATCAGTGTTTATTTTTCTTTTTGTTTTCTTTTACAGGGATGCATGTGGGGTTTGCGTGATTGCAAACTCCACCTTACTTTTAATTAATTAATTAAGTAAATAGATAATTGAAGAGCACGAGACTTGAATATAAATTATAAATAAGTCTTTTATTTGAACTTAAATCAGGGGAGATTTTTTGTTCCTGGAACTCAATCAAATAATTAAATAAATAAACAATTAAGAGAAACATAGAACTTAAATCTCACCCAGCAGAAGTAGTGGAAACTCAGAGAACACTGCTTTCAGTTGACTCGCTGAACTATGCTCACTTCAGAATTGACGGCAGGATTCCTCTGTACGGCAATTCTTTTAGTGCAGCTTCCAGTCTATCTACTCACCGTAACACTCGCCAACTTGGAAAACTCCACTATCGGATAACTTCGCACTAGCATAAGAATCTAGGCCTCATCCACACCACACTCTCTACCACAATACCTTGATATTTATCCTTAATCCAACCACCTCCAATCACTTCATTTAGCAAAACTTCGATCCCAGGTCGCGCTCATCGACCTAGTCGTTCGGAGTTTTCCGTGGTTTCCTCCGAAACTTGCGTAAATACGGGCTAGGACCCCTTAGAAAGACCCCCATGGAGGGCATTCCCCCTCTAGGCCTAGGACACATCATGAGTCAATCGGCCTTAAATCCTACAGCCCAACCCAACCCGCAAGTTACTTTCTCCGTTTCAGCTCTATGCCGATGCAAAATCGTCCCGACTTTATCTGAAAATTCGCCGACCGTTAGCGTCGACCTTCCTAATCTCCCAACTATTGCGTCAACGGAAGTCGCTGGATCCAGCTTTTATAAAACTGTGATGACCTTCCATGGTCTCAACCTAACACACAAAGAAAAAATCTTTATCATCATGGCCTATGGGCTAAAATTATTTAAAGTGGTATAAGCTCTACACGCCTTATTCAAATGAACTGAAATTTTGTACACATGTTATAAATCCCTTTCGAACAAACTGTATAGATTTCGGTGTATCTCGCTCTACCAGACTTTTTTTACACGGACACAACGAAATTTTTTTTATCTTTATGATCTAATGGACTCAAATTATTTGAAATGCAATAGTGTTAAATTAAACAGCATTTAGGGAAATAAACTCACACACCCTATAACAATTTTCTTGATTGTTTATTTATCGACTTATCTTACTTTAGTTTATCTAAGGTGTCTGCCTACCTTTAAAATGCGATTTTCTTTCAAAAATCCGATTTTCTATTTTTGATTTAATATTAAAGCCTAAGATTTTAGCGTTCTAAATCAGTGTGAATCTTGTTTCTATCTTACGCGTTGAACTTGACGTTATTAGAACTTGAGCTACAGGCATTTTTAATAATAGTCACTCGCAAGTTTTTGAAACCGGAAGTGAACGTAAATGTTTGTTTACATAAATGTTTTACTCAATATAAGCATCAAAATTTATTACTGCATAAAAAATTAATTTAAAAAAGAAAAAAAAACTTTGAAATAAATCAGGAACTTTTTAAAATTATTTTTTATTTAGTAGGTAAAATATGGTTTTTAATTATGTTTTCTGCTTTTTCTCAAAATGAGATTTTCAACATTTTGTTTCATCGCAAAACGGCATAACTCCAAAAGTTATAATTGAAACGTTATGAAACTCTGATAAAATACTCTAGAGGAGTTGTTTTAGGGATTGAACTACGGCAATGAATCTAGTTAAATTATTATTATTATTATTTATTTTTTTTTATTTTTGTCGATAGAAGTTATGAACTGTCATATATATTCATGATTTTTTCAGCATGTAAAATGTTAACGTCTCAAAAATATTAAATAGCATGGTTATAGTTTTGAGAATAGTTCATTCCTTTAAGGACATTTCAATAATCAAAATAAAATTTAGAGAATAAAAATATCTTTATTTAAATTTGACTTATGATGTTTTGAAAAAGTGCTTTCTTTTTCGCAAATTTTACGTGTATTTTGAGCTTAAATATCAAAATATTTTAAATGTTTCATATTTTTTCATATTATTCACTGTTTTTAACTATATTCTATTATATAATAAACATAAATAGGCAATTTATTAATTAAAAAAAAAAAAATCACCTCCGACAGTAGGCAGGCACCTTAAACAAGTGTGAATTACTTAATGTTCAGAAAATCGAATGGAATTACTTCATATTTTTAATGATTCGTTAATTATATCGACAATTAACACTCGACGGTTTAAGATCAATGAAAATTTGTCATTTGTACTATAAATGCGGATACACATAAAATAATTTTAACAAAATTTATATATAAATACTAAAATTTGTTGCGTAATACAAATTTGTGTTTGAATAGGTGTTCGATAGAAGCTATTTAGTTAATTATCATTACAAATTCAATAGGAGACTATAGGCAAATTCGCCAAAACGGACTATACGTCCCTGATCTACCTTCACATTCGATATGAACCCGTAAAATGTTTAAGCTTCATTAATACTTCTAAATTAATCGCTATATTTAGCGTTATTCGAAATTAAAATTCTATTCACTAGTTTTGTATTTAATATCCAATAAAATCTGCTATTAACTCCTTCAGCACCGTAATGAGAATACTCTTAATGTCATGTATGTTTAGTGGCATTAAAAGTAGTTAATGCAGTTGTCCTTAATTAAATATGAAATGTTTAATCACACACGATATTAGAAGAAGGATGAACTGAGTCTATCTATAAGGAAATATTTTTCCTGTTAAATTTTCTCTTCAATTCTTGGTTTGAAATCATCAGTCACATCTAAAGGTCGACCAGAGTGCTCCTCATTATAAATATTCATTCGTCCGCCATTAATGAGAATATATTTTTTTTTCCCTTACACTTCCTTCTATATTCAAAAAAAGAAAGTATTGCATTCGTAAACATTTTCGACTTCGGGTTTTTGATGGATTTATAGGTTTTGAGAGCTGTAGAGTACGATTTGACCCTTTTTAGAAAATGTCTGTCTGTCTGTCTGTGTGTGTGACAAACGTTTGTGGCAACTGTATCTCAGGAACTACTGCACAGAATTTCATACAAATTAGTATGTAGTTACACCTTGACATAAATTAGTGCCTATCAACTTTTGGTAAAAATTGTCTTACAGGTTGCGTTGCCATCCCGCTTTTTCTAAATATTTAACGTTGTGGTATAAGACACAATTTAGTATAAATGTGCATAAAGATAATTACTTTTTAATAATCGTTATGAAATTTGAAAAAATTATTAGTGATAGAAACAGCCAACTGTGAAAAAAATTGTATATGTAGGAGCCTCGCCTCCCCCCCCCCGTCTGGAGGAGAAGTCCCCCCTTGTGGGAAGTAAATTTTCATGTTGGGTATCTTTTAAAAGAGCTTGCCAATACCTTTAAAACGAATGAACCATCGATCTGCGCTAATTTAAAATAAAGTTATCGATTTTTTTTTTTTTTTCATTTTTAACAAGAAAAAAAAAGTAATATTGAGAACAAAATTGACTTTTTTTTTTTATATTTAGTGTTATACTACTTCTCTAGTATGGAAATCGTTTGCACTATCATGGAGCATAATTTTTTTTAAATAATTATTTTAATAAATTATTTTTATTGGGTGAATTTATATAAGAAAGTATAGAAGAAAGTCATGTGCTTGCCACAACACAATAGTTTCTTCTTGTAAAAATACTATTTTAATGCATTTATTTATTTATATTTTCATATGTTAAATAGGGTTATTTGCCAATAACAGACTACAACCCAGTAATTTACCACTTAGCAGTAAAATATATAAAACATTAATACAAGATTTAATGAGGGATTATATATATATGATTGCTAGAATACATACATAATATCTAATAAATAGCTCGGTTACAAATTACAACAGCAACTGATGTTTTTATTTTATGTTAACCCGGAGCAATTACAATGTTGTTTATAAAGCTTAAGGTAAATAGCCACAAGTATTCGCAGCGTGTTATGACATGTATAATTGAATCTTAAAATCTCAAGCATAATTTGATTCCAAATACTTATTTATTGAGATATGTATGTAATTTATATTTGTTTTATGAATAAATATATTTTATTAATGAACTAACTATTTCGTATTGCATTTAAGGGATTACAATTGCATTTGCTGAAATTACAAATTTAAATGTCCAGTTTTCGAGGTTCATCTAAAAGTGAGTGGCCCTCTTTGGACACACGCACAAAATTTAAGTAGTAGCTTATCTAAATTATTAAAATTTAAGTAGTAGCTAATCTTTACAAAATATTCTATATGAACGCATCTAGATAAGATTAGACCATCTACAAACGTTTTTGCTCGAATTCCAACTTTAAAAGATAGTGTGCCAAAAAGGTTTATTAAACATAATGCACCATTTTCGAACTGAAGCTTTATTCATCACATTAGTGTAAGCTTCATTTATCTGTGTGCAAATGTCGATAAAGCAGATATTTCCGCATTCAAGAAATGTATTATTCATTAAACCTCACACATGAAAGGATCTTTAATTTTGTCACATATTTCAAAGACTTGTATATAAACAGTAAACAATTGTTATGGCTCAGTGTTAGCGTCAGACTTGAATAAAGGAATGGGAAAACCCATTTCACAAAGATAGGGGTGGGGAGAGGTTTAGAAGTACGTTAGATCAAAGTGTTGCTTATCTTTAGACTGACCCTTATATTACAATAAGGCACTAAACTGCACAAAATAAAAAAATAATCTATAGATTATATGTGATATAACACAATGAATAAACTGCAAAAACAACCCGCTGTAAAGTCCTAAAAATACAATAGTGATGGTAAAAAACAGATGGTCAGATTCTGAACAGGACATATTGTGCAACCACGTTTCCTACGCCTAGCAGTGAGGACGAGTCGAAAATCTTGGAGGGTTTCCAAGTTAACCAACAGGTTTGAATTTAGTAAACATCCAGTCATTCGGTATCCCTTAACGCTTATTTTTTCTCAACGAAAAGCTTGTCTCCCCTATTTTACCAGTGGACTCGTTGAATCCGCACTTGCGCAGAGGCTTCCATGGTCGCACGAAATGTAGTTAAAGAGTACGCGCGTTCGCCACATTGTTTAAGAAGGTAATTTAACGGAAAATATTTCATCGACGTTTAATTTTAAGAAACATTTTTCTATTATTATTATTTTAGTTAAAATTTTGAATCACGAATACTCCCTTTCTAAAAATGCAATCTCATTCGAATACTTGATAATAATACGGGAAAATTTTACTTCGAAAATTTGTTAACATTATTACTAAGCATTTTTCAATTATTCTTTAGTTTATTATGTTCGGATGAGAATAGTAATATGTATAATTTTGAAAAGTAATTACAGTTACAAATTATGATAAAATTTCTAATAAGCATTAAATTCCTAAAACTATAAAAAATTGCAATTTTGTATAACTACATAAGTTTAGATTCTTCATGTAGATTGTTCCAAAATTTTTCTACCTCACTGTGATAAATTTATTTTAAGTTTATAACATATTCTTAAAAATCTTCGAATAAGCGATTCCCCATTTTTAATGAGAAGTTTAATAAGAATCGTTTTAATGAAAACTCTAGAAAATTAAGTATTTTAAAGTGGCAACACTATTTTCAAAATGAGGGAAAAGAAATCAATATTGTTAACTCAAAAATTTAAAGTTAAACCGATTTTTTTTTTTTTTTTTTTACAGAAACTATTGAATTGGGAAAATCTATAAAAGCTGTTTAAAAAAGTGACATTTAAATGAAAAGATATAATGTAGGTGCCAATGATGAACAGTATACTCATACAACAGTATACTGTCAGTATACTCAAGCAAGGTTCCCAAAAGATACGGACGTTCCACGTTATTACAGACCTATAAATTAAACTAGACCCGAAACCTAGAGTTGATTGACCTTACTGGTACGTGAATTCCAGTTCCAATTTAGAGATCATCTTGTAGACGCACTAAACGAAATTTCGAATAATATAAGTCAAATTTTGTTTACTTTATATGTGCTCATTTTGAATTGATTTTTTCTACTCTTGACTTCTAAATTAGTAAAAAGAAATAACAAAATAAATAACAAAATGAAAAATAAATAAAGAAATAAAGAAACCAAAGCCTGTTTTTGTTTTCTGAGTAACAGATATGAATTTTTTTGCAAAAAAAAAAAAAAAAAAAAAAAAAAAAAAGATTTTTATTTAGTACTACAGGACTTTCCTTTTTTTTTTTTTTAGTCTATTCTTCCATATAAAAACATATGGTAAGTGTATTGCGTTCTTTAGATTCGACTACTAAATTTATTTCTTAAAATTTCTTTCACACGATCTTTTTTCAATTTTATTTTAAGTATTTTTAACGGGTTGCGAGAAGAAGGAAGGAAAATCATTTTTTAATTGGTATAGCTATACAAAAAGCGTAAAATAATAATAATCTACATAATATTTCTCTAATGTGGACCAATTTCAATTAATATTTGTCGAAACGGTACGATAGTGGTGAAATTAATAAAATACGTGAGGATAAAAAATAATATTTAACAATGAACAATATTTAAGCACGCGGATTTAGCTCAATGATCTAATACGAAAACATGATAGCATTTGTATGATGACATTATTTTATGGAAAATATATTTTTTAAAATTATTTCTTCAGAATCTTTGCAAGCGTTATTTTAAACCTAGCAATATTTTAAAGATATAAACAAAGTAATAATTGTTATCATAAATTGACTAAAAAACGCAATCATAAAAAAGTATAATCAAAGTAGGATATATATATATATATATATATATGTATATTTAACAAAAAATTGTGCCAAATTAAATAAAATGTCATTGCATACTTGGCGATAAAAACTTAAAAGGCGTCATGGGGGTCCTTTATTAAAACTGTACTGCCTGCGGAAGTATGAAAATTGGGTCGTTAACCATGATTTTATTTTGAAACTTTCCTTTCTATGATTCTGGTTTCGTCATTGCCCAATATTTATTTGGTTATAATAATAATTTGGCTTCTGGTAAATTAAAATTTTAATTAGATTGTGAAATTGTTATAATATTTATAAGTTTCAAATTTTAAAGGTAAACATCAAAAGAAATAAAGTGCGAAAATTTCGCACGGGTTTACTAGTAATAAAATAAATAACCATTTTTCTTTCCTTTAAAATATGAAGTTACTAGATTCATTATAGCAACGGTTACTATAGTCATTTTATATTTTAGCTTTCCCAGCGTTTACCTCAATTTTTAATTTACTATTTTTTTAACTTTTTGCCAAAAGGAAAAACAAGGACGTATTCAGAGCGAAACACAGCAAATGGTGAAATGTCTAATTGAAAGCAGTAGTCTTGTAGTACTAATAAATATGCAGAATTCAGTTATTTTGTCAAATTTTAATTTGTAACATCATATAACATTTCTAGGAGTGTCCACTACAAGTATCGCAATATTTTATCAATGACCGGTTGTGTGCAATCTTGACCACTTCTGGTCGTCTTGCAGCAACATTAAAAATCACCTACGATTCAGTATTAGAGAATAAATATTTGCAGAATTCAGAATATAAAGGATCTACGATTGAGTTTTAAATGTTTCTAAATAAGAAAAAAAAAAAAAAAAAAAACTTAAAACGATATTGCTTAAAATTTTAAGGTTTTGGAAAAGTTGCAAAAAAATCATAAACAAGAAATATTAAAAAAAAAAAAAAAAAAAATGGAAGAAAGAAAGAAAAAAAAAAAAAAAAAAAAAAGGAAGAAAGAAAGAAAGCTATGAACAGTAATTAGGAAAAAAATAATAATAGAGAGCAATGAAAAGAATAAATATTACAAAAAATAAAATAATAATAATAATAATAATGATGATGATAATGATAATGATAATAAGGAAATAATAAGGAAAGGAAATGCTTTAGCAAAACGGTAAAATTCTAAAGTAAAGATTAAACTTTTTCCGGATTCTTGGTAAAATGGGAAGATTGGTGGCGGGCATAAGACCTCACCGATAATCTGGAAATATCTAAATGCGAGACTACCTAATCTACTAATCTATTAGATTTTAACACATTGTGTGGTTAAAATGCTATTCAATTTAAATAATGTTGTATAAATAATAATAAAAAAAAAAAAAACGTATATAATCAAAAATGTGCTAAAATCTCTTCAGGTATCTCTCTATAACTTTCTGTCATGTTCTATGGACAACAAGTTCTCGCCCATGGAACCAGTTCCTGATGAGCTAGGAATGTGGACATACTTCAGCATTGTATTTTCATCTACTGGGACTTCGTATCTAACATTTCAACAAAACTGATACAGCGGAAGAGTATTAAGAAGCAATTACACGATTTGGCGCATGCAGACCGGTTTTGCAATTGAGACCTGCATCGATTATGAGACTATTAAAATACTTCCTTATTGTATTATCATCGATGATTGACTCATGAGTAAAATAGATTCGGTGGAAATAGTTTGAAAATTCATTCAAATGTTGCCCACAGGCAGATTTTCTTATCCCTGGAACCTTCCCCTGGTAAGACAGATGCTTGATTATTCTTACATATCGTACTTTCATTGATTATGAATTCGTGTGAAAATTTTTTACAATATTGGTTCGACAAATGTAGGATAAAAATTGACTACACTATTTAAAGCAGACACACAAAAAAATCAAGTTTAAAAGCGTGCAATAAAATAATTTAATTGAATCACTGCAATTCTAATGCACTAGTTTAAATCCTTAAGTTTTCTAAGGGGTTTATTTTTCGTTTCTGATATAAGTACATTTTTCTCCTTCATTTTATTAACACATTTATATATAGACAGTACATTTCGTTCATTATTTATGTATCTTTATATTATATAATATATCATAATATATATATTATGTAATATATTATAATATATATATTATGTAATATATTATAATATAGATATTATTTTCAAACCGTTAACTTTTCAATTTTTTTTTCTGCAAAATTTCCAACATGTCCACAACTGGAAAGTGTCTACTACAAAAAGGGGTCCATTAATGGGATTTTACATGTTACTGGTCATATTTCAAGATTATCAAATCTTTTTTTCTCTTAAAATAACCAGGTGCGTCACTCACAAAACATTCTCTTACCATGCGTTTCAACACTACAAAGATAGATTGCATATTTAACCTTAAAATGACTAACGTAGGATAAGAAAGTTCAATGTACTTTTAAAATAATTCAAAACAGGTATTTAAACAGTTTTATTTGACATGTAATTCTGTGTGAGGGGCCCTACCGACCCCTCAAACCCCAATCAATTATAATGCATACATTTTTTTTTTTTTTTTTTTTTTTAAGGTTGTTATTTAATTTGCCTTCAAACTTGCCAATCGTAATTAAATTTTAGAGTGGCAACCTAACATGAACTTCAAAATACCAAATTTGAATTTCTTGCAGTTATTTTTAAGTTACGCTGATAACAGATATACATACACATCAACCACTAAAAATTTGACTTAGGGCACCTCAAAACGTAGTATTATAAAAAAAAAAAAAAGAAAAGAAAAAAAAAAAAGTTATGAGAGTTAAAATGAACAGAATTGTAGATCTTCAAAAAAAAAAAAAAAAAAAAAAAAAAAAGATAGGGCGTTTTATCAAAAATTATTTACAATCAGCTAACACTGTATTACCATTGGTAATTGCTTGAATAAAAATAAAATTTGAGTAAAACCCCTTATGGTTTAGCTTTTATTTTGAGAGAACTGAAATTCTGTTCGTTCTATCCCTCACAAGTTTTTTAATTTACACGATATTCATTTGGGATTTTTATATAAGTAGTTCAATACTTTTGGCTATTAAATTATGCAAACGAAATTTTTTTAAAGCTAGCGTTCATGAGATATGCTGATAACAGACACACATACACACAGACCATTCGCTAAAAACATGGTTTTCGTTTTCACGGGACCTCAGAACATGTAAATATAACAAAAACTCGCGTTCGAAAATTTGACCCAAAAACAATACTTTCACTACCTTATGGGTAAGAGAAAGTAATAATTAACCGGATTCAGGTGATCTTAAGACAAGCAAATGTGGTGAAAACTCGATATCGAAAATTTTGACCAAGTGCAATATTCCATTACCTACAGTATATTAGTTAATGGAAAAAAATTATTTTCTTTGTACCAACCAAAATTTTTTGAATCAGGAAAACATTTCTCTGAGTGCAATGTAAGTTCAGAAATTAAAAATACAAAAGAAATTAAAAACAATAACACACAAAGCAATTTACCCGAAGCAGTGTTTATTTTAACTTAAACGTATACAGTACAAAATCCATTTAGATATCATTTTCTGCTGATGACATATGCAGGCACAACTGCTTCGGGCGGGTTGAGTTTTGGAGGGTCCAGTATTTAGGATATTGCAAAACAGGACTATGAATTGAAAACTTTTAGAGGACAATCATGATGTCATTTATATTGTTTATTATGCTTCAAATAGTTCAGAAAGAGTGGAGACAATAATTTACGGCAACTGTCGCTTTCGAGCCTTTTTCTTGCTGTATGGAAAGCAAGTACGGAAAATATTTCGTAGTTTATTTTTTTTTCTTTGGAACAACACATTGTGGAGACTTTTTTTCTGTTTCGTTTTCTATTTTACAGTTTTCAAGACAATTTTTTTTGGTGAAATATGATATTAGCTCAACTTCGTAACTTTCCATAATATTTGAAACTAAATTGATAGTTCTGACTTTATTTTCAAATTTTGGAGGATTGTCTATGACATTTGCAAGTATTGTTTTGGTAATGTCACATGGTTTCACAATAGGACTACTTCGGTCATTGACAATATCTGGACGTATTTTGTTAAATTGATTTTCTTCAAATACGTATTTACTAACTGGGTGATTTTCTTTTGCAAAACTATGACGTGCTTTACCTTTTACCCATTTTTTTCATTCCAAAGACATTTTTATCTGTACAGTAATTTCTTACTTGAGGGCCAATTATATTTTCCCATGTGAGGAGTGGATTAACTTTTTCTGAAATGATGTTTGGCCAGTTGACTTTATTTTTTATTTCTTGGTCGTCTAATAAAACGTTTATTGTCACATTCAGCTGTGTTTTGCTACTTTTGAGTTCGATAATGAAACTATCAAATCCATTCTCTGTTTTTCCCACATAGATATAATTGATTCGTTCCAGATTCATAAGAGTAAGTTCTGAGAGTTTAAATTCATATATTTCTTTACTTATTTCACCTCGACGATACTTTTTACGTAATTCCTCCATTTTCAAAACAAAATTAACTCACTTAAATCACAATTTTTTTCAAAAATCTCTTTTTAATAAGAGACAGTCTCAAATTACATGCTACTGGTAATTTGCTCAATGACTGCAGAGAATTTATTGTTGAAACACCCAATATACACTTTTTATTTTGTTCATTGTTGTATTTTGTTTTTAGTATTGTTATAAAATATCCTAAATTTGTAACAATGGTCAAAATATTACTTATATTGTTATTGTGTGGTGTGTTTTCTTAATTTATGTAGAAACATTGTTGCAAAAAACGAAAGCTCTCTTATAAATATTTCGCAACACGGCAAGAAAAGAGGCAAAACCCAAAAATGCAATATTTAAGAAAAATCAACTTAAAGTTGATTGACTAGTAATGACATAAAATAGACACGATTGCCTCCTATGCGGTTAATTTTCAAGATAAAGATGTGACGAGTTTTTTCATGCATATTCTTCAATGATATAGACGGAAATTCGCTATTTTTTTACTTGTGCCACTTTTCGTTAAAACTAAAATTTAATTATGAATGTATTTAAGCTCAAACTGTTTAAGGCTCTAAAATATTGTTACCGCTCGAAATATTTAATACGCATTTTTTATATGCATGAGCAGCCCCCGAAAAACAAAAACATAAAATCATTAAATTCATTTTTTTACTTATTTTTATTTCATATTATTTCACGCGCACTTTTTATTTCCTAATTCAAAATTATTAAAAAAAACTTTTTCGATATCGCTTGTAACGATACTGATTATTATTAATTGTCTTTTCTTCTTCTTTCAATAATTATAATAATAATGAAAGATTTTGATGAAATTCTGGCAAAAGCAGAATTTAGTTTAGGACGGAGGACTATTAGTTTTTGTTTTTTACAATTATAACATCGCTTTCAAATTATTCAATTATATTTTCGATAAATTTTAGATTTCGGCAAATGTCCAACTATCGAAATCGACAACGCAAAAATCCCAGATTCAGACTAATAGGCCCTCAGTCCTAGAAAGAGAGAGAGTAGAAAATAGAAATTAAAAACAGTACTTTGTTTACAGTATGGGTATGAAAAACTAAATTTGTTTCTTGAGCAGTGTATGTCGACATAGTAAAATGCAACAAAGCGCTTCCATCAATTATAGTCAATAGAAAAGAACATTAAGCTTAATTCTGGGTAGTCCTGAATTATATCTATAATCAGTAAGAACTATAAACAATGTTGTGTACTTAAATTTAGTCTTAAAAAATCTATTAGAAAAGGAGTTACAATTCTAGCTATTTCCAATATAACCCTCTATATATCCAAATACTTTCAGTTGCCCTGTAAGCGAAGGATGAATGGTTTCCATACCACAATCTACACAAAAAGTACTTATATGCATATAATAAATTTTGTTCATTCCATTTCGTTTAAGTCAGCCTATAGATGTTACACTGTACTTATCATAAATATTCCCATAGTCATAATGTATTTGAATTCTCTTGGATGTCCCTGTACACGAACCATTTGCTTGATCTAAACGAAACGTTTAGTGTAGCAGTCCTATATCATACACATTTAGAATACCAAATTTGGACTTTCTGCTACAGTCGGTAACAAAAGTGTCCGAACACTAGCAAAAATTCCTATGTAAAAAAAATAGAGTTAATACTGTTTTGTTCAATAAATCCTTGTCGAATCCTGTTATTAGTCAGTGTCAGAACATAGGGATTTATTTAATAAGGATTTATTTAACAAAACCGTATGGAGTGTACTTTTCTCACGTAAGGATTTTTGCTAGTGTTCAGACACTTTTGTTACCGACTGTACAATTTTTTCTTGAGATATACTGATAACAGACAGACATACACAGAGAGACACACAGACCAGCTGCTAAAAACATGTTTTTCGTATCCAGGGAACCTCAAAACGTGTAAATATAACAAAACCTCAATTTCGAAAATTTCACACAGAAACAATACTTTGTCTACTATGTATATGGGTTAGAGAAAGTAATAAAGATTGATGGAATAATATTATAGTTTTAAAAAATAAAAGAACACGCTTTTATAGAAATGTGAACTAAAAAGCACAAAATATCTATCTTAGTATTAAAATTCAGGGTAAGAGAAAATCGTGTGAGTGACACACCGTAGTATTTACATACATTTAAATCTTTAATTTAAATAACTTAGAATTAACAAAAACCATTTTTAAAAAATCTCCCCTAACGGGGATCGAAGCTGGACCTTTAGGTTCGTAGCGCGGCGCCTTACCTCTACCCCACATCGTTCACATAGGGAAGGTATTTTTGTACACTATAAATTTTTTGTTTGCTCCCAGAGAAGTTACAAACATACATACATACATACATACATACAGGTGAAGCTAATAAAAGCGTGTTAAAAATAAGGAAAATGCTTCCATTAACAACTTTGAAGTATAGATAAGCCATGTATAAAAATGGTTAATTTAAGTATCGAAAACAGGTTTTTGTCATAATCTCAAAAAGGAATAATTTTCCCTCTGACATATTCTTTCCAATGCTCTGTTAACATTTTTAATCCTTCCAAAATAAATAATGTTTTTTGAACTTCTGAAACAAAGGCTTATATTATATAATTAATGAAGAATATCTGTCCCGTAAGCGATATTTTCATATTTAGAAAGTAAAAATCTCACAGGAGAAACAGCTGAGGAGAACAGGATTGATGAGTGAGCAATTCATGCGAGACTTGATGTATTTAGCGGTTAAGATTTCGGGTAAATAAAGCGGTGCGTTATGATGAAACAACGTTTATTTTCGGCAAGTAAAACCACCTTTCTCTTAATTTTCTGTTAAATCAGTCTAATAAATCAGAATAATATTGCTAGATTATTGTTTTTTTTTTTTTTTTTTTTTCTTTTCTAGAAGTCGATAAGGCTTATTATCATAGTCGTAATCTTGAAGATGGAATTGGTTGGTCTTTCCGTAAAAGCATACTAATGTATCTGTTTAGTTCTCAGGGAAGAAATCTTAAGGCAAAGCACATGTGAATGTTGATTTCGACGTCTTAAAGATGGCGATTTTGATGTCACCGATCAAGAACTTTGCGGCGCTCAATGATCAAAATCAGGCATGAAAATTTGCAAACACTGCTCAATGAAGATAAATCTCAAACAAAAAATGAACTTGCTAAACAATCATTAGCATCACAAAAGTGATTTCTAATCGTTATCATGGGATGAGACGATTCAGAAGATCAAAAGTTTGGTGCTGTGATATATTCAGTAACAGGTTCAGAAGGCATCACTTGAATTGCAACTTTTGTTAAAATTCGAACTTATTATTTTAGTGAAACTAAAAAATTAATACTCTAGTGAAATAACATAACAAAGTTTTAATAATGAGACAAAATAGTACATAACCATTCTATTTAACCTCCTGTTCATACAGGACAATCATAAAAACATGCATCACATATATATGTGATTCCTAGCATGTGTAAAAATTACAGAGAAGTTCAGGAGAACGACTTTCCTCTACACTGTGCATAATCCAAGTCTCTAGAGTTTTTTCTGATTTTTCAGTCCTCCAAAATTTTGATGAGATGCAAAGGGGGGGGGGGACTATTTTCTCACAAGATGACAACAAAGTTTTTGGTCACGTGAGATACATAAGTTCACACCTAGTTTAATAGTTCATTGGTGTTGGCCAGGCGTCAAAATGTCTGGGTACAAACTTCGCCTGGGAGCGCAAGGCCGCATTATCAAAGTCGAGCGTGAAATTGCGGTGACTTTGCATATGAGAGTGTGTAAGGATGAACGGAATGTCCGTTTTCATGATCTCGCAGACAGAGAGGCACCTTGGACCTCACTCTGGCAGTCGACTACAAAAGAAGAAAACATTGACGGTGTCACAGGGCCACCTGCATGGAAACAGTTGAGCAATATTAAGTGTGTCTTTAAGTGGCAAGAATTTGCTCAACAAGCAACACATAACTCTTAATTGCTTAAAATTGTGACTGCAGATTAAAAATTGATATGTTATGAGAATCCAAAATGCAAAAAACGTTAGATGAATCAGGGCAAAAGAGCGACATTGAAGCCGAAAGCAGCTATTCACTAAAAAATAAAAATAAATAAATAAATAATCTTTTTTGCATCTGGTTGCATATGAAGTGTGCGAACAGTTGGGGCCCAGTGAGAGGAGATTGATAAACGCTATAAGCAATATTTGCTGCGATTAAACCGATAAAAGCTAACAAAGTTTTACACCCCATAAAATTGTTTCATGATAATTCAAGGCATGATGCTAAGAAACCGGTCAAGGGCGCGTTAGTAATACGTTACTGGGGTATTTTGGAATACCCAGAATATGACTCTGACATAGGACTTTCGTATTCCCATTTGTTTTGGACGATGCGCAATGCTTTGTCTTCTGTACACTTCTGCACAGTGGGCAAATTACGAAAATAGGTTGACAAGTTTCTCGCGTCAAAAGAGGAATCATTCCTCACTGATGATAGTAATCAACTTCCCAAACGATGATGAAGGTGTTAGATACTGATGGAAAATATTTTGATCAATAAAGGTATTGTTCACAGTTGTCAATTGCATATTCAGTTTTCCGAAACATCTTTAAAACTTATTACTACCCCCAATATTTTGCTCAAGGGTAATTTTCGTTCTTTATTCTTTTTTTTTTTTTTTTTTAACAAGTGGATCATTTTGGTTTTGATCATTTTTGTTCATTTCTACTATAATTTAGTAGAATAAAAATAATATATGTACTTTAAAAATTAATCATCAATATTTTTTATGGAGATATCAATTAGCATGACGAAAAAAAAAGGATTATTGACGATTTTACTAGAAACACATTTAAGCTAAAACATGTTATTGCGTACCTATTACAGATGTTATTCTGATATACATACATCAACTTAATTAAAACATTGTTAATAACTTTAAGATGATTTATTAGGTTGAGTATAATAGTTATTTATTATTCATTCCTTTACGCACATCTTACTTTATCAAACAATCATTAAAAATCCATCACCACTTTCTCATCATTAATTCCTTTGCGTAAAAGGAATTAATGATTAATATCCACTTTACTGATGATCCTTTACGGTTTTTATAAAGCAATATTAATTTCCTTCATATTGTCATTATAGTTACAGAATAACTTCTTTTTTCCCCTTGATATTATATATTTAAAAAAAAAAAAAAAAAAAAAAAAAAAAAAAAAGAACAATTTTGTAATTATTTTATATTTTTTTCATTGATTTACAAAAAGGGATCCAGTAATTTCAGTCCATGCACATCACTATTATGCAGTAATGATCCTTTAAATTGAAATATGTTTGTGAAATATAAAAGCGAGAAGATATTTTTTATGCCATTTCGAAGCTGTAGTATTTCCGAAAAGTGTTTTCGTAAGTTTCTGAGAATTATTCGTTTCCGAAAATCCTTCTTTGATTTTTCTTTAGTTTCCTGAAAATACACGTAACTTTGAACTCTGGAATGTTAAATTCAATTTTGGCAAATTTTTCAATACATAGTACAAAATTTCACCACTTTTTTTTTTTTTTTTTTTTTTTTTTAGTATATGTTTATAATGCTCACGAAAAGGAAATTATAAACATTATAGTTTTGAAGTTCTTAAAAATATTTAATGTAACTTTGTTTAGAATAACTAAAATTTCGTCAACAACAGGCAATATTTAGAATCATTAAGTAAAAGAAAAAAGTTTTGTATTAACAGTTTTTAAACATTTTTAAGATTTTTAGTTAAAATAACCTGGTGTGTCACTCACACGAATTTCTCTTACCCTGAAATTTAACACTATAAAAACAGAAGGAAGTTTAAGGGGTAAGATAACGAGTACTGTTATGCAAACCTATGTTAAGACAATTCAAAATCAGGCTTCGGAACAGCTTTATTTGACAAGTAATTCTGTGTGAGGGGGGCTACCGCTCCCCTCAACCCCCCCCCCCCCCCCTCTTTCATTACTGTACCTACATTTATATAGAATTAGAATCTGTATTAAATTCAAAAGTTCATTTAAAATTATTGAGACAACTTTCACACCGACATTCCTTGAAACTTATCAATCTTGATCAAACGTTTCTAATAACAAATATATTAACTTCAAAATACAACATTTGGATCGCCTAAAATTATTTATTTTTAATTTATTGTAACAGACACAGACAAACGTTAAACGTTAAAAACTTGACTTCGGTATTTAGGAAGCCTCAAAACGTCTAAATATACAAAAAATAAAACAAGCGATGAATATTTAGCATAAAAAAATACATTACTTACCATATGATTATGAGGAATTAGTTTCAATTTCTGAGCAGCTTTCGTGGACATGGTAAAATATTATAGTTAAGCACATCCACTAACAATAAAAATGATTGTTACGGCTTAAATAGTGGCAGCCCTGTATATCTTCTAAAAGTTATGTACTCATCACATGGAAGACATAAATATAATCTTATATTAATAACACATGACACAACCTGAAGTACAATTCCATCAATTTTCAAGTATTGTCGTACTATAATCTAGTTCTTTTATGTAGCCCTGTAAACAAACAGTGAATTATTTCGATACCATATTCTACATCAAACATATTTTTACGTATACAATATATATATATTCGTTTCATTTAGTTTAGTGCATTTTACAGGTGCTAAACTCTACTTACCTGCAATTTTCCCCATAGATGTAATGTATTTGAATTCTTTTGGGTGTCCCTGCACACGAACCATTTTTTTTTTTTTTTTTATCTCAACGAATAGTTTAGGGTAGCATCCCTATATCATACACATTTAGAATAATAAGTTTGAACTTTCTGCTATAATTTATTTTTGAGATATGCAGATAACAGCAGACACACAAACAGACACTGACGCAGACAGACACACATATACACACAGACCAACCGCTAAAAACATGATTTTCCATTCAGAGGACCTCAAAACGTGTAAATATAACAAAAACTCAATTTAGAAAATTTGACCCAAAAACAATACTTTCTCTACCTTATGGGTAAGAGAAAAAAAAAAAAAAAAAAAAAAAAAGGCCTTGAACGCGAGTTTTGGAGCTTTAGATTTTGTTTGAAGACTTAAGATATGAAATATTCTGGTGTGTCACTCACACGATTTTCTCTTACCCTGAAATTTAATACTATAAATACAGATTGGAGAACCCTGCCCGTCTTATATACTAGCACCACTCTGGCAACTCCAGGGCCAATGATTAGAGTTGTGTGATTCAGGCTTTTACCTGCGTCAGGAAGGCGGTTCCGGCCCTACATTCCTATGTGATTTCCAGTCGTCTGGACGTACCCTACCTCCGTTCAAAGTTTGTAATATCTTAGCTGGGAAATCCGATAAATGCATATATTTATATATATATATATAAATTTATTCATGCATATGCATAATTATAAACAATAGATTCGTCAAATCGATGAAAACGAAACATTAGTAAAACCTTCTTGTTAAAATTTAAAATGTTTTTGGTTTATATAAATATGTATGAGTGTACCACGATAGTAATCATAAAAATCTTATGGGTTTGAAATTTGAAAAATTATCAGTGAGTTAGAAAAAAACGTATAGATTTTGATGCCTAGAATGTTTGTGGTATCTCTACAGGGGAACGTGAAATAATTTCTACGGTCAATGAGTAAGTTTTTGTAAACGATTTTAATATGATTACACTGCATATATTGAATATGAGGAAAATAACAGAGATGTTTTAAAGCATTTTTCCTGTAAAAAATGGTATGCAGTTATTAATGGTCAGTTTACAGGGCTACAAAAAAAATTGTATTGTGCACGATAACTACTGGTTGTATATTTTTTATAATTTTATACTCTTATTGGATAACTGCTACTAACTGAAACGCTAAGAGACGGGGTTTGCTGCTCTACCCAAACAGAAGCATATAACATATCATTATTAACGTTATTAATGTTGATCTTATTAATATAATTTAGACTAGAACCAAATTTAACTGATAAGTTATGCTAACACAAAAACGTTGGTGTTTCTAATGTATAGATCCACCAGTTTAAATTTATTTCTCTATTTTAATATTGAGCTTTACAGTTTTCAGTTACTGAGCATTTAACCTAATCTCATGTTAAAATTTCAGTGATTCGCTCTATAAAAGTACGATAACTTTATTATTATTTCTGTTCGTTATAAACTTATATCAGTCATGCATTTAGCTTAAAGCCTTCCAGAGGGAATATAATTAAGAATTCATTTGCATGAGTATGTCTTCACAGAAACTTCAGCTTCTTTAAGTCCCCGAAACAATTTTAATTTCTAGTGTATAAGCATCAAATTTTACTTTAAAATTTCTCGAAATTTTTCAGATTAAACTTTAGTTGCCTAAAGCTTTCTGCATTAAATAAATACGTATACGTATCTTTAACATACGATATAGGAAAAGAAAATAAGAACGTTCATTAATTAGCAGGATTAACGCTGAACATTGTAAGAATGTAGAAGTTAAAGGGTTCTTTTAGAAAAAATAAAATGTAAAAATAAAATTTATTTTAATTTTACATTCTTTTATGCATGTTATAAAAAATTATTTGATTCATTAAAAATTTCGACTTCCGTTTTTTTTTTTAAGAATATACACGTTTTAAGATATACTAAACACGATTTCGCTGTTCTTAAAAAATGTCCGTTTGTCTTTGTGTCTCTGTGTGTATGAAAGCAAAATTTTGTGGTTGCTGTATCTCAGGAATCAATAGACGGAATTAACAAAACATGATATTTTTTTAACCTTAACTTAAATTTCACTCATAAAACATATCAACCAAAGATAATGCTACTATGCTACGATTTTTCTCATTTTATGGAGGTGTTATATCTCATCTTAAAGTATATAAATGCAATAAACATGGTATGTAAAATGAATATTATGTAAAACTATACTGATTCAATTTGGCTGCTTGTGGCCGACAAGTGGCGCTGGTGTGCAACAATTAAATGCCGTTTACGCAAAGGCAATATCTCGACTTCTATTATATATTAATGCACCAGATTTGGTATGTAATATGCATATTAAGTTAAACTATACTGATTAAATTTTATGTCATATTCTTTTGTAAGAAGCTAAGTTAATTAAATTTTTGTGCATGTTAATTAGTCGGTGACGTTGTTTTATAAAATGGTACAGAAAAATGGTATTAACGCCACAGAATACTAGATTTTATAAGTAATCTTTACATCTGAATTTCCTCCTGTCGGATCTAAATATCTGACATATAAGTAAGGTAGTCTATTACCTAAAAAGGATTTAAGAGTTATTATACGTGCAACTTGAAGGTTGGTCCACAACCCTATTTGACGATTTTCTTTTGGCGCTGTTTTGAACGATAATAATGTCGTTCTGGATTCTTTGCAACATTTGTTTACTTCTGGAAACCATGGCAACCATTTCCGAAAATTGCATATCCAAATAGTGTTGTGGAACAACCTGCAAGTTGTTTTATATTATATATTGCTTTTTTTAATATTCTCTTCAAGAAATAAACGAACAGCACAAAAGTATATGTAATAATGGTTTGTCATATCGGTATAAGAATATTTTTCAATTTAAAATTAAATACCAAGAATTTCTTTATCATTCTGGTACAAAATAAATATATTAAAAAGGTATCGTCTATGTGATTAAGATAAAACTAGTATGCTGTGACCAACACAAGACTTTCTTCTATATTTTTATATACAAATTCAAGCAGTACAAATTGATTATTAAATTATCATTGATTAAAACTATTTTCCATGATTAATAAAGATGATTTTCATCTCAGAGAAGCATTTAAACTAAGTACCGAAAGAAAGTCAATTCCGTGCCAATACCGAAAAAAATACATTTTTTTTTTTTTTGCGTCATTAAAAATGAGAAAAAGAAATCGATAGCTTCGTCTTAAATTATCACAGATCTATATTTGAACTGTTCATTTTAAAGGTATTAAAGAGTTCTTTTGAAAGATATCCATATTGAAACTGTCATTCCCCACGGGGGGAGGAGGAAAGCAATGCTCCTACGTGCACACATTTTTTTTCCTTGTTTTCTACTACTATTATCAATACTTTGCATTAATTTTAGAATCGTGCGTTAAAAGTAACTGTGGTTTTGTACAGAGTGATCAGAATATGAGTATACTTTAAAAAAATTAATAATTCACGGAATAATGTAGGTAGAGAGGTAAAAATTGACACTCATGCTTGGAATGACATGGGGTTTTATAGGAACCACAAAAAAAAAGTTCAAAAAATGGCCGACAGGTGGCGCTTCATGTGATAAGAAAAGTAATAATTAGCAAAACAAATTATGACAAAGCAAAGACGATGTTCTTCAGAGCAAATGCTTAACATATCGACCGTCATTCCTCAACAATAGCTGTAGTCGAGAGACATTATTGTGAATAGCACTGTACAGCATATCTGTAGTTATGGTGAGACATTTGAGTCAGATGTTGTCTTTTAGCTTCCCTGTTGATGTCGGTCGATCGCGGTAGACTTGCGACTTCAGGTAACCCAAGAGCCAATAATCACACGGAGTGAGGTCTGGGGATCTGGGAGGCCAAGCATGACGAAAGTGGCGTCTCAGCACGCAGTCATCACCAAACGACGTACGTAAGAGATCTTTTACACGTCTAGCAATATGAGGTAGAGCTCCATCCTGCATAAAAATCATTCGTTCCAGCAGGTGTCTATCAGCCAGGCTAAGGATCATGCGATTCTGTAACAAATCGGCGTACCTTTCATTCGTCACGCTAACTGTTACAAAATCAGAATCACGCATTTCCTCGAAGAAAAAGGGCCCGATAACGGTAGATGTGGTAAACCCACACCACACTGTGACTTTCTCGTCGCGTTTCATGATAACCGAATTTTACCAAAGCAATTTAACATATACGTTTTCATGTACGTTTAACATACACGTTATAACAAATGACGTTTACTGTTATGACATAAAAATAAAATTTTGCTAAAAATTTTTCGGCATTTTTTTGAATGGAAATTTTTCGTTTTTTTTTTTTTTTTTTTTTTTTTTTTGTAGTTGAAATTTATTAATTGTGTCCTCCCAGTAAAGGCACTGGGAGGACGCAAAAAGACTGAGACACTTAAAAGATTAATGGGCTAAATATTACCATAGAGCAACATCCAAAACTTAAACTGTGTATTAGCTTTTCTTTACAGCGTCTATAAAATTTGAAACTCTCTCAGTTTGAATCTACCCCCTTTGTTCACGCACACATACCCTCACATACACACTCTCTCTTATATGCAAACGCACACGCATGCTCTTACACCACACACCCTTATGCTTTCAAACACACTACTTAATCTCTTACCACTTTTTCTTTCTCAATGTCTCACACACATATAAATGATTTTTTTAATAACAAAAAAAGATCGAAAGCCATAAATTTCAAACCAACTTGTCATATTTTGATTAAAACTTATATAAACAATGTCCTAATATGCGGCCATCATCCATATTTATGAGAGCACTTACCACGATGCCCTATATTTCTGAACGGAGTTAGCTGTAAATCAGCCTTTTCATTTCACACAAATCAATTTGAAAAATATCTCATTTCCTCTTTTGAACCGACTTTTCGAATTTTCATATAAGCTGAATGATAGAATATTGAATTAAATAGAATAATATCTGAATAAAAAAATGTTTCATTTTTTAACTGGATTCTTATTGGAAACGAAAAATATCTGTAAATATCAAAATTTATAATGATAAATGATCTATTTTTTCCGTAAAAAAGTGTTTTGATTTTTGCTTTTCATGTCAGTGTATGAATACAATATTATTAATGTAATTATAAAGACCTCATGATCAAAATGATAATTTACATTTTTTGTAATTTTAATTTTCCGCGGTATGTTATTTTATTGCAACTTATTTTATTTTAAAACGTTTCTTGCAATGAGGAACTTGCACATATGTGGGATTTGAACAAAATCCTATTTTTCTGGTAGTTTTAGGCACATAAATTTCAAAAATTTTATTAAAAACGCAAAAAAAGTTCTCGTTAATTTAAAAAAAAAAAAAAAAAAAAAAAAACTAAAATTAACCAAAAAATCACGTGACTTCAAAACGCTGCCTGACGTCACACTTTATGATGCTTCAATGTTTACATTTTGTTATCCTTGTTAGCATGCAGCAATTCGTTTTAACTTTCGTAATTATCAATCGTTTATGTGATTTCTGAGCATTTCTTTTTCATCTTATAATCATTTAATATCATTATCACCGTTTTCCATTATCATTATTTTCAATTGTTTTCTTTTCATGGCGGTTGTCCAATACTTTCGTTTAATAGGATCCTGTGGAACGCTAAAGAATAGCTTTTGAGAAGCATTAGCCGTTGTATTAGTGCAGAGTGATACAATACAATATTTATACTACGATTTTTTAATATCCGTCATTATTATAAAATACAAAACTTATTTCACTGATTCAAGAAGCAAAGCAAAACACGAAATAGAATGTAAACAACGATTACTCCCGTTTGTTGTCATAAAGCGTGACGTCATGGTATACTATACTGCGTTTTTCCGATAGAGTTAATAGTACGATGTTAAAATTGTTATAAATCAGTAATTAGATTTCAAATAAAGAAAATGTATGCATTTATTTTCTTAACTTTTCATTTTCTATTATATAAGAATAAAATCAGAGAAACGTGCAAATTCCTCATTGGATTTTTTTTTTTTTTTTTTTTTTTTTTTTTTGTATTTTTGACGGACGGTTGCGATACTAAAGTCTGTCTACAATAACCTTTTGTATTTACACCCTGTACATAAATACACACAAAGGCATACACGGTGTAAGATATATATATATATATATATACAGGGTGACAAGAAATAACTTGGACGAAGTTTCAAACCAAATATCTGTAGCTATCACTATCGCAAACTCATTTTGGAAGATGTTGTCTTACCTTAGTCGCAAAAGTTCTTTGGAAACAAAAGATGGACCCTTCCAACACTGTTCCGCACCTGCACATAGAGCTAAAGGCACTCAAGAGTGGTGCAAAAGAAATTTTCCAGACTCCATTGGAGCTCAAGAATGGCCACCGTATTCCCCAGATTTGAGCCCAATGGATTATTCTGTTTGGTCCATCTTAGACACAAGGGTGTGTGCTAAACCTCATAAAACGTTTTCATCCTTAAAGGAATTTTTATGCAAGGAATGAGATAAAATATCAGTAAGTGAGTTACGGCCCATAGCCAAAAATTTTGTGACACGTTTAAAGCTCTGTATTAAGACTAAAGGTAGCCACTTTAAAATTTTATAAATATAATAGACAAAATAATGTATTCATATTTATTGAAGTTTGGTCGTAATATTTTCATTAGCATTAAAGTTATAATGTATAATGTATCATGTATTCAAATTATTTCTTGTCACCCTGTATATATATATATATATATTTTTTTTTTTTTTTTTTTACAATAAGATTTATTTATTTTAATGTATTATTTAAGTTGTATCTGACTATTCCTAAAAAAATACAAAACTTGATATAATTCTAAAGCTTTTCATATCTACGAGAAGTGAAATTTTTGGATATTTTTCACAAGACAGATATTGATAAATATTGCATTATTCAAATTTTGCATTATATTCCTTGAAACATTTTTTACATATTTTTCTAAAACTGATATTGGAAATTTCAAGTAATTCTGTTCAAACAATATCATCTTGAATCTATCATTTATGTGTGACATGCATGAGAAATTTGTTTTCAACGATATACATATGCATTTAAATGTGTATGTAAGTTACAATGCATATGGTTTGAGAAAATAGATGCAAGAGAGTACAATGATTGATTACCTAGTGTTTTGCTATTCAGTACATTTTGGTTAGTAATATACTTTGAATTATATGAAATATTTCTTACGCACCATTTTTCTTAATAAATCATATATATATATATAAATGAAGAAAGGAAATGAAATGAAACTAACATGTTTTGGCTTTCACAAAGCTTCCTTCTATATTTTCCACATTACATATACAAAAGAAGTCAATTTTATGCTTTTCAAAATGACATCTTAAAAAATGACATCTTTTTTTCTTATCTTTATGTATGGTAGCGAAAGTATTGTTTCTGGGTCAAATTTTCGAAATTGAGTTTTTGTCATATTTACACGTTTTAAAGGTACCTGAATCCAAAAATTATGTTTTTAGCGGTTTGACTGTGTGACCGTGTGTGTGTCGGACTGTTATCCGCATATCTCAAGAAAAAATGTTAGCAGAAAATCCAAACTTGGTATTTTAAATGTGTATCATATAAAGATGCTGCACTAAACCTTTCATTGAGAACAATCAAATGGCTCGTTTACAGGGACATCCAAGAGAATTCAAATACATTATATCTATGGGGAAATTACTGGTAAGTACAGTGTAACATCGGCTGACATAAACAAAACGGAATGAACAAAACTTTTTATATACATACAAGAATGTTTTGTGTAGATTTTGGTATGGAAGTTATTCATCATTCGTTTACAGGGCTACCCAAAGTATTTGGATATATTAGGTCTATACTTTGAAATTGATGGAATTGTAATCCATTTTGTGTTTGATGTTTTTCAAGTCAGATTTAATTTAAGTACACAATATTGTTTACAGTGTATACTGTTTATAAACAATACACAGGGCTAGTCAAAATTAAGCTAAACATTCTTTTTTGTTGATTGTAATTGACGTTTTGCTACATTATACTAAATTTTACTAAGTCGACGAACACTGCTCAGAAAGTAAAATTAATTTTTCATACTCATACTGCGAACAAAGTATTTTTAAAAGTTCTATTCTCAACTCTTTTTTTTTTTTTTTTTTTTTTTTTTTTTTTAATAATACCACATTTTGAGGTAACCTGATTACGGAAGTCCAATAATTAGCGGTTGGTCTGTATATAAATTTCTTATCAGCATAACATAAAAATAGATAACTGCAAGAAAACTGCTTGAAAATTTACCAGCGATGCTTGTACACTTAAATATTTCCTGCTTGATTTTCACTATTCTTCTTAATTTCATAATGATTCGGTGAAAATAATTCAAATTTTGCTAATTTATACTAAACTTTTTCGTGTATCTCCAAGCTAATAATTTAGAAAAAGAAAAAATGGGATAAAAGCGCTACCTCTCGGGCGATTTTCAACAATATTTGATAGGCATAAATTTGTGTCATGATGCAACTACATACTAATTTGTGTGAAATTCTGTGCATAGTTCCTAAGATACAGTCGCCACAAAATTTTGTCACACACACAGAGATATTCTAAAAATGGTCAAAACATGTAAATCCATCGAAAACCCGCAGTCGAAAACTTTTACAAAACTAATACTTTTTCCTGTTGACTATAGAAGAAAATAGAAATAGAATCATTAAAAAACAATTAAAGTAAAGATTACCATTCTGTAGGCACTTTTAAATTTAAACTGTAAAAATAAGTTCGCTCTGTAGCTGCAAAGCAGGTTTTAGAGATTGATGGTTCAACCCTATATGAATAATGTCTTCATCTATAGATATCTCAAGACCATCAGGTACAGAATGAGATTAATTTCAATGAAATAGAGCAAAACTATTTTAATCTTACCGTCGTTATTTTTTTATTTACTTTTTTTTTTTTGTTGTTGTTGTTGTTGTTGAAAACTATTAAACTAAGCCAATTTCTATTTGCCTTACATGTGCTTATTTTCAGTTGACTTCTTGAACTCTGTGTTTCCATGTATAATTCATCTGTTGTAGTATATTTTTAATTTTGTAACAGCATATATTGTTTTTAGGGATGTCTAATATATCGATATGTCATCATTGTCCACTAGTTGTCTGTCCATTTTACAAGTAGGGTAGGCTAGAGAGGGTGAACCCAAATTAAAAATATTCAAAATTTTAAATTTTAGGTAAATTCTACTTTGATAACTAATTATTTATTTATTTTTTGTTTTCCGTTATGAAACGTTAAATTTTAACAGTATATTCTAAACATGTATTTTAGTATTAATTAATGAATTTATTTGTGAGTATATACTAAAAATATTTTTATATTTGAATGCTAAAAATAAGCAATAAATTCTAGTTTTCTACATAAAAGTATTTTTAAAATATTCATATATCAATGAATTCAATAAGTAATAACCAAATATGTCTAGAATATATACTGTTAAAATTTAATAATGTAAAATACAAAGAAAAAAAAATAGTTATCAGGAATATTTTTGAACGTTTTCCTAAAATTTAAAGATTTGGATTTCAATTTCTAAATTTAACTAGTTATTGACAAATCGAAATATACTTGATATTATTATATTTCAATATAATAATATCAAGTATCTATGCAAAATTTCCCTCTCATTCTTCGAAGACAGTAATTTACAAAAAAATATTATAACGTTCACCATAAACTTAATTAAATCGTTTTAAAACGTAAAAATAAGGTTTTTAGAACGTTATAGAACATGCATTTAAAACTCTGTAGGTTTTGTTAAAATTAACGATGAAAGTAACATGCGTATTAAACTTTCTTTAGACCGTACTACTGTATGTTTTCATGTTGGACAAGCAGATTTCTGTAACATGTTCAATTGGAACATTCTTAAAATATACTTGTAAAACTATTTTTAAACGTTCAGAATATGTTACGGTTCTGCTTGTGTATAGTCCACTTTAGCACACCGTAGAAAGTTGGAGACAAGAAACCATTGCAGTAACCTAGAAATGCAGAATTGTATCAAGAATATCTTATTTTAGAAAATTTTCTTGATAAACAGTATTTTCAATTGTTGAATATTCTAATTTGAATAGTTTGGAATAAGTACAATAGAAATTTAAACAATAAATAAACTATTAATTTATTGTAAATTTGTATTATTAGTAGTACTACCAGAGCTATTGTCTTTCATCAGACATTTAGCGTTGCAACATTTGATAAGTTTTCACCTTGAATATATCAGGTAGGGGATCCCTTAATTAGGGGATTTTTTCTTTCTTTTTTTTTTTTTTTTTTATCCGATACGCATACCCTCTATTTTTTACTTTCTTCTATGTAATATAGAGAAAGTATTGGATTCGTGAAAATTTTCGATCTCAATTTTTTGATGGATTTACACGTTTTGGGATGTCCTGAACACGAATTGATAGTTTTTAGAAAATGTCTCTCTGTCTGTATCACTTTTTTGTGGACAATGTATCTCACGAACCAATGAATGAAATTTAACTAAACTTGGTATTTAGTTGCACCCTGACATAAACTGGTGCTGATTAGATTTGGGGATCAATCGCTCAACAGGTGGCGCTGTGATCGTATTTTTTGTAAACTTTTAACATGGCAGTATAGGACAAAATTTCGTATAAATGTACATAATGAGATTTATTTTCAACTTGTGATTGTAAAATTACTATGAATTATTGATAATAGTAGTAGTTAACTAAGAAAAAAATTCTATGCATGTGGGGGTATCGCTTCCCCCCCCCCTGGGGGGGGAAGTACCCCCGGGGTGGTAAATTTTCAAGATGGGTATCTTTCGAAAGGTCTCGTCAATACCTTTAAAACGAATGGTTGAACTATAAATCTGTGATAATTTAAAACAAAGTTATCGATTTTTTTTTACTTTTAACAAAAAAAAACTTAGAAAAAAAATCGTATTTTTTTTTTTTTTTTTTTTTTTTTTTATTGTTACTGAGTGAATTTGTATAGGAAAATATAGAAGAAAGTCTTATGGTGGCCACAACATACTAGTTTTTTTTTTTTCTATTTGACCTTAAAGAAACTTTTTCCGTCAATTCAGCACGTGTTAACATTACCCAGAGAGCTGATATTTTCCTAAAAAGTGTTTAGGGTCTAATAGAAAAAAATTAAAGGGTATGCACATCGGATTTCAGAAAAAGAAAACTCAAACATTTCCTCTATTTAAGGGGCACCCTAATACCAGGACGTCCTCCAACATCTAGATTTACCTTTTTAAGTGATACAATTTACTTGCACAAAAGTCTCCTATTTTTCTGAAAAACATTCAAACCTTTAAAAAGTTAAATAAAAAAGAATAATAAAATGTTTAAATTGGCTATTTTTCTTACATATGTCATTAATATTACTTATGACGTCGATTTAATTAACTGAAACTTTTTGTAGATAATCAGACTCAAAATCATAGAACAAACTATTTTTCGTACGTTCTTACAGTTTAAAAAATTTTTAAAAAATTGAGTTTGTTTCATTAAGTTCTGTCGTAAAAAAATTAAACTTCCTATCTGACAGATTTTGTTCTTTCTTTCTTTCTTTCTTTTTTTTTTTTTAATGAAAATTGTACATATTTATTCACTACGCACTTTTTAATTCTTTTCAATTCTTTTAATTCTTTTTAATTCTTCAAAAATAAATGCATAAAAATGATAAATAAATAAAAATATGTCTTGAAGGATGACAAAAATTTCTAAAATGTTAAATTTGATTATACACCAAAAATACGGTTCTTCAATCCTTTTTTAACTTTATTCGATTCTTCATAGTAAATAGGCATCGTTAGTTATCATTATACACTGAATTTTTAAGAAATCTACAAAAGTTTATCGTAAGTGAAAGTAAACATCCAGACAAGCATGATACTTCATGGTACAAGATAAGTCCAGCTAAGCAAGCGTAAAATAATGTTTCCCAATTTATTGCCTTACTGAGCCGTGCAAGTAATTTTTCCCAGGCCGTTTCTTAAGGTTTCTTCTCTTTACTTTGTAGAAAAACAGAATAAAGATTTTTATCCTTGACGAAATAGTTTTGTTTTTTGATGGAGAAAGTTGTCAGTTTATTTTTTGTAACTTTTATTGTATGTTTACTTTGCTGGTCATTCTAAAATAAATATAATAAAAATATTTTTCATCTATATTTGAAACAAGTTTTGATTATATAATATATGGTACTACGTACGCATAAACTTATATTATATGCAATTTTCAAAAATATCTGCTGAAATTTAGCCATACGGAAAAACGCAGAAAGTAATAACAGCTCTTATATCGGTCGATATACAGTTAAGTTCAATCAGCAAAGCTTTTCTTAATTTATATCTCACATACCAAATTTGGTGAATTTATATACTAGAACTTGGGATATAAAATACTGTAGCATAGTGGAGCAATCTATCGGCCGATATGCACCTACATAGAATCAGCAATATTTTACATAATATTCCCTGCACATACCATGTTTAGTGCATTTATAAATCATTTAAGTTGAGATATGGAATTCCCTCCCATAAATGGGTTTAAATTGTAGTATAGCGTCGCCACTTTTTGGCTATAATGAACGTAAATTGTATCAATAGTTTTCCACAACATCCAGTGGCGTCTCGTGAATGGCGTTTTGTGTCATCTCTATACGGGTTACTAGAAGCAGTCCGTTATCATGAAATCTCATTCATCTAATTGACTGTTGACAATAACTTAGATATAACAGTCAATTAGACGAATAAGCTTTTCATGATAATGGAGAATTTCTAGTGAACCGCGTAGAGATGGCACAAAACTTCATTCACGAGACGTCACTGATAGCATCTATATAATACCAAGTTTGGTGCATCCATACACTGTAAAAACTAAGATATAATTTTCTTTCAATGGGCGAAATTGCGGAATAACACCCCCACCTATTCCGTTACATATTTCAAATGCTAGACTGCAACAATTTAAGTCAAGGTTCAACCAAAAATCAAGTTTGGTTAAATTCCTTATATTGGCTCGTGAGATAAAGCCTCAACAAAATTTTCTAACATACATACACACAAAGAGAGAGACAGAAATTTTCTAAAAATATAAAATCTTATTCATTGCCTCTCAAAAGGTGTAAATTCATCGCAAACTGAAGCTAAAAAAATTTTTACTAATCCAGTAATTTCTTCTTGTGCATATACAAGAAAGTAACTATAGACCAGAAACGGGAGTCCTCTAATAAAACGCTAAATGACGCGTGGTTTAAAAATGAGCCATAGCACTTATTGATATGACTTGAGAAAACATTTCATATATATTTTTCTCCGTTTAAATTATTCTTTCGCAGCATAAAATTTTCTGAAAAAAAAAATCTTATTGTTATTACTTTTTTTTTCATCAAAAAACGTACTGCAAAATTTTCTGCTCGCATTCTACAAAGCAACTATAATCGCTACGTTTCATTTACACTATCTATATCTATGAAGGGTTTTACGTTTGGATTAAGACCGATTGTCAAAAATCGGGACCTAGTCCTGTGTGTGATATCCTCCACTGGGGGGGTTTCTAAGAGGTCCTGGCGTTATTCATGCGAATATCAGAAAATAACACGGGCAACTCTGATCGGCTAGGCCGACACGTGCAACCTGGTATTTATCCTGGCACCTGTAGTCTACCAACTTTGACAGTAGAAATTCTCGGCCACTAGGGGACTCATTATCTAAGAAAGTCTTAAAATTTTTATAAGTATGTCGATATCTAGCACTTTTGATTTATAAAGCAAATAGGAATTACAAAATGTATTTAAATCCTATTAAAAAATAGTTTTATTTGTTTATAAAATAAATAACATCGCATTCACATTTCGTTCAGAAAATAAAATTCTATATATTGTTGCAGCTATGTTTTAAAATGAGAATATTTCAACAATATATCTAAAATCATTTAATGATACTACGACCATGCAACAGGGACGATGTTTTCGACAATGAATGCAAGCTTTCAAATTTTTCTCTCGAAAACTACACACATTGAAATTCAAAATTAATGTTTCATAAAAAATCCATTTTAAAATACTTAAAATTTTTAAGATAATTATTATGTTCGTATCTTGAAGAACATTATTTATTTTATTCGTGCTTTTGTTGTAAATGAAAAGGTATTAATGAAATATTTTTTTTTCACTTATTTTACGGTTGTAACATGTATCAAACACGTGTCATGTAACCTGTAAGTTATTAAGTATATTTTCATTAACACTCATCTTTATAAGTATTGCATATTTTTTATTTTGTTAAATGAAAAATGTAACAGATATGCACATGGATAAATTTATTGTTGCGAAAATGCTAATAAGCTTTAAATAAAATATGTACCCAATTTAAAATGTGACAGTTTTTTTTTTTTTTTTTTATGCATACCAAAAATATCTGTGAAGCAAAATTACTAAAGTTAAAACGAAACATAAAAAAAATTGCTCCCGATGTATATAAACAGAAAAGTAAAAGCTGGAACTTCTTTATTTTTTCAAAATATTTAACTTTCTTAGTTTTTGTTTACATCTTTAAATTTTCTGTTTGGGCGTAAACAAAAGTCTTGGAATATTCTAGATGTTTAAAAGGTTTCTCTTCTCTATGTTTTACCGGTTTTATAGGAATAAAATATTTATTCTTCGTTGCATTTTCTTCAGTTACAGTACCTATATACTTTCAAAATTTGAAGTAAATGGATAAAATTGAGTGAGATAATATAAATTTTCTTCATATTCTCTTCTTTCGTTCGCACCTATCATTTAACATTATTATTAAGATTAAAATCTATTAAAAGTTTAAAATTATAAAACATTTCACGTGTATAAATAATATAAAAGGTAACAAAACCCCTTTAAAACACGTATATACAATATTTTTATTAAAAACTACACAAAGCTTTTCGCTATCATAATAATAGCATCATCAGGTGTAATTACGTTACATAGAAACTAGCAATATATAAATAAAGAAGTTCAAATGGTTTAAAGTTACGGTTACAATAAAAATTTTAATTTACAGTTACAATAAAAATTAATATTTTCAGTTTTTTTTTTTTTTTTTTTTTCTCTATGAGCACAACGCGTGCCAAATTTTATGAAGTGATGAAGCGTCCTTGGAGTTAATAACTTTATTGTATTTGATAATATTTACGGCTTCTGTTATTAGCAGGTCTTGAAAGTCTCGAGGGGCTGAAATAATTTCGGACTGGGTCCACATAGAAATAGCATCAGGGTGTTCGTAAAGAAAGTCTACTAGAATTGAACTTTTTTCTCTTTAACATTACGAATGTGTTCAGTAATTCTTGCTTTAAGTGTGCGACGTGTTTGCCCAATGTAGTAAAACAGTTCACCATTATATTTGATAGGGATTTTATAAACCCCTCCAGAAGGTCTGTTGATATCTCTGTCATTAACAACTATGTTTTTAATGGTACAGGGGGAGGAGAAAGGAATGCATAGATTAAATTTACGTAAAATAAAATGCTTAAATTTTTTTAATTCATTACAGAAAGGTAGACTATTGGTATATTTAATTTTAGGATTATGGTTAATACTAGTATTATTATAGATTTTATTTTTGACCCCATTGATTATTTTTAAAACAGTGTTTTTACTATACCCAGCGTTAATACCTAAGTGAATAATTTTATTAATTTCTTTATTTTCGTTAAACTGGAAGGAGGTATAATTGATGGCACGAAAAATTAAATTAAATAATGCATTAAATTTAATCTATGTGTTCCTTTCTGCTCCCCCTGTACCATTAAAAACTTAGTTGTTAATGACAGAGATATCAACAGACCTTCTGGAGGGGTTTATAAAATCCCTATCAAATATAATGGTGAACTGTTTTACTACATTGGGCAAACACGTCGCACACTTAAAGCAAGAATTACTGAACACATTCGTAATGTTAAAGAGAAAAAAAGTTCAATTCTAGTAGACTTTCTTTACGAACACCCTGATGCTATTTCTATGTGGACCCAGTCCGAAATTATTTCAGCCCCTCGAGACTTTCAAGACCTGCTAATAACAGAAGCCGTAAATATTATCAAATACAATAAAGTTATTAACTCCAAGGACGCTGCATCACTTCATAAAATTTGGCACGCGTTGCGCTCATAGAGAAAAAAAAAAACTGAAAATAATAATTTTTATTGTAACTGTAAATTAAAATTTTTATTGTAACCGTAACTTTAAACAATTTCAACTTCTTTATTTATATATTGCTAGTTTCTATGTAACGTAATTACACCTGATGATGCTATTATTATGATAGCGAAAAGCTTTGTGTAGTTTTTAATAAAAATATTGTATATACGTGTTTTAAAGTGGTTTTGTTACCTTTTATATTTAACATTATGTCAACTAAAGATGTTTTAAAATATATGTATACAGCAAAACAAAACACTGTTATATAGGAACCCGAATAAACTACTACGTCAGAAACGCCAAAGAAAAATATTGCAAATGCATACAGCTGTTTCGGTAGCCTAAAGCGTACCGTCTTCAGTGCAAAAAGGATTCTGAATCAGGAGAAGTGCTCGTATATATAGGAGAGGGGCCGGATTTAGTTCAACCAATAGGATTACGGGAAAGGTGGGAGAGTGGCCAATAGGAATTTAGGAAAGTTAGCGTTGTAAACAGTAGAAAAATTAAGAAAATGTGAACTGAATATAAAATTTCCAACAGTCAGACAAATAGGGAACAGCGAAATCACAATTTACAAGGTTTTTAATTTGTTTTTTTTTATAAATATGAAAAGCTTCAAAGAAATCAAGTTCATGAATGGATTTAGGTCTGCAAATTATTTTAGCTAAATTAAATTTAAAATTATGATTTTCATCCCAGCAATGTTTAGAAATAGCCGATTTATTGGTTTCTTGTTTGCGAACGTAATTCATATGTTCTTTTAGACGAAATTTAAGACAGCGTTTAGTTTGGCCAATATATGATAAACCACACTGACAGGAAATAATATAAATGCCCCAAGAATTATGCATATCAATGGGATATTTTAACTGAGAAAAGGTGAGTTTATTGGAAGGCGAAAATATTATTTTAAAATCATATTGTTTGAGAATTCTAGCTATGGTTTGACTGGATTTAGGAAAATAGGGTAAGACAATAGACATATTACAAGAGACTTATTTAGTAGACGAAATACGAGGGAGTTGTAATTTTTGGATAGCTTTGTCTATAATGGAAGGGTCATAACCTCTGCCAATTGCAATGGCTTTCAGGTATTTAATTTCAGATTTTAATAAAATAGGATTTGAACAAATATTAAGTGCACGGTTTACAAAAGTATAGAAAGCAGCCATTTTTTGGTTAGGTGGGTGACATGAACGCGCATGGGGAGGAAGGGAGACAGCAAAATTTTTCCGATAGACGGTGGTTGAAAATCCATTTGAAGTGCGAGAGACGAGGGTATCAAGAAATGAAAGGGAGCCATTATTTTCAATTTCATATGTAAATTGGATATTATTGTCAATTGAATTTAAAGTTTCGAAGACATGGTCAATATTGTGATGAGATATGTCGATAAGCGTGAAGGTGTCGTCAGCGTAACGGGTCCAAAAAGGAAAATAAATTTTCTTAAAAAGCTTGTTTTCGAAATAGTGCACGTAAATATCTGCGAGAATTGGGGAGAGAGGGCAACCCATGGCTAAACCTTCAGACTGACGATAGAATTTATTTTGGAAAGAAAAAGTGGTTTGTGATAAACAAATGCGGGTAAGCGAGATTAATTCTTGTATTTCAAAAGATGTGAAATGAAACTCTTTTAATCTATTTTCGAGACAGCAGAGGGCGCCACTTATTGGAACATTAGTGAAAAGAGATTTTACATCAAAAGAAACCATAGTGAGATTAGTATGAGGGCAGTTTTGAATGTTTTTTGCAAATTTTATGGAATTCTTAACTGTATAACTATTAGCAGCAAGAAGGGGAGCAAAAATTGTGGTGAGAAATTTAGCTAAATTATAGGAAGCAGTACCGATATTAGAGACTATGGGACGAAATGGAATATTGGGTTTGTGAACTTTCGGTAAAGCATAAAATCTGGCACAATTAGCAATAGAAGGGATAATTAATAGCTCTTTTTTACCAATGAATATTTTGTATAATTATTTTCTACGATGATTGCCGCTTTTAAGCCAAAGATTGAGAGATTTTCAATATTAAATGAATATTCCATAAAAATTAAAGCCTTCCTCTTCGCGAAAAACCAAAATTTTAACAATATATCTCTAGATTACACCTAGAGTTGTATCTTAGATTATAGCCTCAACTTCAACTATAAATATCAAAACAAGTACTCAGAAATTCTTATCTCCTATAGTTATGCGCGCTTGAGTACGCATAGTGGAGAGTGCTGTTCAATACAATAGATATCATGAAAAACGGCAGTTTTTCTAGTGACGCAAGCGCAAAAACAAACGAACGCCACGACACTCAGCGGAAACGGAAAAACGAACGAAAACTGCGACACTTATATATACAGGAATTTTAAGATCAAAGTAACCGCTGAAAGCCGACACTTAATATCTCAGGAAATATGGGAGGTTATGTTCTGATATTTTCAAAATAGACTTTCACCTTCTGTCTGATCCTACCCTGATATCGCTACATTTCTGCGTGCAGTATATTTCGAGATATGAATTGGCTCATTTAAGTTGTAAATGGACGGCGTATGTAAGGAACAAATTTTTCTCGAATATGGCTCGAGCGAATTTAGTTTAATTGATATATGATATTAATCGCTTTTATCTGATGTGCCTGACATCTCCCTTTTCCCTAGGAAAACTCTTGTTTTTTTTATAACTCAGTTTAAAAATCGAACTATTTTTTACTCCGAAAATACCGTGATGCGGCAGTTTCGCGGACGAATTTCTTCTCTTCCATCTGAAATACTGAATATCAAATAATCGTTTTGGCTCCATCTATCGGGGAGCGTCAAAAATAAACACAAAAAATAAAATAAAAAATATTTTTCTTTTTTTAATATATATATTAAATGAGTTATTTATTTAGGTACTTGTATTTTATATGACATTTGTTTATTTGTTTATCAAAAATATTCTTTGTATTTACATTGTTTTCATGCTGATACGTTGTTAACTTTCAAAATTGGTTCTATTTTAAAAGGTGATTGCAACAACAAAAAATTTTTCCTTTATTTTCATAAAAATGACAAATAATATGATAATCATATGCAAATATTTGTAATTTTTTCAAAATTAGGTGATAAATTACTTAAACTACGGATTGAAAAAATTCTTAAAACAGAATTTGAAAATATTTAATTTGCTCATTAAGTTTCTAGTATATATAATATATAAATTACAAAATATTAAGCTATAATAAAATTTTGAATAGATTAATATTTTTTTTTAAATTAAATTCATAACAAACTATACTATTTAAATATTTACCAGTATAAAATTTTCACTTTTTAAAGATTTTTCTATTATTATTTATTTTTCTCTTTTAAATCAAATCTATACCTAAAAAATTATAATAAGAAATAAATATAAATAAGAAATTTTTGTCATTTTTAAAATGTACTATATTATGCCTTTGTAATGTTGCATGTGTCCATCTTTTTTATCACTTTTTATAAAATTTTGAAATTTTATTTAGTTTGTTATTTTGTTCGAGTGTGACCTATAAAACAACACTTTTAATACAGTGTTATTACCATGCTCCTTTAATTTTGCGTTTTGATCATTAACCCCTAAAAAGTAATGATATCAATACAAAAAACCCTTAACGGGTTAAAAGTTTGTGACGCAGCATTGTACTTTATGGCTATAAGAATTAGAAATACGGGTCTTAAAAATAATGATATCAAATTTTCAGTGACGCTTTGATATTAATTAAATTATACATAGATTTTCTTATTTGAATTTGCTTTTTCCTTTTATTTATATTTACAGTGTAAACGTTATTTTCAACATAAAATAATATATAGCATTTACTCATTGATACCTTTCCATTCACATCTCTTATACTATGAAAGCATGTGTTTTAAAAGAAATTATATGAAATTCCAGTAACGCAGTGGTGTTACATTAAGTGATTTGTTTTTAAATTTCTCTGCAATTATTTTGTTTTGCATATTAAAGTATATGTGCACATTGAAATATTGCTTTTAATTTTCAAATACGCTGTCAAATATATCACTTTCATTAAGCTTATATTATGTACTGAAATATATTTATTTCAATGAATTATTCTATCTTTTGCGTCACGCCATCCAAAACTGTAAGTAAAATATATGGAAATGTTTACTTTGTGTCATTTCATCCAAATAAATTGAAAATGCATGCAAATAGATATCGTGATGCAAAGAAAAAAACTGTGAAATTTTTTTCAGTTTTGGATGGCGTGACGCAAAAGATAGAATAATTCATTGAAATAAATATATTTCAGTACATAATATAAGCTTAATGAAAGTGATATATTTGACAGCGTATTTGAAAATTAAAAGCAATATTTCAATGTGCACATATACTTTAATATGCAAAACAAAATAATTGCAGAGAAATTTAAAAACAAATCACTTAATGTGACACCACTGCGTTACTGGAATTTCATATAATTTCTTTTAAAACACATGCTTTCATAGTATAAGAGATGTGAATGGAAAGGTATCAATGAGTAAATGCTATATATTATTTTATGTTGAAAATAACGTTTACACTGTAAATATAAATAAAAAGAAAAAGCAAATTCAAATAAGAAAATCTATGTATAATTTAATTAATATCAAAGCGTCACTGAAAATTTGATATCATTATTTTTAAGACCCGTATTTCTAATTCTTATAGCCATAAAGTACAATGCTGCGTCACAAACTTTTAACCCGTTAAGGGTTTTTTGTATTGATACAATGTATACAGTTGGCAGAACTTATCATTTGAAAGCACTGTTGTGAAGCGTCTGCATCTGCGGATAGAAATAAAACATGTAAAGCACTATTTTTAGGCTAAGCATCGACAGCACTCCCCTAAAATGTTAGTATGTTTAGTTTTGAATAACCCTGTTATAATTTTCACATAATAACTTCTAAAGTATTTAAAGTAATTTATTTGCTTTTCAATAAAACATACATTTCTCTCCGCTTGAAATTCGACTCTTTACTTCTTTTAACGCATTTAGAACAATACAAGCATATCTCTATGAGAAAAATAGAATTTCGCAATGACCGCTTGGTTGCTCTGCACTGATCTTTCGATACTTGTTATTGATCCCCACGTGATCATTTTCAGATGTATCGAATTACAACATATTTCAAAGTGAGTTTTAGATCCTAATTAATGTCTAAGGAAACGCTTTTCTCTTCACATAAAAGGGAAGTAAAGATGGTAGTAAAAATATTTTCCTCTAAAGCGAAATATTTGCAAAATATTTATAAAAATATGGAATACTTTTTTTTTTATGAGGATGGAAATATTATTAAAATACGGGAATTCTTTTACAAAACAATTGTATATATGTATCCTCCATCAAAGTTTCTTTCTTTCTTTTTTTTTTTTTTTTTTTTTTTTCCAAAGAAATTCAAGAATATGGGTAAATGTATAAAAAATAAATGTAGAAAGAGTGAAACAAATCAGAATTTTATGCCTTTGGAAGGAAAATAAATCGCGAAATAAAATGAAACTTGTCAGTTAACATTTTTTCTATTAATTTTTTTATTGAATATATATATATATATATATATATATATATATACACCGGCTGATCCAAAAGTCAGGACAAACTTTAAAAATGAACAATTCGAAAACGAATCAAGATACAAAGATACGGTTTGCACCAAACGTATGGAAAAGAAGCCGGGTTTTGTGTGGCAACGAAAAAAACAATAGTTCTGTTGGCGACCAACAGATGGCGCTGTCGGATTTCTGATGTAGGATTATGCAAAGCAACAAACGATATAAAAATAAGCAACTGCGGCAGGTAATGGTTGTCGAAGCTTACATGCATCGAAATATCGCATTCTCAGTCGCTACTTTAATCACGCATGGCCTCCAAGATCTCCCGATCTGACACCCTGTGACTTTTGGCTGTGGCGATTCTTGAAGTCAAAAGTGTACCGCGACCAACCGGAATCACTAGCAGCACTGAAAGATGCCATCCGCCAAAATGTGTCTGCCATAACGCAAGAAATGCTACTAAATACTGTGAACGGTGTGGTGAATTGTCTCAAAGCTGTACTTTTGAATGATGAACAGCACATTGAGCAGTTATTGTAGTAGTAATAATTAACAGTAATTAATCTGACTTGTAAGTTATCAACACTTTTTTCATTTTTAAATCATCTTTTGGTGAAATAAAACACTATAGCGCCATCTGTTGGTCGCCAACAGAACTAATTTTTTTTTACAAAACCCGGTTTCTTTTTCATCCGTTCGGTGAAAACCGTATCTTTGTATCTTGATTCGTTTTCGAATTATTCATTTTTAAAGTTTGTCCTGACTTTTGGATCACCCGGTATATATATATATATATATATATATATATTTAATAAATGATTTTTCTGAACAGAGCGATATAACATAATTCGAAACCTTTTACTTTAAACATCATCTTTATTTGAGACGGATAATTATTTAGGTTTAGAGTAGAGAAAAAGTTGTTTGAAATTACAAAATGTATTTAAGTTCTATTAAAAAAATATTTTTATTTATTTATAAAATAAATAACATCACATTCACATTTCCTTCAGAGAATAAAATTTTGTATGTTGCTGCAGCTATGTTACAAACTAAAATCATTTAATCATACCACGACCATGCAAATGGGACGATATTTTATCGATATTGAATATAAACTTTCAAATCTTTCTCTCGAAAATTACACACATTGAACTTCAAAATTAATGTTTGATAAATAATGCATTTTAAAATACTTAAAATTGTGAAGGTAATTATTTTGATGCCGATGTATGTTTGCATCTTGAAGAACATTATTTATTTTATTCGTGCTTTTGCACGAAAATGAAAAGGTATTAATCAAATAAATATTTTTCTTTCACTTATTTTTACGGTTGTAACATGTATCAAATATAAGTCTGTAAGTTATTATTCATATTTTCGTTAATACTCATCTTTATAAGTATTGAATATTTTTTGTTTTTTGTTAAATAAAAAATATAAAAGATATGCCGATGGATTAATTTATAGTTCCGAAAGTGTTAATAAGCTTTAAATTGAAAATGTACCCAATTTAAACAGTGCCAGTTTTGTCTTATCCATATCAAAAAATCTGTTAAGCAAAATTACTAAAGTTAAAACGTAACATAAAAAATGCACTCCCGGTGTATATAAAAAGGAAAATAAAGGTTAAGAGATTTCTTTACTTTTTCAAAATTTTTAACTTTTTTAGTTTTTGTTTATATCTTTAAATTTTCTGTTTGGACGTAAACAAAAGTCTTGGAATGTTTCAGATTTTCAAAAGGGTTCTCTTATCTATGTTTTACCGGTTTTATCATGAAAATAAAATATTTACTCTTCGTTGCATTTTCTTCAGTTACAGTACCGATATACTTCCAAGATTTGAAGTAAATGGATACAATTGAGTGCGATAATATAAAATTTTATTCATATTCTCTTTCTTCCTTTGCACCTATTATTTAACATTATTTCCCCTAAAGCTGTTTTAAAAGATATGTAAATGACAAAAAAAGAAGTGTTGTATTTTCCTGAACAAATATAAATTGTAAAGAAATGTTTTAAAATGTTCATTTAAAGCAGAGTCAGAACTATAGAAAATGTTTTATTGTTATATTTGTAAAATGATTGTAGGTTTCGCCGTTAAAATAAAACTTTGGACACATACTTAGTATAAATGGAAACGGTGAATTATATAACCTGGCCAATTTTGAGTTTTTTATCTTGCATTATTTTCTCGTACAAAACTTTTAAAAGGGCATAACAGAATGAATATAAAAGCTTTTATATTTAAAATAACGTTTTTATAAAAGTTTAATGATGTTGATGTAGTGAAAAAGGCTAATTGTCAACACATGGTACGAAGGTGAGATGACTTCCTAGGGTGTACATTTAACAAAAAAAAGCTGAAATAGAAATTTTTAAATAAGTTTTCTAAAATATATATAAAATACTTTATAACTAGAGTGCAGCAGTAGCTCTGCTGCTAGTGTAATAGCCTCAAAAACTGAATTTTTATGGATGATTCTACTTTTTCTTGACACATTTAGTGACTACAGTGTTACTAGTCACAGTCGCTGGATTCGAGTTCCGTTAGTTTATAGATATTCTTAGTGGTTCTAAATCTGCTTACAGCACTATGTCCCGGTAAAATTAACCTTATAATTTGCAAAAATGATCGCAGAGTAGCAAACCAATCATTTGCTTTTCTTTATAGCTTTTAACATGCCTAATAGTTACTTTAATTAAACATTCCATTTAAAATTCGCAATGCTTAATAACTCTACAATCTGTTCCACAATGGATTGTTATTTAAACAGAACATTGATAAGTTCTTTCTATTATCCTTATTATTATTTTGCGACACAATAAGTGAAAATCCATCAGAACTCTAAAGTGTGGTCTTTGATCCTATTTTTTCCTTTTTATTCTATAGCCCACTACTATATACTGAAAATGAAGTGGCTCATTTCTATCAATGAATTTTTTGTATAATTATTTTCTGCAATGATCGCCGATGTTAAGCCGAAGATTGAGAGATTTTTCAATATTAGATAAAGATTTCATAAAAATTAAAGCCGTCCTCTCCGAAGAAAATCAAAATTTTAACGGTATATCTTCAGATTACACTTAGAGTTTAATCCTGGATCATCGCCTCACCTCAACTTTAAATATCAGAACAAGAGCTCAGAAATTCTTATCTTCTACAGTTATGCACGCTTGAGCTTGCGCAATGAAGAATGTTTTTCAATACAATAGATAAACAATGTACAGCCGGCAGCAAATGTATCCGAGCCCTAGCAAAAATTCCTATGTAAAAAAAAGTAGCGTTAATACTGTTTTGTTAAATAAATCCTTGTCGAATCCTGTTCTTAGTCAGTCTGAGAACATTATTAGACAAGGATTATTTAACAAAACAGTATTAAGTGCACTTTTTTTTATATAGAAATTTTTGCTAGGGCTCGGATACTTTTGCTGCCGACTGTATATAGTTAGCAGAACTTATCATTTGAAAGCTCCGTTGTGAAGCGTCTGCATTTGCGGTAACTAAATTAGTAACTCTTGGTGACTCTTAGTAACAAAATTGTAAAACAAAACATGTAAAGCACTGTTTTTGAGCAAAACATTGATAAATAAAAGGTTTTCTAATGAGTTGTTCTGACGTGTCATTTCTGCAAATTCTTTATAATTGAACTAATCAGTTTGGCCTTTTTCTGTCGTGTATTCCAGTGAAATTCTATTTTGTTTCTTTTTCTCTTTTTCTTTTTCTTTCTTTTCTTTTTCTTTTTCTTTTTTTTTTTTTTTTTTTTTTACTATCCTGAAAGTTTATATGTTTAGTTTTGAATAACCTTGTATAATTTTCACATAATAACTTCTAAAGTATTTAAAGTTATTTAAATACTTTTCAATAAAACATACATTTCTCTCCGCTTGAAATTCGACTCCTTACATCTTTTAACGTATTTAGAACAGCAATAGAAGCATATCTTTATGAGAAAAGTAGAATTTCGCAATGACCGCTTTGTTGCTCTGCACTGATCTTTCCAGACTTGTTATTGATCCCCACGTGATCATTTTTAGATGTATTGAATTACAACATATTTCAAAGTGAGTTTTAGATCCTATTTAATGTCTACGGAAATGCTTTTCTCTTCACATAAAAGGGAAGTAAAGATGGTAGTAAAAATAGTTTTCTCTAAAACAAAATATTTACAAAAATTTTATAACAATATGGAATACTTCTTTTACGAGGATGGATTTTTCTTTTTGTTGTTGTTGTTGAAAGAAATTCAAGAATATGAATAAATATATAAAATATAAATGTAGAAAAAGTGAAACAAAGTGGAATTTTATACCTTTAGAAGGAAAATAAATAGCAAAATAAAATGAAACTCGTCAGCTAATTTTTTTTCTATTAATTTTTCATTGAATATTTTTTTTTTCATAAATGAGTTTGCTCAACAGAACAATATAACATAATTCGAAAACTTTTACTTTAAATATCATCATTGTTTGTTACGAATAATTATTATGGTTTAGAGTGGAGAAAAAGTTTTTTCAAAATAATGGGGGTCCATAAGACGGTTTTTTGGCCTTGAAGAACCTCAAGTTCCTATTTTATGATTAAATGGTTTATATCAGGGGTGGCCAACCCGCGGCCCGCAAGGAAATTAACGATGTTCGAAGTTTGAAAACTTTGATTAACTATTAATAAATCTGTTCTGAATTTTTGAAGTGAAAATATTTTTCAAAGATTGCTAAATAAACAAAAAAAAACATACTGTTGTAAAATATACATATATATTAATATTATTATACAGTATTCATTCTTTTTTATTACGGCTATTAATGTATAGTCATATGTGTTTGACAATTCTATTGTTAATTTATGAATGAAAATAATGTATCGTTAATGTATTTTGCTCTAAATCTTAACCCTCTCTTCTTTCAAAAAGACACATGATTCGAACACTCGCAAACATATATAAACAAACACATACGTATGTACGTACATGCAGTGCGGCCCACCTGAATAAAACAAATTTCCAATGCGGCCCGCCAAGTATTTTGGGCTGGACAGGCCTGGTTTAGATCACTATCAAACCTTAGAACTTCTTCTTCTTCTTCTTTCTTTCTTTTTTTCTTTTTCTTTTTTTTTTTTTTTTTTTTTTTTTTTTAATTCAAAAAGTAGAAACTATTTGATTCATAAAAATTTTGGATTTATGATTTTGGGTGAATTTAGATGTTTTAAAAAGTCTTAAACAGGATTTGAAATTTTTAAAAAATGTTTGCCTGAGTGTTCGCGTGTGACAAAAATTTTGGTCTGCTCTAGATCAAGAAATACTGCACAAAATTTAATAAAATGTTACATTTAGTTGCACTTTGACAATCTATCAATTTGTCTATCAAATTTGATGCAATCGTTCAACGGTATTTCCCTTTTTTCATGCTCTTCCATAGGGTATAAGACAAAATTTCGTATAAATCTACACAATGAGGATTATTTTTGCCCAGCCACTGTAAAATTAAAAAAAAAAAAAAAAAAATGTGTAATAGTAGTAGTAAACTAGGAGAGTTTATTTTGTATATACGTGTGCATCGCTTCTCTTTTCCTCGGGGGGACAAATATTCAATATAAGCATTAAAAAAAAAAAAAAAAAAAAAAAAATCGCTGTTATTTAATACACGAATGGTTAAACTATGTATCTGAAATAATTTGAAGCAAAGTTATCGAGATTGCTTTTCATTTTCAACAACAACAACAAAAAATCTACAATTTTACATTTTATTTTTCATTTCTTTTTTATTTTATTTTACTATACAAAATGCTTTGAGAACGCTTTTGTACTAAATAATGGGAATTTCTATAAGAAAACACAGAAAAAAGTTCTTGGGTGGCCAAAACATACTAGTTACTTTCTTATATATACATAAAGAGAAAGCATTTTATTCATGAAGACTTTTGACTTTCAGTTTACGATAGATACATGTTCTGAGGTTTAACACGATATGGCCATTTTCAGTAAGTGTGTCTATGTATCTAACAAAAATTTTGTTGCAGCTCTAACTTAAGAGGACTCTCTACTTATCGTCTCCGAAAGCCGAAGCCAGTATTATTCTACGGGTAATTTCGCCCCCATTTAAACTCATTAATTAATACATATTTTTAAATTCCGTTTTCACATTCAGAAAATTCACATCCGCTAAACGGGTAATCGCTTTCTAAAAATTGATTTTTTTAATAGTTAAGATTTCATTTTTAAACTTGAAAATGGAAAAATTCACATTGTGAAAATTCGCATTTTATAACCTCAAAAAAAAAAAAAAAAATCAATTTTCAGAAAGCGATAACCTGTTTAACAGATGTGAATTTTCTGAATGTGAAAATAGAATTTAAAAATACGTATTAGTTAATGAGTTATAATGGGGCAAAATTCTCCACAGAATAACACTGGCTTTGGCCTCCGGGAACAATAAGTAGAGAGTCCTCTTAAGAACTAATGCACAGAAATTCATCAAAATTTAAATTTAGATGCACTTTGACATAAATTTATGTTTATAAACTTCTGATGCACATATATCAACAGGTAACATGTCCTATTTCTTATCTTTTTTTTTTTTTTTTTTTTGATAAATTTTAATGTGACACCATTAAAATTTCCTATAAATGCAAACAATAAAAATTATTTTTAACTAATCAATGTGAATTAAAATAAATATTAAGAATAGTAAAAGCCAACTGGAATAAAAAAAGAAAAGAAAAGAAAAGAAAAAGAAAATTATATATGGTACCACCGCTTCCCTTCCGTTGGGAAGAAGTGCCTTTGCCACCCCTGGAAGTTTAAATTTCGTACATCATTAATTTCCAATGAAGAAGTCGTAGATACTTTTAAAAATAATGTATTTATGGTAATCTGGAGCTATGTTATCCATCTTTTTTTAACTTAAAAAATTCTAAAAAAAAAAAAAAAAAAACTAAACTGTTACCTCTAGGGTACGATTGACTTTTGATATTTAGGGTTTTACTTCTTGCTTTAGCATCTAAATTATTTAAACATTAAAATTGAGAAATTTATCGGAATAAAAAGAAAGACGTAATTTAAATCACTACATTTTTTGTCTCAATAAAACCCTAATTATAAAAATTTGAACTCAATGTGAGAACTTAAACGAATAAAAACTAAATAATTAATTAATATGAATAAATATGTATTTTTACATTTCTTTTCGACATAAAAAACAATGTATTTACTTAACGTACATAATACAATGTTGTTGTTAATTTTTCACGTATAAATAAATATTTTTTCGTTTATATCTGAAAAAGAAAAATGCGTTCTCTAAATTACTTTTTTTTTTTTTTTTTTTTTACTTTTTTCTATATTTAATAGAAGAAAGTATTTATTTAGTAAAAATCATTAGTTTTTAGGTGGATTTATATGTTTTGAGAGTTCCAGAACCTGATTTGACATTTTTTAGAAAATTTTTGTCTTTGTTTGATATATATATATATATATATATATATATATATAAGGGCTGTATTTCATGAACTATTGCACAGAATTTCACATAAATTTATGTATAGCGGCACTGTGACATAAATTAGTGCCTATCGTTTTTTTTGGTGAAATTTTCTAACAGGTAGCGTGGCCATCACTTTTTTTTTTTTTTTTTTTTCCCAGATACCCTATGTTAGAAGACATTGGATATTGTCGCACCGCCGGCTGTTTTACCTAACAACACACTTGTCCGTAATACATTCTGAAGATGTCCATGGGATGTCCATAGATGTCATTTTCATGATATCCTGAAGGTATCATTTGAAGAATGTTGTTAGGTTTATTGCCATTTTAGATTTCTCATTATTCTGTGTCTTAAATACAGCAGAATTTAATACTATTTGTATTACGTTTTAGGCAGTATAATTGTTTAATAAATTTATTAAAAGATTAAATGTTTAATTATTCTGTAATATGTATTAAATACTTCATTTCTTGTTGTATTGCATGCTGCATTTGAAGAAAGTTTTTGGATGTATTTTTATTTAAATCATCTGATTGATTATTTAGCAAGTAAAATTAAATTTCCTTAACATTAAAGGTGCGAATTCTGCATGTATTTTCGTTATATATTTTAAAATACATTTTTAAAATAATAATAATTTAAAATAAATATTTCTCATTATTTGCTATTCAAATCGCATCCGATTATTTAAAATATATGGTAAAATATAAAGAAAATAAGAAGGCGTGTGATTAGCATTTGAAATATAAATTGGTCTTGAAGGATATTTACTAGAGTAATTTTATGTATATATATATATGTATATATATATATATATATATATATATATATATATATATATATATATATATATTAAGAAAAATTACTTCTATTATGTTTGTTTTTCAATATTATTTTTACAAAATAAAAAATAAACAAAATCAGTTGTGTAATTGTCAATAATTACCCTCAAATAAAATAAATGAAATATATATTTTTTGCTTTGTAATTATATTATGTTAATATTTTTACAAAAATAAATAAATAAATAAAATTGCATTCAATGGTGATTACTCCGCTTTTGAACTAACGTGGCCGACTTTTCGTCAAAGTATATATATATATATTATGCAGACTGATATATTAAAACCTTTTAACGTAATTTAACGGGGATTTTAGTTCCACAAAACCAAACACCCATGAAGAAGTTGTTACAGTATTTCAGAGAAGCAAGACAAAGCACAGATGAAAATATTTCCCACAGAAAAGACTTGAAAATATTAAGAAACGTTTTCGGTAATTAATATGTAGGGCGCATGTGATAACTAACCCCTAAAAGTACTTCATTATAATGATTATGTTAATATTATAAAACATTGGAAGAATTTCATGCGAATTCCAGTTTTAAATTCAAAAAATACTGATAATTCTATATTTAAAAGTAATGAATTTCTGAACGAATGGCTTTGTAATGACATCGAAATTCTGGTGTAAAATAACGTATTCCTATGCTATAAAATTTATTTTATTATCATTATTATTATTATTATTATTATTCAATTTCGCTTGAGTTCAAATGTTTGGATCAAAAATAATAATAATCATAATAATCATAATAAATAAATAAAATAATATAAAAAAAAAAACTTTTTTACTATTATTTGAGTACGAAAAAAATAAAATCTTCCCCCGTCTTAATAAAATAAATTGTTTTATTTGATTGCAAAGAATACATTGTTTTAAAGAAAGTGACTCAGTTACTATGGACTACTTTACTATTAAAAATATTTTTCTTGTAGTATACAGCCGATCATTGTTATAGTGAACCACCTGCGGGTCTAATATAAATTTCTCTGTAATTGGAGGTTCACTATAAGCAAATTTCTTAAAACATTGACAATTTCATAATGTTAGTGATTTTGTTCCTTTTTATTTTGAATACTCACTTTGACAAAATTTACTAATAAATTATTAATTACAGAAATAGCCAAACAAAAATTAAAAGACGAAAAATTTAATTAGTGGGTATACTTACTTCATGTTAAAGATACTTCTTCACGTTAGAGATATAATTAGATATTTAATAAAATAAAAAATGTTTTTAGAATACTATCAACTGCTTTCAGTTCAGAGATTGGAGAGGCTGAGATTTCATTTCCTTTTTTTAAAGAAAAGGAGTTGGTGTTGGTATCAAGGTTAAGGCCAACTGATTGCACTAGGTTCATAGACCTGGGGGAAGTGTCCTTCTTAAGGGGGGTGTAAGGCTTTCCGAGGGTAAAAAAGCGACTTCATCGTCATTGTGCTTTTTTTTTTTTTTTTTTTTTTCGGATTACCAGCCTTTCGCGACCAGCTGGCTCACGATACTTGCAAATTCTGACCATAGAAAACTCCCACTCAGTGTCGCTTGTTATTTTCATAAATTTTCAAAATATGCTGAACCCTGATCCACAGAGTGCTGTCTTTTGGGATTCTGATCTATGTATAAGTTAATATTTGAAAGAAAAAGTAATTGCGAAAGTGACATTTCAATTCACTATAAGCGGACATTTCTCTTTTCATCAGTTCATTATAAGCAGTTAAATTAACATTAGTTGAATTAGTATTCAACAAGGACCATTTGAAACTGTCCGTTAACTGAGTTTATTATAAAATTGAACTATTCAAGTTAAACCTTAGGAATTAAAACTATTTACAGTACAGTTAAAGTTCCATTTAAAGTAAATGAATAATATATGGAAAACTGATATAACAAAATATAAATACGCATTAAACAATTGAGGAAGAATGCGTGAGCATGCATATCAAAAGTTTCATAAATATATATTAAAAAAAAAAAAAAAACAGTTTATACAATTTTGTATCTATTCATTTCTAAGCTTTATTTTCTATCAAATATTTTTCGGCATAAAAATATTCATCTTATCCACAAGAATTTTAAAATAGCAACTTCGTTTTTTTTTTTTTTTTTTGGTAATAATCTTAGTATTACGCATACTGTTAACAGAGCGGCCTACAAGCGACATTTTACATTCTTTTCTTACCGCTATTTCCAAAAAATAAGATTTATAATATATTTTTGCAGGTGAATTTGCACTTTACCTCCTTATATTCATTATAAATTTTACGTTATAGAAATCGTGGCAGGAAAATCATAGTAAAAAATAAAGTCGCCTAACAGTCCTGTGTTAAAAGCACTTTAATATACAAGGGAAAAGAAAGTGCTATATAAAATTAAATGCACACTAAAAATTTAAATTTCGGATTATCGTGTATGTAAATTAACAGCATTAATTTAATGGTAATAATAGATTTATCTTGAACTTCCATAAAGTACATATGATTAAATTATAGCAGTTAATTTAAATAAAATAAATTAGAAAAATGCTCGTGAATAAGACGTTACATAATTCCTTTATTATAAAATACTATAATTTTCCCCTAAAGGATTATTTCAGAAATAAAATATTTAAAATAAGTTCGTCGAGTGTGCAAACTAAAAAGAAACTATTATCTTCACAAAATAAAATGAAAATCAGGTATAAAAATACATAAATGAAGTTAAATATTTGCTCTTAAAAACATTATCTAATTTAAGCCTATATATTGATTTTTAAAAAATGTATTAAAAAAGACTTGTAAAAGTTCTTAGAAATTTCAAAAAATGTAAATCTTATATCACGCTTTTGATAAATTTCTCTTTTATTTCTCTCTTCATGAATTGAAACTAATATCAATTTATTTATATGTTTCAGTTACTGAAAATATAATTATTCAGTAAAACATACTTAGTCTATATGCAAGATTTTCAAAGTATCATTTCTCAAAGTAAAAGTAAAGTACAGAAATAAATGAAAGAATGAAAGGAAAAAAAGAAAAGAAAAAAATCTAAGTATAAACTTTTAGAAAACAGTAAAATATAAATATATATATATATATATATATGCTAATAGCATTAAATTTAAGTTATAATCTAAAAATCTGATATTTTTGTAACTTGAAAATTTATGTTATAAAAAGTTTCAAGAAATTAATGACACCTTTTTTTTTTTTTTTTTTTTTGCACATGTAGCTAATGATATCCTAATAAACTAGGAAAAATGAAGTGTTATCAAAATATACACACTGAAATATAAATTTTAACATGCTCATGTATATTAAAGAATCACATAAATTCAATAATGGTGGTCGATTTTCATTTACATATGAAATATACATGCAATTAAATTATTGAAGTTAAATTGGTAAAAAAAATTTCATTAACTTGTTTTTATATAATTCAATAATACATATATATATACATATTTCTCATTTCTCATTTTTTCACGAGAGGTTTTTTGCAGAATTAAAATATTGAAAAGAAGCATACTGCATATTATGTATACAAACAAGATTGACATAATAATAATTTATTTAAAAGAAAAAAATTAAGTTAAATATTAATTTAAAAAAACTAATTCAAGCATTTAAATATTAATTGTTAAAAAAAATTGATAATAAATAAACCAGTAAAACTCTTATAATTTAGAAAACGTAAAATTTTTATGGCAACATTTTTTGTTAATTTATTCATTTTTTCTTCTCTGTATGCACTGAAATTTTCACTAAAATTCTAATATTATCATTAACGTTTCAATAATTTAAATGTTAGTAAAAAATTCTATTAGAAATTTTATCGCTCAGCTCATTTCATTGATGAAAAACTTTAAACATTTAATGCTATGGCGTCTTTATAAATAAATAAATATGTATATATATTAATAAAAAATAATAAAATTCTGTCAATTGTATAAACCAAACTATCGAGCGCAAACAAACAAAATTAATTAATTAATAAAACAAAATGAACAAAATAAGTAAAATGTTACATAAATAAGAGAGGCGCATATAAATTTTACTCAGTTGACGGTAGTAAATTGTTAGTATAATTCTATCGGTGACAATATCATTAAAAAATTCTTGGGATAAACTTCGTTCCATTATTAACATATATTTCATTCGAAATTTTAAAATATTTAAAATTAAATAATTGTTATTTTTCCCTAAAATTAAAAAAAAAAAAAAAAGAAGAAGAAGAAGAAGAAAAGAAAGAAAGAAAAGGAAGAAAGAAAAAGTATGTTGAAGAATATTTTAAGAATTTTATTACTTATAACATTTTTTTTTTTTTTTTTTTTTTTTTTTTAAAGGATCATTGATAATCTTGCCCTTTTTGTTACCATTTAAAGTAAATATAAAAAGAAATAAATTAAGAAGAATAACAAATTTAATTAATTAATTTAATTTAATATATATTATTTTTCTTTAAAATTTTCTAATTACATATGAATCAAAATTTTTAATAGAAGTTTAAGCTCCTAGGGGAAAACTAAGTCTAAAGTCAAAAATAAAAAAAACTGATTGTGATACTTTTTTTATTATTATAATAAAAACTAATAATATTATGTAGAGATAATTCTCATTACAATGCATTGGAAAAAAACAGGCCTGGCCCCAAGTACTGCAAGTATAAGAAATAAACATATATAAGAAGAAAATAATATACTCAGAAAACAAAAAGTTTTCATCTTTAAATAATTTTAATCCAGAAAATTAATGAAATATTAGCATACTTTTTAATGAAAATTATAAATATTCGTAAAATATTATACGAAATTTACCCTCTATCTCATTTTATTTATGGGAAGGGGGGGGGGAAGGAAAAGAAAAATAAAGAAATTAATTTTAAAGATTAGGGAAACTAAATGACATATATTTTATTGTATAATAATATAATGTTAAATTAAATTAGAAAATATAAATAAATAAATAAAATAAAATAACCCCATGTATGAAAAAGCATAAGTACAAATAAACGTGTAAAGGAGAAATATATTTCCTTCATTATTTTAAATTAAAAATTTTATTAAAAATGAAATCTGATTTTTTTTTACAAAAATTTACAGACTTTATCAAACATTCAAAAAGATAAAAATGCTTTGACATAGAATGTATTTATTTACTTAATGAAAAGAAAAAATGATTCAAAGTTTTATGCACTTACCAAAGTATAGAAACCTGCAGCAAAACTTCCGGATCTCACGTCACGCCAGCAGCAACATCGCGTTATGAGAACCATTATTATAAGCACGTGCTAGAAAAGAAAAATCTCCCAAAGATCCCCCTTACTCAAAATATTGCATCCCACTGCTCACGGAGCGGCAAGTGGTGTCTAAAATATTTTGGAAAGTATTTTAATGAAATTCGGACGCGACATCTGTCGGCAACAAGGCGCAACAGGAGAACCGGGAAACGGGAGAAACAATTCAACAGGCGATATTCCGGAAGCGAAAAAGGGATTAAGGGGAAAAGCATAAAAGGGCTTAAGATGCTGAAATAAGATGATCAGACAGGTGTCACGTTTATAGAAAATGTCCAGTGTTAATACTGGTCCAGTTCGTGATGGGTTCAGTAACCGACTAATAAAATATGAAATCTTTATCTAGTGGTAAGAAAATATATTTACGGCATTTAAAATATTTTTTTTTTTTTTTTTTTTGTAATTATTTTATTAATATAAGCAAAGCATAGTTAAAAATTAAATACTTTTAACAAAATATTTAATCATTTTAAAGTGATATTATCATTTTATAAATGGAATTTTTAGTTTTCTTTTTCTACTGTCTTTTACTTATTGAAAAGAAAATAATAATAATACAGACACAGACATACACAATGTGCATGTAAAAAAGCTTGTGATTGGTTTTATTGGTACATTAACTCCCTTTTTAAAATGTAAATTCCTTTTTAAATTTCTACAATATTTCATAGTGTAAACAAATACTTATATACAAAGTTTGGGGGATATATTTTTAACAGTATTTAATATAAGCAAAATTTAAATTTAAAAATTAACATATTCCAAAATGGTCGGCGCAAAATGTGTTTGAACAAACATTCACATTTCTCCTTATACAATAATCCTTCTATTATTAAAAACAGAACATACTAGGAAATTTTACACTGAGAAAAAAAACATGCCGCCTTCCTCTTGAATGAAAAAGTGACCATTTTCTAAATCCCTAACTAGCAATATAGATATCCGAGCTATGCGCGTAAGGCACGCCAATAAACTGAATAGACAAAATGATCGAGAATTTCTAGTGTACACATCTCTAGATGGTGAAACAATATTCTGAATACTCTAAATATTCTGAATCATTTGTATTGCGAAAAATTCTCGCTTGATTTTCTAGAATTTGGATAATAAACCAAGATTATAGTTGCTGAAACCCGCCTTTTGTAGTCTCATTTATTTGCAGAGATTTTTTAATAATTTTGCCCTCGAGAATATAGGCAAACGCTCTAGAATTCTAATAGGAGCTTCTAGAACTCGCTTTCCAAAGGGACTAAATTTTATAAGGATGACATGGAACTATTTTTTCTAGAGCCACAACTTAGATTCTAGATGTCAGTTACAGAATTTTTTCTCAGTATATCTACATTATAGAAAAAGTTTAGAAATTGCCTTTAATTGGAATTTTTAAAGCATTTTGCAATAAAGTGCAATTAAAATCTACGACAACGCTAAATTTTGCATTTTAATATCGTGAAAAACGATAATTTGAAGTAGTTTGTGTTTATCCATAAATAAAGAGTATTTGTAAGGAGTTCAATATAAATGAAGATAATGAAATTCGCATGGAGCATTTCAAACTCTAAAATTGTTAAAATTTTCAGCTAAAAAAAATCAGTTATACATAAATACAGTAGAACGTCAATTATCCGGACGTCGATTAACCGGAACGTCCAATTAACCGGATCAATCAAAAAGTACCGCCCCCCCCCCAAAAAAAAAAAAAAAATATCCCACGAGATTCAGTTTTTAGTTTTAGATTCTTTGAAGACGGCCGAAATCGTTCCTTTTGTCCTCCGCCCCCTCCACTCACTTTCTTCTGCCCAGTTTCAGTGTGGGGGGAGAATGGAAAGGGTTGAATGAAAGGATTAAGATTTTTCTTTTTCCAAGAATTAGAGAAGGCAGGAATCATCTAGCAGATGCGTTTCCTGATTCCTTTTCTTTTGACTGGCTTCTTCACTGAATTAGGACAGGGACTCTACAATCGGCGATTTAGTGCATCGGTGATAAAAAATGCAGTATAAATTGTATTTGGCCGCGTGAAGGGAATGACGGGATGGGACTGTTCTTTCAGGAAATTCGATCCATTTGGCGATAGAGAACAATCGACCACTGTCGATCCGGGAATGAAATCGTCTCCAAAGTCGAGTGCGAAATTGTTTTTCACGCTATTAGTTACACTCTAATTTTCTAATAAGTTTTGTAGGTTAGGAGGACGCACTCCATTTGTACAATAATATGCTAAATAGGTACTACTACAATTGCCAGCCCTAAGACTTGAAAAAGTGTGAAGGGAAGTTATCTAAAAAACATTGGCTCGGCCGTTTTATAAGTTGTCCAATTATCCGGAGATTTTTCGTTAACCGGATCGGCCACGGTCCCGACCAATCCGGATAATCGGCGCTCTACTATATAATAGTTTTAAATGCCTAATAAGTGCATACTGAAACAATATCAGACATAAATAAAGGATATACAGTCGAACCTCGTTAACGTGAATCTCAAGGGAGAAAAAAAAAATTGTTCATGTTATCAGCAGTTTATGCTATCACTAACTCCTCTTCACTAATCATTATTTTGACGGGGATTATGGAAACAGTTCTGTTAAAAGTAATTCACTTTAAGCGTGTTCATGTTAACGAGGTTCGACTATAATATTATTTATGGCGCAAATAGCGGTATATATTGTGCTGAAAAGGAAAAATCGATGTGATAGATTGTGATTAATTAAAGTCCACTGTAACCTTAATTTCTAAAATGTAAGCCATATCAGGGCTTCCACAGGCGAATTTTATTATTATTATTATTACTATCTTCGTATCATAATTTTTATAGCATAAAATTTATATTAAATTTATGCAGGCAAAATGCAAATTTACCTACGAAAATACGTTAAAAATTTTATTTTTTTGGAAATAGTTGTACGAGAAAAAAGGTCGCTTGTGGTAGCCTTTGGTAACATTCAAAATCCTTGATGGTCTGCTGAAACGAAACCACTAACGGCCGTATTCACTATTAACTTTAACTTTCGTTTCACTACGAAAACTTGAAAAGCGTCTAAAGTCAAAATGTAGCTTTCCAACAAAATTTAGCATGCTGCTTCTGCCATCTGGCGTCGAAGATTTTATACGCTGCTCGACATTGAAAATGCAACACCAAGACGGAATGATAATAACGGAATGAAATTTGCTGGACACATACATTATAGTAGAAAGAACAATTGATTAAAATTTCAGGAAATTTGGAGTAGTATGTACTGAGAAAACAGTACTACATAAAGCAACGACCTCTGTGAGCAATAACAGCACATATCTGCCTAGGCATAAAAACGAACAGCGATCGGATTACATATACGGGTAGAGCACTTCATGAAGCTTCAACACGATGGCACAATTCATCGATCGAAGTTACTGGTGAGCGGTGGGGGGGGGCAGTCGCTTTTCAATGATTAAACAGTCAATTTCACTGGTGCGAGAGCAGGAGAACGCGCTGGCCAGAGCAACAGTCGAACACATTCGGCATCAATGAAGGTCCAGGCAATATGGACAACTTGGGGTCGTGCATTGTCCTGCTTAAATGTTGCGCTTCGGAGGCCTTGAACATAGGGCAGAGCTATGGGCCTTAACTCGTCAGAAATGTAATGGCTGGTATTCAGAGTGGCGGGAATGAAAGAAAGAGGTAACCAGGACGTGTATCTAATGGTACAACATACCATCAATCCAGGTGGTGACTCAGTATGCGGCTACCAAAATTCTGATTTCCCTCAAAATTGAATCACTGCTATGGGCGCCATTAATGTATGATCAACGATGAACCTGGACGCAGGAATGGCGTGAAGTCACTTTTCAGATAAATCACAGTCCTGTTTATAGCATCAAGATTGCCTTATCCGTATTTAACGGCATTATGAATAATGCACATTGCCAGCTGGGTTTCGACATCATCATGCTGTCCATAATTTGCAATGATATTATGGGTTCCCATTGGATACACGTCTCGATCACTTCAGGTTCGTATTCCTGGCACTCTGAACAATGGCCATTAAATTTCTGATAAATTAAGGCCCGCCCCTCTGCCCTGTATTCGAGGCCTCCATAGCGCAAAATTTAAGCAAGATAATACATGACCGCAAGTTTTTTGTATTGTCCGGACCTTCTTTGATACAGAATGCGTTCGACTGTTGCTCTGGCCAGCGTGTTTTACTGATCTCGCACCAATAAAAATGACTGTTTAATCATTGAAAAACGACTGTCCCCCCACCACTCACCAGTAACTTCGATCGATGAATTGTGACATCGTGTAGAAGCTTCATGAAGTGCTCTACCCGTACATGTCATCCAATCGCTGATAGATTCAATGCCTAGACAGATATGTGCCATTATTGCTCACAGAGGTCGCTGTTTATGTACTGTTTTCTCAGTACATATTATTCCAAATTTCCTGAAATTTTAATCAATTGTTCTTCCTACTATAATGTATGTGTCCAACAAATTTCATTCCGTTATTACCATTCCTTCTTGGTGTTGCATTTTCAATGTCGAGCAGTGTATAATCTTTGAATAGTTATTTTCAGCTAAAAAAATCAGAAAATAATAATGCCGATAGAGGGTGGAAACAACGCGTCAAATTTTACTGAAAAGTTGCTCCTGACTTCATACGCTTTTCAAGTTTTCGTGTTCAACCGGGAGTTGAAATTATTGGTAAATATAGCCGTAAGAAACTGATCGGACTAACAATGAGTAAAATCGAATAGTTCGCGTTACGAGTAGGGAATTTTATTTCTCTTCTGAAACGAAGATAGAATTTCCCAGCTCCAAGTAAACTCACAAATTGATTCCCAAAATTTATATCATTGTTCTGATTATCATTTTGGTGCAAAATAATAATTATTTTTAACTGCATCAGAAAGTGTATTAACTGTTCCTATGACTATCTATATTTTACAAATATACTTTTTTTCAATAACTTGGGATATTGAAATGTGTATTTATTCTATAAAATTGTTTATAACAGTTTTGCATTTTTCTTTAAAGTAGATGTTTGTTAAAAGTGCAAAACATTATGTAGAAAAGAAGTTTAGACGTTTGCTGGTCACGTTAAAGTTTAAAAGAATTTTTTCTGGCAGCGGATTGTTGATGACAGCTGCGGATTAGTGATAATATACATTTTTTTTCTTTTTAGTACAGCTAGACGAAATTTTCTTGTACATATCAAAATAAATAAATATTTGAAAGTATCAAAGAAAATAAATATTTAAAATTATTCAGTATTATTTCATGCATCAAAAAATTGCTTTACACTTGTTATCCAGTTTTTCTTCAAAAATTTTTCATTATCAATGTGTATACAATCCTTCTTTTCATAGAAGGAACTCTCTTTTACATGATACAGAAAAAGGAATAAATCAAAATATTTTATGTATCATGAATCAGTTGAATTAAAGACACAATTATGCAAAATAATAATAATAATAATAATAATGGTCTTCTTTGATGGAAAATAAAACTTTCTGAATGGCAAAATTTATATACGAAAATGGTATAAAAAATTTTTAAAGTAATTTTTTGGAAATTTGTGAACTACACTTTTTCTTATCATACTCTTCTTTCCTACCTCATTTTAAACATATTTTTTTTATCCTTTCAAATTATATTGCTCACTTATCTCTAACAGATAAAAAAATCAAAATGCATTTGAATTTTTGGGGGACACCCTGTATAGAAATTGATAAGCTAATTTCCGAAATAAATAAATAGACTGTTACATTCAACTCTAAAAACATCGGTTCAGTTAGTTGATGGCAGGCACAATCCACTAGTTTAGAAGTATTTTTAATGACACAGACAGCACTACCATTTTAAGCAGCTTTAAAGATTCTAAAAAAAAATCTAAAGAAGAAAAAGTGAGATAAATAAATTCTCAAAGTGAGACAGTTTTAAATGGAGAAGAAAGTTTCGTTGAAATATCTGACTGTAAAAGTCCCATTCAACGGCTGTTAAAGCCATGAGAATAAAAAGAATATAACAAAATTCTTAACTTTTCTTTTATTGCAGTGAAATAAAAATGAGAAAGAAAATTTATGCGATTCGAAAAGATTGAAAATACTTTTTAACTGTACTTACTTGTTAGTTATTTTAACATTCAAATTCATTTTGCTTCCGTAATGACATTTTAAGATATATTTTGTATTTTATTTTGGAGTATGAAATCTTTCAAAAATTAAATTTATAGTTTTACTTTTAAAGAAAGACAATATAATAGGTACATTTTGCTCAGTCCTGTATACTGTCCGAAAGCAGCAAGGTTACAAAAATATTTTTTGATTGTAGAGGTAGGAAACTCAAAAAATAATTACCTTAATAGCTTTGCTTACAAAATAATAATAATAATAATAATAATAATAATAAAGATTTCTTTTATGTAGCCCTGTATATCGCCTGAAATTAGCGCATCCATATCATTCAATGTACTAAAAAATATTCTCATTTCTCTAAAAATTTACTTTGAGCAACTTCCCATAATATATAAGAATGACTTTTTGGAGTCTTTTGTAAACCAATAAATTAGGCAAATCATATTTTATACTTCATACCCAAAAAGGTTTTATGTATTAAATATATAACTTTGAATCCGGCGATATCCCCCCCCCCCCCGAAACTAGAGGTTCTATTGTTAAAAAAAAAAAAAAAAAAAGTATGCATTTATATTTTAAAAATATTATCCATCGATGGCTACGACTTTCTCTCATCTTTCGGACAGCGTTTGTGTCCCGAGTCGAAAGAACTGCTCACCTTTTTTAGACGATCCACGTACCAATCCATTTTTTGGCTTCTCTTCTCACAAGAACGCAAGTGCTGGTCAGCCAGACCGTAACCGTGAGTTGTTGCTCTAAAGAAGTGATAGTTCAAAGCATGGCCGTATACACTATCTAAGTCCGTGATTCAAAGACGCAATATCTTACGAACTTAAGAAAGACAGCGTGTGGAATAAGTTTTCCTTTTTTGCCCTTTAGAAGTATGTTTTAATCGACTTCGCGACATGGGTTCTGGCGCTGTCATGCTGCAAAATTACTGTATCGTGTATTGGGGATTTCATTTTAATTACTGTACATGCAATATAAATTAAATTAACTCACTAAGTAAATCTTAATAAACAAATACATATTCAAAATAAAGTTAGTGCACAATAATAATGATATTAATTCACAGCACATTTAAATTTTAAATATATCAAATAGATTATCATTTTCGCCTAGTGGTCTAAATGTTATGATTATTAGTTTTATTGTTGTTGTAATTATTTTAAATACAGCAATATACCGAAGCAAAACCAACAACAAGCTACCTATATAGTTAACATATTACACTAGTAACTCAACAATTGTGATTTAATTAAACTAATTATCATGCATCCATGATTTGAATTTTATAAAAGACATACCTTACCTTTTGTTAAATGTTTATTTGAAATCTGAACATAAAATAAACACTTGCCATTATTGCCTTTAAACCAACAGAAATCTTTTTGTAATTACGAAATTATCAGTGAACCAACACAACAAAACCATAACTTAAGATAGTGATCATCCCTTTAATTTATTCTGGATTAACATTTATTTGAGCATTATTATTAATATTAATTATCTTAGTGGAGATTAGATAATAATGAGAATAGAAAACATTAAAACTTGAATTTTTAGATTTATTATCACGAATATAATCTGATGGGTTCTCATAAATCATACTTACAGGGCGTGTGAAGAAAGTTCAATACGATATGAGTTCTTTGTTAAAAATATAAAAATATTCATGTATTGATTAAATTATTGTCAATTGTTAACTTGGAATCAACAGGCAAAATCATGTATTTATTAAGATGAAGTACTTCAGTCCACAGAAATATCCAATTAAGAATTAAAATTTTTTCCGGGACGCTTATCACCAGTGTTGCCAGATTGGCGACTTTTTTTATTCAACTTCAACCAATAATTTTGAGAAGTGATATTTGATAATAGACGATTAATCTTCGAAGTGATTAGGCAACAGTTACAATCAAAATTTAGTGGTGGATATTGAATTAAAAATGTCCCCAATCTGGCAACACTGCTTATCACATACAAGAATGGTTAAATTTGATGGATGGTTCTCAGTAAATCAAATCATCTTTTTTCGATCATCCACATTGAAGATTTTGATGATGAATATATGATTAATATATACGGTATTCATACTAGAACGCCAACGTGTACTATAAGCATAATCGATCAAATCACGTGCTTAAATTAAAAAATCAGAAAGATTTTTATTAGGACTGAGGACTAATAGTCTCAATCTGGGATTTTTGCAGTGTCATTTTTCGATAGTTGCACATTTATCGAAATCTAAAATTTATCGAAAGTATAACTGAATAATTTGAAAGCGATGTTATAAATTGAAAAAAAAAAAAAAAAAATTAATTAATTAATAGTCCTCCGTCCTAAACTAAATTCTGCTTTTGCCAGAATTTCATCAAAATCATTTTTTTTTTTTTTTTTTTTTTTTTTGAAAGAAATAGAAAAGAAAAAAAAATTAATAATAATCAGTGTCGAAACAAACACTATCGAAAAAGGCTTTTTTAATAATTTTGAATTAGGATATAAAAGTGCGCGTGCAAAATGAAATAAAAATAAGTAAAATAATGAATTTAATGATTTAATTTTTATATAAAACATGATCGCGTGCTATCTTGAAAAGTAGATGTAAAATTTAAAACTTGTGTGGTACAAAAATGTTTTAAGAAATAGAATAGAATAAAGAAAGCAACGATGATGGTTGCATTTTGTTATATAGTTTGAATTTTTGAATTTTATAGAAGTAATATCTACCGTAGGAATAATTTCTTATGTTAAAACTATAGATAATTGTTATACGAGTACAAGCAACATTGCTTGTGCAACATTACTATTACAACATTAAAGTTGTACTTTATTTTATTTTTACTTTTTTTTTTTTTCACGTGTGAAGAAGTGTTTTTTTTTTTATGTTAAAGTAATAAATAAAATGAAAATTTGTTTTTATTTTATTTTATTTATTTATTTACTTTATTATTTTTTTTTTAAGAAAACGTAAATTACATACACAAAAGTAAGCACCATTAAGAAAAAAAAACAGATTATATTAATCCGAAATACTGGAATAATTTTCAACTAATAGACGTATTTCAAAATTTCTGTAGAGCATCAGCTTAGACATTAATACAATAAATATTAGCAAATTTGTAAATATTTAATTTAAAATTGATAGAACTATTCACACAATCCTGTTTTCGGCATATACATAAAGGTAGAAAAAAATACTTATAGATGGCAGCTTTTGTAGAAAACATTTCTAACAGCACTTTTAAAATTCCTTTCATACACGCACAAAAAATAAAGAAAGAAAAAGGAAATGAATAAATAAATATAATAAATATTACATAAGCGTATTGTCAATATTACTGCTATCTAGTATTGATCCATTTTTGTGCGTATTTTTTCGCTGACCATACCAATGAAAAAACTTAATAGGTAACTTTAACACTTCGCATATCGTGTATATGTGGGAGAATTTCGTGCAAGGTTAATTCAAAATCATTCGCAGTTTTAAAAATATATCTGCATACTTGCCAACCATCTCATTAATAACCGCACAATAGTTTTATCTATTTTTTACACTTTTGTCAATTTCATCCTTGAATTAAAGAACTGTTGTATAAAAATGCAATAAATTTTATTATAGCTAAAATCTTATATTCAGAACTTCTAATAAAATCTTTTTGTATAAAAATAGAACCGACTCCAAAAAGGAACTACTATTCAAACATCTAAAAATGAAAGAAAATTGGCAGAAAATGGAACTGTAAATTGCGCCTAAAAGTATAAAATAATTTCCTTCGCCAAACAACCTATAACACTGCAATTAATCATAACTTTTGAAGTCGGCGCAAAATTAAATAAAATGTAATTAGTTTTTAAAGGTTTGTCTATAGATCGGTAGCAACAAATGCTGTTGTCTCGAATGATCCATTTTCATGCTTCCTTTATTATTTTATCACTATATACAATTGGTCCATTAGTAGCATCTACATAAAACGGTGAACATTCTTCACAATGCGGTATTTATGTTTCTACGAAGTTAGAGTTTCCTTTGCAAATTTGGTATAACTTTGATAACTATCATCCTTGATGGCTTTTGGATTTGGCGATCAAAACGTAAGGCAAAAATATACACGCAAGATGCATATTTTCATAATATATATTCTACGATGTGTTGTTTCATATTCTTGATTACTCTCTTGATATACCTTATCAAAATAATAATGATATCCCAAAGAAATTAAATCTACTTGCCAGATAATTTTGCGATTTTTCTTTCACCAAGGACGTCAGATCCCATCATCTTCGCCAACTTTTGCTGCTTACGAAATCTTATTTGTTTTCTTGAATCAAAGTAGTTTTCGGCTGTGTTTTGCAGGTAACAATGTGAGATGTGTATTTTAAATAGGATTTAATTTTTGTATTGAATAAAGGTATCAATTTTTATTTAATTTTGCGCCGACTTCAAAAGTTATGATTAATTGTAGTGTTATAGGTTGTTTGGCGAAGGAAATTATTTTATACTTTTAGGCGCAATTTACAGTTCCATTTTCTGCCAATTTTCTTTCATTTTTAGATGTTTGAATAGTAGTTCCTTTTTGGAGTCGGTTCTATTTTTTTACAAAAAGATTTTATTTTTCTCTTTTCAGTGAAAACTTATTTATATAGCCAGAGCATAAGAAGACGTTCGACGGAACAGTGTTGCCAGATTTGGGGACTTTTTTATTCAAACCCGGCCCTAAATTTTAATTGTAACGGTTGCCTAAGCACTTCGAAAGATAAACTTCTATTATGTATAGCAAATATCACTTCTCAAAATTATTGGTGAAAGTTGAATAAAAAAGTCCCCAAATCTGGCAACACTGCGACGGAAGTTTCACAAATCACCACTTCCTAGAAAAGTGACTTTACTCAAAAAATGGTTTATGTCACTATGAAAAATACATGAAATGCACCCAATGTGAACAAAAACGTTACATCTCCATCTAGAAAGTTATCCATTCGAGAGACAGTTGTGCCAGTTTTATTCTAGTCACGTTATTTTTAAGTTGATTTTTCTCAAATGCTGCATTTTTAAGTTGTGTCACTTTTCTTGCCTTTACCGGATATGAGCAAAAAACTATCTATTGAACGAACATACGTTAAAATAAAAAGTCTTTAGAAATGCAAAGAACGGATACGCTGTATTCGTAACCGAAAATTCTGTTAGGCATATATATTGAACTTTACAGTGAATACGTGTCACCCGCTGCGCTGGAAATTGCACAGCGTTAAGTTCAAACAAAGAGCAAAATATGCATTGCAGCTGACGGACAGAAGTTTCAACATCGATACTTACATACTGCTTTTACCAGTGTTGCTGCATGCGTTCAGCAGTTAGAGTGAGAACAGACTTTTGTGAGTATCCTGAAGTTTGTTTATATCTTAAAGAAATCATAATGAAACCTATTTCAGTCTAAGATCTTTACAACAAAAAAAGTGTTAAAATTAAATCATCTCTTACGAAGTTAAAAGCTAACAAATTTCAACAACAACAAGAATGAGAAACATAGTTTGTATTGAGAGCCTCTTCCTTTATGAAGTCGGTTTAAAACGTTTATGCGTTAATCGATGTGACCGCTTACAATAACCATACTTTGAATTTTACATAGCATAAATGTCACCCGATACGCTACAACATATGTAATGTCGTTCAAGTGCGCACAAAATAGGAAATTGTGAACAAACAAATGCACGTTTTAAGCGTTCTGTTTTTAGCATAACTGTCTAAACTATTTTTGCGTACTACATCGGTGATGCTCTGCAATTTTATAATTCACTTTTTTCCCTTGTCTTTAAACGTTTCCGAGATAGGATCGCTAACTCCACTCTTTTCCACCAGGTGGCGCTTTAGGCGATTGAATCGTGTAGCACATTTTACTATACTTACACACCACTTTTATGACTATAGCTGCATCTGTTCAGCAGTTAAAAGAGTCGGGACTGACTTTTGCGGCATCCTGTATTTTCTTTTGATCGTAAAGATCTTACAATAGGACATATTTCAGACCAAGACCTTTACAATAAAACAAAAAGTATCAAATTCGGATCATCCGTTCAAAAGTTATGAGCTAACAAACAAAAACGAAAACAAAAAAAACATACGCTTTGAATTGAGAACCTCCTCCTTTTTAAAGTCGGTTAATTAGAGCATCTCTTACGAAGTTATAAGCTTACAAGCACCAACAACAACACATAGCTCGAATTAAGAACACATTCCTTGCTGAAGTTGGTTGAAAACGACTTTGCGCTAATCGATGTGACCGCTTACAGTAACAGTACTTTGAACCACAGAGTATACGTTTCATCCACTACGCTGCAAAGTGTGCACAGTGTAGGAAATTGCGAACAAACAACTGCACGTTTTAAGCGTTCTATTTTTAGCAATTCTGTCTAAAAACTGAATTTTCGTAGTAAATCGATGATGCCCTACAACTTCGTAATTAATTTTCTCCTATCTTGAACCGTTATTGAGATAGGAGCGCTAATTCCGCTTTTTTCACCAGGTGGCGCTTTATTTTCTTTAGATTGTAAAGATGTTCTAATGGGACCTACTTCAGACCAAGATCTCTACAACAAAATAAAAAGTATCAAGTAACCGTATTTTGAACTATATAGCGAATGTCTCACCAGCTTATCTACAACATGAGCAATGTAGCTCAAGTGTGTATAGGGTAAGAAATTGCGAACAAAAAAATGCACGTTTTTAGCCTTGTATTTTTAGCATCAAATGTCAAAACTATCTTTTCGTACTAAATCGATGATGCTCTGCAATTTTATAATTCACTTTTTACCCCTGTCTTGAACCGTTTCCGAGATAGGAACGTTAGCATGAATTTTTAAACTACCTTTTTGTACTAAATCGGTGATACTCTTCAGCTTTGTAATTCACTTTTCTTTAGAACCGTTTTCGAGATAGGAACATTAACTCCGCTATTTTCCATCAGGTGGCGCTGCAAGCGCTTTAACCTTGTACTGCATGGCCACTTTGCTATACTTACATACCATTTTTATCGCTATAACTGCAGCCGTTTAGCAGTTAAAAGAATTGGGACCGATTTTTTGGGACACCCTGTATTTTCTTTAGATCGTAAAGATATTACAATGGGACCTATTTCAGACAAAGACCTTTTCAACGAAACCAAAAGTATAAAAATCGGAGCATCCGTTCAGAAGTTATGAGCTAACAAACATTAAAAAAACATACGGTTTGAACCTTCCTTCTTTTCTGAAGTCAGTTAAAAATATTCCATAACTATAGTACTGAGTTTTCATTAAAATGATGTAAATGGTAGTAACTGCATTACTGTCAGTTGACAAAAATTTGATTTTTTTTATAGTGAATGTTAAACCTAACGTGCTTTTCCTACAATTTAATGATAAATTGATAACAAAATAATTCTCTATTTAAGGAATTAGGGAAACCTTAAAAAAACTCCAATACAATGAAAAAGAGTTATAGGAAGAGATTTAAGAAAAAAATATGCTTTTGGATTATGTAATGGAATATCGCAATCCATTTGAAAGTTACATATTAAATAGAATTTACATTTAATATTTTAAATAAAATTAGAAGTTTTATAGCTTTTATTGAAACTAAATTTTCTATTTTAAGAAAACACTATTCATCGGATGTAGAATCGTTTGTGATTAGAATTATTTCAATATTTTTCAATACTTGGATATTAAAATTTTTAATGTCATTTTCTTCATTCTAATGCTGTTACATTTTAACAAAATAATTCTTAAAATGTCCTTGAATGGAGAACTTTTTGCATGAAATTTTAAAATAAAAGGGTTTTTTTTTTTTTAACTGCCTGGACAAGTTTTAATGCAGCTTCCTTTTTATTTGATAATTCAAAATCTGTCCAGTTTTGAATAAAACAAAAATCAGAGCAATGCCTTTAATTATGCAATTTTCACGTTATATCTTGTACAAAATAAATGTGCTTTCCATTATTATTTATTTTATTTTACTTTACTGCATTTAGACTTAGACCCTTTCATTCATAATTTTTTAAGATAATTAATATAGACTATTTTCTTCTACAATTTCTAGATTTTCTTTCTTTTCCCATATATAATTGTTTTCAATAAAGCCAACCAATCAGATATAAAACACATAACTAAAACCTTCTCTGAAGCAAAATTACAATTGAAGTAAACTGAATTTAAAGTAAAAGTTATTTACATAAAAATAATTTATAAATTTCAATTTAAAAAAGGGACAATAGAATAGAACTTTTGAATTTTTTGAAAAGGAAAAAAACAATTGGTTTTTATGGGGGAAAAAAACAGTTGGTTTAAACCGTGCAAACCCTGGTTTAAGTTGTTACAACACAGCGAAATTAACATCATTCATCTGTACAAAATCATATTTTTTATAGAATATTATTGTGCCGTAAAATAAAATTTAACTAACCAGGGTTCTCAATAATAATAATAAATATATGTATATAGCAGAAAATATAACGATATGCGAGTAAATTAAACAGAAAAGCTAAATGTTTGAGTTTAGGAGAACGAACTTACACTTGTTTTCATTGATTAAAAGGATGTTATATGTAAAATGCACTCTCATTGGTTAAAATGCGGTCCCTTCAAACACTTCACCACGCCTATCTTGAAACGTCATCCCCGCCGCAGCAGTTGCCCATCAAGGGCTAGACGCTACTCCCATAATATCGTTGATTTAAGAAGTAGAAAATTTTGTTGCATTGGTAGTGGTGTGAATTCTGCACTTCTGTTCCATCACTGATATATCATTCCCTCTCTGTCTCTCTTTTTTTTTTTTTTTTTTTGACAGTTAAGTAAATAAAGAAAATAGCTTATTACATTATTTTTAAATGATAATAAATAAATAGCAAAATAAATAAACCTTTTTTTTTTTTTCTAAAATCAGTAACTGGACAATACAAGTATTATCTAACTACACAAATAACAGAAGAAACGTCGTCCAGAAAACTCACAAAATTGAAACATTAGTACTTATACCGTCTAAACAAAAACTTAAATTTTTCCGAGCGCATCGGAAGTTTCAAATGGACATTATGCACGAGTGGCAGCGACTGCGAGTATTTACCTATCTCAGCGACTGGTATTAGCTGATTTAGCAGTAAACAAAAATTTCGAGCTCAGAGATTGGCATATATATATATATATATATATCAGTGTTCCCACTCGTCACTTTTTGGGGCACTGGAATTTTTTTTTTTTCTACGATTAATTGAAGTCAAATGTAAAAAAAATAAAATAAATAAAAATAAAAATAAATGCTTATCGAAATTTCCAATGCCGAAAAAAGTAATGAGTGAAATCCCGATATATATATATATATATACTAATATATATATAATTTTGGCTTTAAAAAATGTGTATCTTAATATGATGATTTCAATTTTGGTCAATGAATGGATGCATCACTATCCTACCGAATAGCCAACAATTAGAATATTGAAAACTGGTGAAGATAAACTGGGTTTAAGTTCTTCCGGTTACACTTCTAAATATGAGCTTTTGAGCATGTTTCAGCAGAAGATATTAATATATATATATTTTTTTTTTCAATTTCTTTACCACTTTGAGTACTGAATTATTTGAAGATTTTTATGCCCATGGGACGAAGATTTTTATGCAATTGGTCCTGTTTATTCACGCCTCCCATACCTGTATTATATTCGATTACACATGATGGTTTGATAATTTTGTCAAAATTGTCATCATTATTTTTTCGCTTCCCTGTATCAACTAAATCAATATTTGAATGTTTTGTGCTAAGCATTTATACATCTTTCTTATCTTTCCATCTTAGTGGTAACAAACTGTGGGAGGATAACATTTTCGCCCCTCCTTTTTTTAGTTTGAAGGAAGCAAGTTCTTTTGGCATGTGTTTTCTGTTCTTTCGCACAGTTCCAACTACATTTGTGTCTTGTTCTAGTAATTTTAAATATAATTGTGGAGACGAATACCAATTGTCCATGTATAGTGTGTAGCATTTTTTTTTTTTAATTGGTTCCGCCACTTCTAGAACAACACTCTCAGACGCCGGTATATCAGTCCCCGCCCACTGGCGATGGTGCCGCAAACATCAACATCTACTTCTTAGATGACGAGTCAGACTCGTCCACTGTAACTTAGCCCAGGTAAGCAGATGACGAGTCTCACTCGTCAAATGTACCCAAAGGGTTAAGAAAATGTGCATTTCACATACTTGCCAACATACTAATTAATATTCCATAGTATTGTTAGCCCCGCCTTCTTTTTCACACCGGTTTCTTTTTAGAGTATTTTTCTACTTATTTAATCATAACTGCATTTGGAGAATATTACTCCAAAAATTTATTTGTGTGGAAAAAAGGCGGGGCTAACAATACTACGGAATATTAATTAGGATGTTGGCAAGTATGATTTCAAGTGTATTAAATTGACACTTTTGCGTGTCCTTTGGTCAGTGTTGCTAAATTCAGAAACATTTCTATCTAATATCCACCACATGTATTAGTTGAAATGGTTGCTTAATTACTTAGAAGGACATTTGTTCACCATACATATCAAATATCACTTTAGAAAATTATTGGTATTAATTGAATAAAAGAGTCACTAAATTAGCTTTATGGCCGGCTAAGAGTTAAACCCTCCGTGGTTAAACCATAGCCTCCTAAACTAGATGCATTTCGCGTAGCTCGGAAACTTGGCAGCAGTTCAAGTGGTAGACAGCGTCGCCTAGTACAGATTGCGCGACATTTTTATTCACCAATAATTTTAAGAAGTGATAAATGATATATATACAATCGACATATCTTCGATTCTATTCGCGTTTTATATATATCAAATCCCACTTTTAAAATTGTTTGGTGGCTGTTGAGTAAAAATATTGCGTAATCTGTACCAGGTGACATTGTCTACCGCCAAGTTTTCGAGCCACGCGGAAGGTATCTAGTATAGGAAGCTATGGTTAAACGTACTTGCCAACATTTTATAATTGCTGAAACGTCAGTGGAGGCCTCTATGTGAAAACTCATAAAGATTTCGGGTTCTGTCTGTATGTATATATGTCTCGCGATAGCGGTTGCAAAAATCCCGCTAATTATTTGCAATTTGGTATGTTCATAAGCTACAGGGAATTAGCTGTATAGTTTTGGGTGTGCATTCCATTAGTAATTCGTGAACACGGACACACCAAAGTTTTCTTATCATTATGGCCTAAGGACAGAATAGGTATGTACCGCAATAGTGGCCACAATAATCCTCTGATTGATTTGCAAATTGGTACTCACGTTCATGCTCTATATAGAAACAGTTGTTTTTTTTTTTTTTTTTTTTTTTTTTTTTTTTTTGTCTATGTTATTTATATCATTACTGTCTATGGAGTGAATTTCGTTTAAACGCATTGTAACATCGATACTTTGCATTCAACAAAATGAAATTAGCGTATATTACTGAAATGCTTAAAGTCATACTTTCTGCAGAAAATATGTGCGCTTAGGCTTCTTAATAAATGCACACGACCTCAGAAAAGTGTTCCGACAGTATCACATAATCATCCAAATTACGTCAAACTTCAAACAATTATACATGAAAAACGTAAAATAAATTGAACATCTTTTACTGGTGTTTACAATGTTTATGATTCGTTTACAAAGATACACAAAAGGATTCTGTGACTTTATAGCCTGTGGACAATTTTTTAATTAAGCGCATTTTAACGCGTTTATGCTGTATTCAACATAATAAAATTAACATACATTATAAAGATGCTTAAAAACATGTTTACTCCAAAGAAAGTATATGTATAGATTAAAAAAATTATTTACGAGACAATAAAAAGCAATTTCGATGACATTCTGTAATCATCCAAATGATGCCAAAATAGGTTGAAATATAAATGAGTTATAATTGATTAGGTTTATTTTATTTATTTATTTATTTATTTACTTTTTTTTTTTTTTGGTGCATATAAAAATTGTGGCTCTTCTTCCGGGATGCATAAAAGAATTTTGTACTATTAAGGTCTATAGTCGGTATTTCTTAAAAGTGTGTTTTAACATGGTTATACCCATTAAATATAGTGAAATTTTATTAGAACTTTAAAAGCGGGTTTTTCTTTGAAAAATTAGTGTACAGGGTTACACAAAAAAAATTCAGATATGTTATGCAATCATTTTGCGTGAAATTTAATACAAGTATTTATGAATTACAGGAAATTAAAACAAGACTATCAGTTATTAGGATTACACATATATACTTATATTTACAGATAGGTATAGAAAGAGAGATACAGCGGGGGGATTAAGGGGCTGCAACATTCCTCAGAAACATATCTGTTTATATGTAGCAAGTCAATCGAGTCAATATATATATTATGTAATAAGGAATAAACAAGAAGGATCTATTGAATAATGTGTGATGCAAATAAGGCGTTAAGGCTCTTGATCTTAAGATTCACTAGTTAATATTCCATAGCACTGTTATTGCCGCCAGTACTACTTTATTTTTAGAGCAATTTTCTGTAAGTGTTATTCCGATTAATTAAGAAGAAATATATTCTCAAAAAAAAAAAAAAAAAAAAAAAATGTTAGAAAAAAATAGGAGTACTAACAATACTACGGAATATTAATTAGTATTTCGGCAGGTATGACTTTAATTACAGGTAAAACTATACACAACTCGAGCACCAAACGCAAAAAATGAAAAGAAAATATCGACCTTCATCAATTTTTAAATGAAAAATGTGTGGTAAGATAATTGACCACGCCCACTGTCTACAGTTTTGCTGTATTTGTAATTCATACTTGCCAACATACTAATTAATATTTCGCAGTATTGTTAGCCCCGCCTTCTTTCTCACACCAGTATCTTTTTAGAGTATTCATCATCATCATCATCACGTGCTTAGGGAGTTCCTATGGCTGTCGAGACAGCCGCTTACCTTCACCAGAGGAAGGCAAAATACAGAAGAAGGGCTTGCATCATCTAGAGGATCGGAACAAGATCAGAGTGGGTTCCAAGCAGTGTTGCCAGATGAAAATTTAAATTATCCCTACTTAATGAAGAAAAAATCCCTACATTCCCTACATCAAAATATTTTTACCCTACAAAACACCCTACGATTCAAAATTATAAATAGAAATTATATAAAATCATATTATTATTATTTTAATATTTTCTAACATTATAAAAAAAAAAAAAAAAAAAAAAAAAAATATCCATTCTTATTAATATACACATAAGTTGATTGTGGAAACAAACGGACAAATAAAAACAAGTACCTAATATATGTATACAAATGTATATTCGTGAAAACACGGTAAATAAAATGGACTATGTTTCTATAATTTGTTTAAATTTAATACTGTTAACTCTTTATTCTATTAAAATTTTAAATCAAACAGCTAATCTTCTTTGATATCTTTTCGCATCAAACTTACCTAAAAAATTTAATTTAGTAATAAATAATCAGTGTTAAACCAGCAAATATCGACTTGATAGGTACCTTACTCCGACTCCTTAGGGGGTGTGGCTACACGAAATGGGTGGTGTGAGCACATCAAAGAAAAATGAAAAGACTAATTTACAGAAAGGAAAACGAAAGACAACGCATTCTGACGTAAAACAAAATAAAATACATTTTTAGATCAGTATAATATATTTACGATTAAGATTTTGTACTGCACAATATATTTTATTTGAGGGGTGGGTGTATACAAATGACAAATAACATGACAATTGGCATTTCCAGGAAATTTAATTTTAATATGTACATGAGTTATTGTCCAATTTATTTTAAAACATTGATGTTAATTATATCAAAATATTAAATAAATGTTATACATTTCATTAAAATTATATAATAAATTTACCATTTCGGAATAATAATAGTAATAATAATAAAAGGGAGGACATATTAAAATAAGCAAATTTTCCAACTATTATAATTTACGCTGGCGCAATTATATGAATGCCCTTTTTTCTCCCTTACTAATTTTCTTGAGTAATTTTCCCCTGTATGTAACTAAGATTAAATAGGAAGAAAACAACTCTTATAAGAAATTAGTAGTAGTACGAGAAGTACAGGGCGGTACTAATAATACACTGAAATAAATTATAGATGTTGGCAACTCTAAGTTATGAGATGTTTCATTTCACATCAATCAATGTATCAGAAACAAGGTATTGTAAGCAACATTTTTACAGATAAGTTTAAATATTTTTGCATTTTTAAAAAGAATTTTATAATTTTCATTAGATGGTAGAAAAATCCCTACAAAATAGAATTTTTAAAAAATCCCCCTACCCCCCTACGCCAAAATCAGAGCTAAAAAACCCTACTGTAGGGAGAAATCCCTACATCTGGCAACACTGGTTCCAAGGAACCCTGGCGTGATGAGTTGATGCATTCAGTAGCATGACGAAAGAGAGAGGTCTTCTTATTTAATCATAATTGCATTTGAAGAATATTACTTTAAAAATTTATTGGTGTGAGAAAAAGGGCGGGACAAACAATACTACGGAATATTAATTTGGATGTTGGCTAGTATGTAGTAACTGCAGGGCGAATGTAGTGTTAGTCACCCACATAATATTTCATCTTCCACCCCTATTTTCTAACAATAAGCATTATCCTATTTAATTTTCTAAGCATGCAATTAAAATAACGTAATTTAACATAATTCAAATTCAAGTAACGTAATATTTTATAACAACGTGAAAAGGCGGGGCTTGGCATTTAAATTAGGAAAACAAACGAACCTGAAATTGTTAATTGGCACGTATGGTCTACTGGGGACTGTTCGTTGGAATACAAGTTAGACGTTTTAAGACGTTTATTGACGACCCTGTAAAAGGGCTGATTGTTTATTTATTTCTTTATATTACTAATATTCACTTTTTATTTCAATTTATAACTTAGTAAATATTTCAATATTTTAATATATTTCCTCAGAAACCATATTGATCCAATTTAGGGTAATTTTTGTTTTAATGCCAGGTTTATTTTTACAATATTCATTTCTTCATTAGCGAAATAACTTTCAGGTTTACAGTTGCTACTGACACTGAATTTTGAAAGAAAAAAAAAAATTATGAACATTCATTTTCTCGTGTTTTCTTCATTTTGCGATCACAATTTAAGCTACAGTATTTAAAACTGCATGCATATTCCTGAATTTATACGTACAATAGCATCTCTTTCCGAATGTATTTCTTGCTTCTTTATGTATTTAAGAATTTAATGTAATTAAGAATTTAAAATTTAAGAATTTAATCACATACTTAATAGAGAAAATAATCATTTTGTCCAAAATGTGACGAACAAAGGCGGATAGCAGCTAAGCAAAATGCTGCTATTCTCATTATTTCATGTATGGCAATTTTTAGGTGCTACATTACATGTTTATCCCATTGCATTTTCCTTTTTTCCGTACCATATTTACCCATGTTGATTTCATCTCACTACACTTTTAATAAGTCTTTTCTTTATTTATTTCTCATTTATTAATTTATTTTCAATGATAGCATTGACATATTTTGTCTTATAAACTTTTCTTTACCAATACTCTTTTTTTATCTCCTTTCATTGAGCTATAAACATTATACCGAACAATATTTTAAAACTGCTCTACATACTGACCGTATATGCTAAATTTATTACACGAATAGCATCGCTATCTGAATAATACACAATATTGGGATTTATAATTTCTGTTCACACATTTAATAGCGAAAATGTTCAATTTCGACAAATGTGAAGCTGAAGAACACAGACTGGCAACAGCTACCAGAAAAAAAAAAGGGGGGGGGGGGAGGACTGATTTACGGCGAAGCATTCATGCACATGATCGACGACGTCTGATGGAAGAGGGCACTGAAATATTATTATTATCTTTTTCTTTCTTACTCTTATTTATTTATTTATTTTATTTTATTTTATTTATTTATTTATTCACATATGAAAAAATATTTCTTTTCAAGTATTCGACCAAAGTCAGTTGACAGTATAGCTCTAATTTCTAACCGTAGTAATTATCAAGAACTACTTTTATTTATTTGTTTGCATGTATGGTGATGTACTGGGAGCAAATTCTCTGTGATAATATTTTTCAGTCAACATGGTTTATGTAGGATAATATATTTTTTAAATCTATTTGTTTTAGTTCTAAATTTAATGTACATTTAACTAATTTTAGAATTATATAAATTATTACTATATTGCTTCTATAGCAATGTTTTTGAAAGATTTTTTTTTTTTTTTTTTAAGATGTTTTTATAAAAGTTTTTAAAACGAAATTTTCGCTTTTTTTTTTTTTTTTTTTTTTTATTGGATTTTAAGATTTAAAATTTTGAGAGAACTTTGGAATTGAAACCCAGTTACTGCTAAAAATTTGAGGAAGAATGGGGAGGAGAGCATTCATAGGATATTTTAGAACGCCATTTTTATTTACATATCCATACTTGTCATCATTATAATTAACATTCCGCAGTATTCTTAGTACCGCTCCTATTTCTACACCACTTCATTTTTAAAGCAATTTTCTTCAAATGTAATTCTGATTAAATCAGAACAAAAAATACTCTTCAAATAAACTGGGTGCTAACATTTTACATACCAACACCAACATTTCAATTTATTTCGGGGTATGCCCCGAGTATAAGCCCCTCTTTCGCACTTTTTTCACAGAATTTTTTTTAAATATGTAATTACCACTAATTAAGAAGGAAAATAAGTTCCAGAAAAGACAGCTACTGAAAATACTGTCGAATAAATAGAAATTGTAAACACCCCTTCCAGCAGAGTTCCCAACTTTTATAATTTATTCGCGAGCATTTTTAGCCCCGCCTCTTTTTCATACCGAAAATTTAAAAAAATGATTTCCGCCATATTTAATCGTTGTCACATGGCTACTAATTTACTAAAGTGAAATAATCTACAAAACTTCTGTTGCGAAAAGAAGGCGGGGCTAAAAATGTTTCTGAATAAATTATAAAAGTTGGGAACTCTGCCTTCAAGTGACCGTTTACATAGTTCGTACAGTCCTTGAATCCTTTTAATGTTCTGCACCACTATTATTTTACAGCAATTTGGCATGTTAAAATTCCCTAAAGTTTAAAAGGAAATATGTCCTATAAAAATACTGGTGGAAGAGTCCTTGAAAAAAGGCGTGGCAGTACGAACCATAGTGTTGCCTGATTTGGGGACTTTTTTATTCAACCCCCGCCGCAAAATTTTAATTGTAACGGTTGCCTAAGCACTTCGAAAGATAAACGTCTATTATGTATAGCAAATATCACTTTTCAAAATTATTGGTGTGAGTTGAATAAAAAAGTCCCCAAACCTGGCAACACTGCCATCGTTTAAAAGATTAGGCTGTTTAGCGAAGCTATTTCAGATATTCATATTTAAATTTCATTCCCAGCAGCTGATGCGTTGAATACTGCTGCCGCATTCACATGTAAAAATACCGAAGAAACTTAACTACAAATATAAAAATCTTTTTGTCAAAAATGTAATATTTTAATTTGAAAGCTGTCGGAAGGCGGGGTTATAAAAGCTCAAAATTCGCACTATTAACACTTTCGCGACCGCTGATGTAGATTCACGTCATTTGGAAATCTGTAACTCGCCAGTGGGCGTTTCTTTTGCAATTTGTATGCCATTTATTTCTGAACAATATACACAATATTCATATTTGTACAACAAATATACTATGAATATAAATACTTTGATTAGAAAGAATATATCCATTTGTATGTGGGTCATTTTCAAAATTCGGTATCATTTGCTGTCCCTTTGTAAAATATTTTTTCTACAAGGTGTAAGACGCTTTAAATGATTTTTCTTTTCACCATGATTATAGTAGGCAATTTCCAGTAGAGAAATAATGAAATTAAAAATATTATTTAATAAAAAAGTTTTTTTTTTTTTTTTTTTTTTTTTTTTAATGAGTCGAGAGGATACTGAAATACAGATGTCCAAATCATTAAACCTAAAATGTGTTACGCAGAATTGCTTCACAAAAGTCAAAATTTCTAATCAAACATACTTTTTTATTGTAAATTATACACTAAATTGCATTCTAAAACTGTTTTTAATAACATATTAAGAACAAATTAATATTTTTTTCTAATTAAATACAGATGTCCATACATTTATGTCATGTCTGTTACCATACATCATTTTCCAACTTTTTAAACCACAAAACTGAAATTTGGGAACTATAAAACTTGTTCATCAGTGAAACAAGGCTGGAAAACAAATACAAGCACTCAAATTGAAATTTTGGTATTTGACGGAAGAAGCTTTTTGTGATAAATATTTTTATTGCATGTCATGTCTGTTACCTTAATATTTGTACAAAATATATTTATTTATTTACTTATTCAGCTAATTAATTTAGGTTCTTAGGTTTTTAGTCTGAATCAAAATCTATTTTAATGTCCTTGAGGGATTATTTAGTTTTATGAATTAATTTTTCCTTGAAATGTCATGTCTGTTACTAGTCATGTATGTTACTAAATACGGTAACAGACATGACAATCTTAGTAACAGACGTGACATGTCACAAGAAACAGGATTCAAATTTTTGGGGTCTTTATTGAATATTTTCAATAAAGACCCAGTATATAAAGTATATATATAAGCAAACAAGGGGTTGCTTATATATATACTTTTTGGGGGTGGGGGGTAAAGGAATGGAAAGATGGAATTCACATTTTTAATTGTTTGAAAACTGACTGTATATATATTTTTTACAAAAACATTATATTTACTACTATAATAACAATGCTATCAAATCATTGTCAATACAAAATCTTATCAGAATAATTATAATATTTCTTAAATAACTAATTAATGAATACAAAGTGCTGATAAAAATCAGGTTATTAAAATATCAATATTACACAAAAAACTAATTATAAGCATAATTTTGATAAATTAAAATATTACAAATTACTGGAAATTTCTATAAATTATATATGAAATTATCAAATAATCATTTTTTTATTTGTTTCTTTCGAAGATTACAGCATTAAGACCAAATATAAAAAAGCAAAGCAAAGATGCTACAGGGAGAACCTCATGTCTCCCGCGTGTCTTGTAGGGGGGGGATACGTACTCATATCTCTAATAGTATCTTTTTATTTCAAATAATATTAATTTCAATGCAAAAAAGTTCAATATCAAAAGAAAAACACATTTTAACTTAATTTTTAGCTTTCAAGCTTTTCAACCTAAATTTGATCTCTGAATTTGTGTCCTGTCTGTTACTTAGTGTCATGTGTGTTACCATTAATATTTCTTCTTTTAAAAACTTTAAAAAACATATTATTACTACTATTAGAGTTAGATATAAATTCTTTTTGTCTAGAATATGTGATGATGTTGGACATTCAGCTCTAACTGTGTTTTATTCTGTTTTATGGTAAAAAGATACTTATAAAAATTCATTCTTAGTAACAGACATTACAAACAAAAATATATAAAGTATTATTTTTAAATTTAAAAGACTTTACTACAAAGATAAAAGGACTAAATACTTATATTAATTATCCTTTTACTTCATTTAGCATTGTCATTAAAAGCAATAATTTAAAGGAAAATGTCCGATAGTAGACATGACAAATTTCATCATATCTGACGAGAAAAAATATAAATAAGTAAAAAATATATAAAAGAAAGAAATGTATGAAAAATATTCAAACAATGTACAGAAACAATGTCTTTTTTATAATATGGAAAAAAAAAAAAAAAAAAAAAAAAACTACTAATTTATTCAACATTTTTTTTTTTTTTTTTTTTCCTTCTTCAATTTCTAAATGGCACCTAATTTTGAAAATGACTCATGTATATCCATTAATATGTATATCATTTGAAATATAAATCTGAATATAGAATATAAATATATATATATATATATATATTCTGATATATTTGGGAGAATAACGCCCACAGGCGGACCTTACTGACAAAAAGAAAAAAACATGCGGTAACACTTTCGAGATGCTTTTGTCTTTTTGAGAGAACAGGTATGGAACACGGGCGCAGTATTCATACCACTATCAATGTAAGAAAATTTTCTACTTCTTAAATCAACGATATCATAGGTAGTAAAATTTCTTAAACAGATTCCGGTATGAATTCTGCGCCCGTGTTCCATCCCTGAGAGAAAGGTCCACCTGTGGACGTTGTTCTTCCGAGTTACAATATTTCAGAACAACATCTTCTGTATTCACATTTATATTACAAATGGATATACATTATAATTATATTCTTTCTAAGCAAAGTATTTGTATCCATAGTATATTTGATTGTAAAAATATGAATAAATGGTGCATTCTTAATAAATAAATAACACACAAAAATTGAGAAAAAAAATCTCACTGGCGGAATTACACATTTTCAAATGACGTGAATCTACGTCAGCGGTCGCGAAAGTGTTAACTTTAATTTCACCAAGTTAATATTGAAAGTTGTAAGCCAGGGGTGGTATAAAAGTACACTCAGTTTTTCTAAATAAAAATAGTGCTGCTGATGACGATAACCACTTTCACCCCTGTTGTAGGCTGTAAATGAAAGGGGGGTGAAAAAACATAAAACATATTAAATAATTATCTAGAAATTAAAATTAGTTGTAAAAATAAAAGTGAATTTTGCTTATTATAAAAAGTATTAACAATTCGTTGTTTTTAATTTATAAAGAAATATTAGAACAACTTTTTGTAAATTTTCTTCACCACATCTTAGTATGCGAAACGTTTAAAAGCACACATTTTCAAATACCTTAAAATAAATTTTTCATGATTCATAAGTCTTACATTACCATAGCTGCAGATCCTCCCGGTTTTCTTACATCGGTATATTAATTTTATTATATTATATTATTTTATTTTATTTTATTATCTATAATATTAAAACACAAAGCATATTCTGTAAGACCAAAATCGTACGATCTGGGCATGCGCGAGAAAATTTTGAACCAATTGGGAACGGGAATATGCCTTTTTTTTTATGCAGAATACCGATGATAGATCAAGCAGACGACTAATATTGATATGTCTATGACAAACGCCTAATTAAAGCTCATTAACACCTAATTTATTTAATATTATTCCGTGGCTCAATCATAAAAATAATTCACATGATTAATTCATATTTTCCAAGGAAGTATACCTATTACAAACAAAGGAATTCGCGAATACGTATCGCGTATCGGCATCGATTATCTGCGTATGCATTTTCACTCGCCGAAAATTTCTGTACCCTGAATGTGGCGCCCTCTGTTGTCATGCCAATATTATACCATATTCTTAAAATTATTTTTTTCCATTTCTTAAAAAATAAATAAATAAATAAATAAATAAATAAATAAAAAGAAAAAAATCTTTTAAAATTAACAAATTATCAAAGTATATTGTTCTTTAAAAGTTAACTTTCATCAGTTGAAAACTGTTTAGAAAAGATGGATATTTAAAAAGTGTTATATTTAAAATCAAAGGGGGTTTTATTTTATTTTATTTATTTATTTTATTATTATTTATCTAATTATTATAATTTCTGATATTTCATTTCGATACTATATTTGAGTAAAAATAATTTGAAAACTATAACTATAAAATATTGATATTTTATACGAGTAAAACATTATTTATTTATTTATTTTTAACAGTATACTTTTGTTGAAATATACTCTTTTGATAGAATTAAGTGTTATAATACTATTCCAGTTAAAAAAAGAAAAAAAAAAAAAAAAACTTTATTCCGATTTGTAGTTTATTTTTAGAATACAATAAGTTAATATTTTGGATTATATCCAAGTGGTTTTACAAATATGGGAAATTGGGTAGGGGGTTTTAAACCGGTTAAGAGCAATGTGAAATTTTAATAAAAAGGATGTTTTAAACTTTATGGCGTGAAGAGATTTTAGTTGCACATCATCCGTCAAATTTTGACGGGTATTAACTAGTATTTTATTATTATTAATTTATATACATATATATATATATAATGAAAAATCAACGATTAAATTGGACGAAGATGACTAAATAAATTATTGTCAGAAATCTTGAATATATTATCTTGATTGTGAAATTCCTTTTATTAATATATTTCAACTAGGAATATGCACGTTAAAAATACTATGTAGGTTTGTACAGTCAGGGGGGGGAGCAACACTCGCTGTTATATCATTATTAATTGACGCGAAAATTCTAATATACATCATTCAACAGGAATTTAAGAGAACTTTTGAAAATGATTTAAAATTTTCAATTAGGGGTCATTTACATATTAAAATGAGCGCCAGCTTTTATTTTTTATTTATTTATTTTATATATATATATATATATATATAGCAACACCCGATTTTGACAACAAAATTGAATTCCTGAGAGTTTGGCAGTGCGGAAAAGTGTACAGTTTGCATACTTTATTTTAGTATTCATAGAGTTATAACCAAAAATGCGTTAGGGGTCAACCTATGAATCTAGAAAAATAAAATTAACATCTTACAAAAACTAGAAAAAAAATTACGGTTTCACGCAGAAAATTTTTTAAGACAAAAAGTGTTATAAAAATTAATAATAATGAAACATTTTTATTTTTACAGCCTCTTGACTATCCGTAGTTTCGATTTTTAAAATACGTATATACTTAAACATTTCATTAGGGAAGACATTTTAGATTTCAGACTACGTTCTTTCAAATATGTGCGATATTTTTCAGTTCAAAAGTGTCATCATGGCTATAATGATCACCAATTAATTTAAAATTTTCCTTCACTTTATCTTGTAGGTGTAATTTATATACATATATATTCTTATAACAATGCATAAACTAAATCTTTTTCGATAAATTATTGTAAGATATCAGAAAGTAAGCATTAAACAATTTTAATCGTACTTACCAGTTTTCATCAGTTTAACTGTTTGGAACTGTACGACTTGTTTTATGATTTCTATGAAAATATAGTTTCTTAATTAAAATATATTTACTGGGGTCGTACTCTCCGCCCTTTTTTCAGGACACTCTCAAATATGACAAATTTCCGCCTCTATTCCTACCACTATTTTTTTACAATGATCTCTAACCAGATTAATCTGGACACATTTCTATAAAAAGTACCATAAAAATTTCTTCATGAAATTACTGATGGCAAAATAGGAGAAAATTTCTTGTTCTTAAGTGTGTCCTGAAAAAGGGGGCGGAGAGTACGACCCCTGTATTTATAAAATTTTTAAAGGATAAAGCAGGTGTCGTACTCTTCGCCCTTTTTTCAGGACGCTCTCTAATTTAAGAAATTTTCAATTAATTGCAAACACTAATATTATAAAATAATGTCCAACCTGTATAATCATGGCACATTACTATTCAGATTTGCATGTAATTCTGCAAGAAATTAGTGGTGGCAAAAAAAAACGAAAATTTATTAACTCCGAAATTGTCCTGAAAAAATGGCGGAGAGTACGACCCCTGATAAAGTATCTAAAATAATAATATACCCTCCACATACACAATAAACAAATAAATAGAAAAGTTAAAGCAATATAGGAAGTAAATGATAAAACTTTTGACTATGACCGTAGTTAAAAAGCGATTTAACAAGACTGCATTGCATTCCAATACCATCCTTTTCTTTCTTTTTTTTTTTTTTTTTTACAATTTTTACGTTCCGCCTACTTTTCTATTTCAAACAGTAAGCCCCGCCTATTTAGTTGATTTTTTTTTTGTGTGTGTGTTTGTTTAATGGGCTCAAAATTTATCACCAGTAATCGATGAGGCAAAATCACTAGTGTGTATTTTTGCCAACGTAAAATAAGGGAATTGTTTAATACGAATAGCCACATTTTCTTTTTTCTTTTCTATATACTTTTCTTTTAGAAGAACAATGAAAAGCGTGGCTTCTTTTCTTTAGAAAAGAAGAATTGCTATGCTAACATTAATGTCTATAAATCATCTTTTTTGTTTCATTTCTTTGCGTTCGTTGTTGTCGCTATGTAGTTTGACACGTAAATAGAAATAAAAATTATTTTCTTTAGTTTCCTCTGTTATTTTTTAAGATTTTCTTCGTTATTTCACGCAAAACTTTATAAGAGATAACCCCTAAGCCTCTCCAAAAGAAAGATTTATTTATATCTCGAAAACTAATAAATGCAATGAGCTGCAAATTTACACACACACATTTTTCAGCATTAGGATTCATATTATGTAAAAATTAATACTTCAGGTCATAATTCATAGGGTTTTTTTTTTTTTAAATATGAAGTTTATTAATATTTTTCATGGTTTAATATATATATATATATATATATATATATATATATATATATACATATTGATCAAGCTATTTTTTGTGAAGATATTAATAAAAATGTAATACTAATACAGGGTTAATGTTAAATATTAATTTAACAATAGCCCCTTCATACTTTGAACGCTTATAATACTATAAATAATCTGGTGTGTCACTCACACGACTCTCTCTTACCCGGAAATTTAATACCATAAATACAGGTTGGAGATTAAGAGGTAAGACAACGAGTACAGTTATGTAAAGGTATGTTAAAAAATTCAAATTAAGCTTCGGAAGATAGTTAGTTCTGTGTGAGGAGGGCAACCGCCCCCCTCAACCCCCCGTTTTATTACTGCACCTTCATTTATATAGAATTTAAATCTGTTATTAATTTCAAAAGTTCACTTAAAATTATACAGACAACTTTCACGCTCAACATTCCTTGAAACTTTTCAGTCTTGATCAAACTTTTCCGGCAACAAACTTATATTAACTTGAAAATATAACATTTGGATCTCCTGTAATTATTCGTTTTTAAGTTACTCTAACAGACACAGACAAAGGCCAAATGTTAAAAAACTTGACTTCGGTAAACAGGAAGTCTCAAAACGTATAAATATACAAAAAACGAGCGATAAATATTTAGCTTTAAAACATACATTATTTACCATATGTCTATGAGGAATTCATTTCAATTCCTGAGCAGCTCTGATGGAAATGGTAAAATATTATAGTAAAGGACTTCCACTAACAATAAAAAAGAACGTCATTGCTTAAATGTTTGCAGCCCTGTATATCATTTAAAGATGATGTACAGACCACATGGTGCACCTAAATGTAATTCTATAGTAATGATAAACGGTGTAACCTGAAACACATTTCCATCAATTTTCAGCTATTGTCACACTATAATCTAGTTCTTATGCGTAGCCGTGTACAAGTAACAGTGAAGGATTTCCCTACCATATTCCACATGAGACATGTTTTTATACATATAATTTTTTTTTTTCTCTTGGTTTAGTGCAGTCCATAGATGTTAAACTCTACTTCTCTGCAATTTTCCCCATAGACGTAATGTATTTGAATTCCCTTGGGTGACCCTGTACACGAACCATTTGCTTCATCTCAACGAAAAGCTTAGTGTAGCATTCCCATATCATACACATTTAGAATACCAAGTTTGGACTTTCTGCTACTATTTGTTCTTGAGATATGCTGATCCCAGACAGACACACACAGAGACTGACACGCAAACAGGCCAACAGCTAAAAACATGATTTTCGGATTCAGGGGACCTCAAAACGTGTAAATGTAACAAAAACTCACATTCGAAAATTTGACCCTATGCAATACTTTCTCTAGTTCAGAAATTTTTAATTCATCAACCTGGAAATTAATTTCTGATAGAATGGTGTAGAAGACTGTGAAGAAGGTTCAGCCTTCTACACCATTCTATCAGAAATTAATACTTTCTCTACCTTATGGGTAAGAGAAAGTAAAAAATGAGTAAAATATACAACCAATATACATTTTTCTGCCGTTGCGACCCCAGAAATTCAATCAAAAAAAAAAAAAAAAGAAAGAAAGAAAGAAGAAAAAAAATGAAAAGATATTACTATTAAAAAAAAAAAAAAAAAAAAAAAAAAAAAAATCAAATTTGGTACGTGTTTTAATATGTAGAATACCCCCCCCCCCCTTCCCAATTCAAGATTTCACTTCCTTTTCAAAAAGCACTCGCAATTTTCCATTAGAATGATACCTATTACATTCTCATCTATCGATTAGCAATAGAGTTACATCGAGTGTCCCTTTTTTTTTTTTTTTCTTTCCCCTGACTATACGAATAAAATAATATAACACGATCATGTATTGACGCTTTAAAGAAACAATGTACTTTTATTCTAAAATACATGCACATTATGTTTCACCGAAACAGCTTAAAATCTCTATATATTTAAACAACAAAATAAATAAATCTATATATATATAAAAGAGTACTTCCTGAGTGAGTGAGTGAGGGGGTGATTCATCATCGCCCAGACTAAACCCCTAGACCTAGAAGCATGAAATTTCGTGACAATGTTCTTTCTATGACGTAGGCATCCACTAAAAAGCGATTTTACAAAACTCGCCCCCCAAGGGGGGGAGAGGGGGCAAAACGTGATTTTACAATATCCTTCATATCTCAAACAAAAAAACAGATATCCGTAAAATTTTTGCTTTAAAATATAGCTAATACAAATGTCTAAAAACCAATTTCTGGAATTTTCAAAATTCGGTCCCCAAGGGGGGCGGGGGGGGGGGGGGGCAAAACGTGATTTCACATGCGTAAAACGTGATTTCGCATAATCCTATATATCTCAAGCAAAAAAATAGATATACGTGAAATTTTTGCCCTAAAATATAGCTAATGCAAATATCTAAAAACCATTTTCTGGAATTTTAGAAATTCAGCCCCCAGGTGGGGCAGCAGGGGGGGGGGGCTAAGGGGCAAAAACAAATAGAAATACAGTTAGGGCGTTCAAAATTGATACAGATATGTTTCAGAGGCCTGCAAGTTGAATGAGGATATTTTCGATTGTGTAAAGTTATTAGGAGGGGCAGGAAGGGGGGAGGGGAGAGGGGGGGGGGCAAAAAATAAAAATAGAGTTAAATCGTTCAAAATTGGTATATAGAGGTTTTCGATACCTACAAATTGATTGCGGATATTTTCGAATTTGTAAAATTATTAGGGGGGGCGGGAAGGGGGGGCTATGGGCAAAAACAAATAGAAATACAGTTAGGCCGTTCAAAATTGGTACAGATAGGTTTTAGTGGCCTGCAAGTCGAATGGGGATATTTTCGAAAGTGTAAAGTTATTAGAAGGGCCGGGAAGGGGGGGGGGGCAGAGGGGCAAAAAAAAAATAGAGTTAGATCATTCAAAATATGTACATAGAGGTTTCTAATACCTACAAATCGATTGCGGATATTTTCGAAAGTGTAAAGTTATTAGGAAGGGCGAGAAGGAGGAGGGGAGAGGGGGAGGCAAAAAAATAAAAATAGAGTTAGATCGTTCAAAATTGGAAAATAGAGGTTTTCGATACTTACAAATCGATTGCGGATATTTTCAAATTTGTAAAATTATTAGGAGGGGCAGGATGGGGGGGTGGGACGGTAAAGGGGGGCTATGGGCAAAAACAAATAGAATACAGTTAGGCCGTTCAAAATTGGTACAGATAGCTTTTAGAGGCCTGCAAGTCGAATGGGGATATTTTCGAAAGTGTAAAGTTATTAGGAGGGCCGTAAAGGGGGGGGGCAAAAAAAAATAGAGTTAGATCGTTCAAAGTTGGTATATTGCGGTTTTGATACTTACAAATCGATTGCGGATACTTTCGAATTTGTAAAATTATTAGGATAGACGGGAGGGGGGGGGTCGAAAGGGGAAAATAATAGAAATAAGAGTTAGAGCATATTGAGAATTTTTTCCGAAGGCAGAGAGAAACCGATGCAACATTTTTCCTAATCAGATTTTGTTTCTCTTTTTTTTTTTTTTTTTTTTTTTCTCACGTGATAAAAATTAATGCAATTTTGAGAATTCAGTAATTATAGTGAGTCGTTTAAAAATAGGGACCAGCGAAGCGGGCGTTGCCTGCTAGTAAATAAATAAATAAAAATATAAAAGTTACTGTCATTGGCGCATTTTTTTCTTTTAACCGCATCTCCTCGGGAAGGGCAAAGTCCTCTATATCATGAGAGGTATCAATGCGTGCCGAATACTCCAAGGCAGACATTTCAAACTTGTTATAAAATTCCCATTATCTTAATTAACGAAGCTATTAATTAAAAACATCGGGTTTAAAAAAATGCTTCATTTGCCATCTTGCAAATAATTTCTATTATTAAGCAGGGTTTCCACGGCTTTGATTTTGTATATCAGTAATTTTATATAGCAAATTTCCTTATAAGCTTTTATTTTTGAGATGAAATTTATTTTTAGGTAATATTGGTTCAAGAGTCTTTGAAAAGAATCGTGGCCGTGGGAACCCTGTTACTCCATTTTCCACAGGGTTGGTTGTTTGGTTGGGTTTTACGTCGCACTAGTGCTCCGCAGATGGGCAATTGGCGACGATCCATTTTCCACAGAGAAATTAAAATATTATCAATCGGTGAAAAAATAAATAAATAAATAAATAAATAAATAAAAATAAAACAAATAAATGTCATTGTCGCTATGGGTAACAAAACATTTATAGTCTGCAAATAAAAACCGTTATCGTGGAAATTTTTAATAAATAAAATGAATTTAGAATTGTAATTAATCTTCTACAGGCATTTTTCCCCCCTACTTTTAGAAAATTGAATTTTTTATTGGCTTTTTCCTATGTTGTTTGTGAAATTATGTGTGCTTTTTTTTTTTTTTTTTTTTTTGTCCCTCTATGTGTGAATAATAAAGTATCTAATGCCTATACTATTTACCATCGATTTTTAAAACTGATTTAGGGCAATATATAGTACTCTCTATAGGTATTTCTAATTTTCAATTCTCTCCCGTCTACTTCTTAAAATAACGAAGAATAATATATACTCGGTTTTTTATGAGAGTTTTACGTGAAGAATTTTTTCTGCCAATAAATAGAAATATGAAATGTATCATAGAAATGTTTAATTCTGTAATAATAGTAATGTTCATCAATGCGAAATTAAAAGATGCTGTTATTATAAATGAGTTGGAATTTCACTATAAAATACTCTTTTATGCCAAAATATAACCGAAGTATTTTAAAACATGTTAAAAAAATAAATAAATAAGTAAATAATAATAAAACATTTCAATGGCTAAAAAAAAAAAAAGTAGTCAATTATACAGTTATTATTGAATTTAATTTTTATTATTGTTGTTATTATTATTATTATTATTATTATTATTATTATTTTGTTTCATCTCTCTGTCAAAATATTTAGGCATTAGACCTTTTTTGTTGAGAAAAAAATCAATATAAACTTTTGTTCGGCAAAACTCCGAAATAGTTGTACGATCGCTTGCAAGGAACATAATTTAAAAAAAGAACAAATAATCCTGATCACACGCAATGCCATTTTGGATATCAAATTTCCAAACCAAAGTTCAGTTACTTTTTTTTTTTTTTTTTATGAAATACAAATATAAAAAATATTACCAAACTTTACGCTTGTCTACAATGGATAACGAAAAAATTCTGTTCCGAGAACAAAAATTACACACACCCGCCTTTTTCAACTGATTCTTGAACAAGAATATTTATACGATAATTTGTTCTTAATTAATGGTGAAAACATACGATAAAAAATTCCGTAAGAAAAATATTGGTCTACGAATCAGGGGAAAAATATGTTTGTGACCACCCTGATTTAGGTACTACATTTTTTTTTTTTTTTTAACAAGCAATTATACCAAAAAATTCATCGGCAAGTAGTGACAAAAATTTAAAAGTCTAGGGACACGAAAGCTGTAACCTAAAATTATCTAGATATTACAAATTTCTTGCTATTCTATTTTTTTTTTTTTTTTTAAATATTATGTATTTCAATTTGACGTTGAATATAGAAATATTCTAAAACATTGTTCTGCTTGTGCCTTGTATTAAGCACTGATGATTTTTTTATTCACTAAGCAAAGCAGCGATAAGGCGGGTAGAACCTAGTATGTATTAATATGTGAAGCAAGTCGGAGGTTGGTGCCTGGTGCGTGGAGTGAACAGGGGGCTAAGAAAAAAACCTTTAAATACATGTATTATATTAAAACAATAATGTTTTATAAATATACTTATACCAGTAAATTCTGGTGGAACATTATTTATACAATTAAATTATGTATGTACACGATAAGTTTAAAGTTTAAAGGTTTAAAAGAGTTGTTTAATTATGCTGGATCGCTTTTTCAGAAGCCGAATCCGCTGCTGCGAAAGACCAGTCCGGAGGATGCTGAATTGCGGTTACCGGATGAACAAATCACTGAAAGTCGTCCATTCAAAATGGAGAACACCCAATAAAATTACTAATAGCAAATATAAATATAATAAAGTATATTATCGTCACTTAAATTTCTTGCACTTGAACAAAAAAAATTGATTGAATTCTTATTAACCCTTTAATGGGCCGGTTATTTATAGTAATGGTATATTAAAATATTTTTGGTATTGAGAGTGATAACAAGAAAAGAATTCCATTTTGCTTATTAGGTAAAATTAATTTAATTTTTAATGTTTTACAAGGCCATGAGAAGTATATTTACCGCCCAATAAATTAATTTTAAATTAGAATTGCTTTTTCTGAGCACCTATTTTTATGGTAAAATTACTTACTACAGCCTTATAAACAGAATTTCAGAAAAAAGAAAAAGAATCAACACAGAGTGCGACCCTTTGTTCTTTTATTTTGTTTCTTCGTGTATTTTAGCAGAGTAAAAACGACAGGCATAGTAAAATTAGCTTACCATGACTTACCCATTTTAAAATTGATGACTTTGGTGGTAGAGTATTTACCACAGGCCGTTAAAAAGTTAACATGCAAGTAAGTTGATCGTTAAAACACACGAACAACGACAAAAAAGGAAAAAAAAAAGTGGCCGATAAGTTAATGGGTGCAACTTCTTTGGGGGCGTGACCACACTAAAGGGGGTGGTGCGAGCATATCCAAGAGAAATAAAAGGATTGATTTACAGAAACAAAAATAAAAGTAAATACATTGTGATATAATACAAAATAAATTACACATTTATATTGATATCATACATTTATGAATGGAATTTCGTCAACGCTGCATAATAATAATTTTAGGGCTTGGCGTATACAAAAATATTAAGAATTGCTGATGTAAACAAACGGAACTCTTACATGTTACAATGAAGTTTTGAAAACTTCATTGTTACTTGACTTATTCATTAATTTAGTTTCAAATTTTATACTTAATTATATCATATATGTATATATATATGTGTGTGTGTGTGTGTGTGTGTGCACAGGGTGATTCAACGGTGATGGGACAAACTTTGAGGGGAGATAGGACTCAGAATTGCATAGGAACCTACGTAACCAAACGTCATCCTTTGCAGGCCATGAGTTTTCTGTGTTTTTACCAGTATGCTCCGCCTACTGCCTTTCCTCTTGAATGGTGTATTATTTAACAGAGGGATTCTATTTAAAATTGTTTATCATATAAAAGTCCACGCATAGTAAAAATTTTGCTTGCAATATTACACATTGCTTGAATAAATATTAATATTGTGAAAATTTTTTAGATATACTGTAACACACAGAATTTAAAAGTTAAAAGGTAGAGGGAGTTTCAAATACGGATATTTCTACTGTCATTGAACAAACATTAAGGGAATGAACAGTTTACTAAAACATACATCTTTTATATAGGCATAACACAAAAAATTAAATTTGAAATAAAAAACATTGTGCAAAAAACGAAAGTAAAAACGTATAAAAACAAATGCAGCCGTTCAAATATTTTATGATTCGGCATGTGCCTGTTTGGAAATTATTCCTCATGCAGTCGTAGCACTGCTCTGCTGTTCCCAATAGCAGCACCGTACATTAGATACATGTCTGCTTTCTCATTATTAGAAAATCGTGGAAAACACAGATTAAAATTATACTTTACAACAGATGCAGATAACAAATGACCAGGTCCACTAAAGCTCTCACCTTCAGCATTACCAAACTATCACCCCAATTTTGTTCAGTTGTATTACTTGTGGTGATTGCAATTTTAAGCATTTATTGTCAATATTTTTAGAAAGAAACACTTTGCTACATATTTGAAACTCCGCCTACTGCGTAAATTTTACATTTCGTGTAGGCTATGGTTACAGTACATCTAAAAAATTATTTACAATATAAGCATTTATTCGATCAGTGTAAAGTATTCGAAAAAAATATTTTATCATGTATTTTGTGAGTTAACAGTAAAAGATTTTATGTTAAATAGGGCACCATTCACAAGCAATTTCAGTAGGCGGAGCTTTCTGTTAAAAACCCCAGAAAACACATGGTCCGTAAAGGGTTAAAATGACGTTTGGGGACATGGGTTCCTATGCAATTCTGAATCCTAATGATATGTACTACCTCCCCTCAAAGTTTGTTCCCTCATCGTTGAATTACCCTGTATATATCCGTTTATCATTCTCGAATAAAATATAAAGAGGAACATTGTAAAAACAACTTTTGAAAAAAATATTTTTTTTTGATATCTTATTAAACAGCTAGTTATTACAGTTTTTTTTACTTTTAAAAGAAGATATTGACCGCATGTATATACAGACATTCCGTACAGGAATGAACGGGTTCCGCTTTTTTTGCTACCATTATTTTTCTACAAAAATTTCTAACCTACAAAATCACCAAAATATCTGTAAAAATATAATTAAAATTTCTCTACAGAAATACTTGTGGCAAAAAATATGAAGCTATTTCATCCCTGATTTTGATTCACGTACTTTTCTCTATTGTTAAAGTTGGCAAAATTAAGAAGTCGTAATCTATATTAATAAAATCAGACTTTTGTCTGTAAATTTGTCAGAATTGAAAATTTTTACGATATCTTCAGGTTTCACACACCATGGAAGCCGAAAATGACTTCAGAAGATTTTGCCTGTGTGTGTGCGTGTGTGTGTGTGCGTGTGTGTGTGTCATCGTGTCTGTATGTCGCTTTTTTTGTCCGGGCATCACTTGAGAACGGCTGGACGGAATTCAACGGCGCTTGGCAGAAACTTAGATCTTTACCTAACTTAAAATTATATCTATCAATTTTTCAGAAATTCCCCCCCACGTTCCCCCTTGGGGGGCAAAGGACAAAAACACGTTTGTCCGGGTATCACTTGAGAACGGCTGGACAGAGTTCAACGGCGCTTCGCAGGAATTTAAGACTTTACCCAACTTAAAATTATATCTATCAACTTTTCAGAAATTCCCCCACGTTCTCCCCTGGGGGGGGCAAAGTACGAAAACACGTTTGTCCGGGTATCACTTGAGAACGACTGGACGGAATTCAACGGCGCTTCGCAGGAATTTAAGTTATTACCCAACTTAAAATTATATCTATTAACTGTTCCGAAATTACTCCCCTTTCCCCCCTGGGGCATGCAAAAGACAAAAACACGTTTGCAAACGTAACTCGGCTCCTAATTACTTCACAGTAAAGAAATTGCACATGGGGAGACTAGACATGAGTACAAATAATACATTATTTACATTTAGAAATTTTCGATTTTTAAGGGAAGGGAGGGGAGAAATATTGAAAATTCCTGATTTTTGAGTAGACGTCTACCAAAAATGGAACAAATATATTGAAAAAAGGCTATGTGACTTCCTTAGGATATTTCCATAAACACATTTTTTGGGGGGATGGGGGGTTACGAGGGGCCAAACTCGAAATACCCCTTTTAGCGCTAAATCTGTCCTGAGAAATCTATGGAATCTGCGGTCACGAAATTTGGTGCGTAAATTGTTTTTATGTATTCGACCCTTATTGTAACAGGATTTTACGAAATCCCCCCTTACTCTTGGTATCGAGAGGGCTATAAAAACCTGTAAAAACACGTTTTCCCGTTTGAATTCGTCTTAAATAATCTTAGATTGGCGAACTTTGGTGTGTGGATGTTGATTAGGTGTACTCATTACGTACTTTGTCGAGATTTCGCAAAACTTCGAACTTAGGTACTGAGGAAGGGGGAGTAAGAATCGGGTAAGTTGCTGCCGAATTCAGTGGTAACACGGACTCTTCACGTTGCGAGCGAGAAAAATCTCTGCCGAACACAATGGGAACTTTAACTCAGGTTAATTAATAATGATATGGGATTTTGACAACTCATTTCAGTATTATGTCCAGCGAAGCGGGCAAAGCCTGCTAGTGATTTCTATAATCATTATTTTCATTAACATTGCAATGTCGTAAAAATAAGACATGCCAATGGTATTTCCATTGTATTTATTTATCTATCCAATCGATCGACAAAATTTAATTAAAACGTTAATAGTTAAAAGTAATTGAAATAATTACAAGAATTGATATAATATTAATTGCTTAAAAAAAAAAAAAAAAAAAAAAAAAAAAAGCCGAATCATAATAAATTGGAAGGGGGGAAAAAAAGCATAAAAGTAAAGCTTTTGTAGAATTGTCTGAGAGTAGCAAGTCTCTCATTCATTCGAAACACATTACTGTCTCCTGCTCTCTGTACTTGTTGACGTGTTTTTCATCCTTTCCACGCAGCGCCATCTTGTGTTGGCCTGTGCAGTTATTTGCTTTTTTCGCAAGTTTTTTATATGTCTTATTCTAAAAGGAGAATGAACTCTAAACCTAAAATGAATTTTACCAATCGTTACATCTATGGATCTGATGTTCCTGTATTTATTTCTAGATTCGACGAATGTGGTTATGTTGATGTTACTAACAATAGGATTGTCAGATATTTCCTTCGTTATACTGTAGAATTCATCAAATACAACCGGAATCTTCCGAATGGTAAAAAGAAACAAAAGGACCTTGCAAGCCAGTTGGTGAGTGAGGCAGAGCTTTATGTCAACTCTATCTTTACCTAGCCTCTTAGCTCTTCATACTACTAAAATATTTAAAGACTATATGGAAAATTATTCGTTTGAGATCTCAGCTGCGACTTCCTGAAGTTATTCAGCATTTTAGTGATAGTAAATTTGCTCTCCATAAACCTAATTCTAAAATTGAATGCGAAGGTAATATCCCTGTTTCTAACCAATTCGGTATTTTAGATCAATCTGAACAAAAAATAACCAATTTTAATGTTTCTGAAATTATGGATCATGAAATTATTAACGAGAAAATCCAAACTGATGAAACTATGAAAAAAAGTAGCAATATTCCTTCTTTGTAGAAGTCGATAATAATTGGACCAAAACTTCTAACACCATTAACAATTTTTGCGTAGACCCTCCTCTAATTAAATTAAACGGTGATAAATTAAAATTTCAAACCAGAAAGGAAAAACACTTCGAAAATACTAAATATTTTCTTTATGAAAATAATTCAAGATTCATGTATCTAAAAACCAAAAATCTACGTCCGAAAAAGGTGGTACTACATGGCATCCCTTGTTATACGAAAACTAATATAATTATAGACGCTTTCAGAGAATTTAACATTGATATTACTAGAGTCGCTATGATACGAAGTAGGAAAACTGAGCAACCAATGCCATTTTTTTATTTACTAAATGTAACTCCTAGAGCCAATTTTGAAGAAATTTTCAATAGCTCGAATCTTCCTTATACTAAAGTTAAAAATGAGCATTATAAATTTAGTCAAAAAACGAAACAGCATACTTGCCAACCATCTCATTATGAACCGTACAATTTTTAGTACCCGCCTTTTTTTTTTCTTCACACCAGTCAGTTTTTAGAGTAATTTTATTCTTACTTAATCATAAAAATTGTTTAAGAGAATTACTCTAAAAATAAAGTGGTGGGGAAAAAGGGGCGTTTTTTCAAGGTGCATTAACGGTTATTAATGAGATCTTTGGCAAGTATGAAACAGTGTTACTCCTGTCACTCTTTTGGCCACGCCTCCGAAATTTGCGGATTTACGCCCCGGTGCGTAAAATGCGCCAAAAATCATCATTCTAGAGAATTCCCTGAAAAGGACAAAATTATACCCACTTGCGCTAATTGCGGTGGTGATCATCCCGCCTCTTACTCCAAATACCCAAAACCCCAACTTTTATTAAAACTACTAAAATCATCGACCAAAAAAATTCGAGGAAAACCACCAAAAACCCTCAACCTTCTGTTTCAAATGTAAATTTTCAAAATCTTAGTAATACTAACGATGATGGCCTCAGCCATCAAACCACTTATAATAAGATCGTTCAGGGAAATAAAATTACTCAAAAAGACCGTCAAGAAATGCTTCAAGCATTTGACGAATTCAAAGAAATTCTTAAATTTAGGAAACTTCTTCAATGTTTCAAAAAAATTGCACAACTCATTAAAAATAAAGCAGATTCTATTGAAAAAAGGTCAATTATTATTGATCAGATCAACGTAATCGCTCAAGAGTTTGATCTTGACGAAGATAATTAATTAAATCTCAATCTCATTTTTACGCCTATCTGTTAAGAGTCTTTCTTTTATTTTTCTTCCTTTCTTCTCTTCACTGGAAACACATGTATTGTTTCCGGGACCTTTTTTAAGGCTAGATGGTTACGACCAAATGTCGGGGGCTACCTAATATCGTAGGACATTCTTGTGTACCTCCGGTGAACTTTCTAGCTTTTTTAATTAAAAAGGGAAAAAAAATTAAAATCAATTATAATAATTAACTTTTCTTTTTTCTTTTTTACTTTTCATCTCTCTTATGGACTCGGGAAATATCTTTCATCGTTAAATTTATTCCTCCTCTTTCCTCTCAACCAATCCCTATCCTCCTTACATCTCTCTCTCAATTTCTCTATTCTAATTTCTCATTGGCTGTCGCGATCACGTGACATACCTCTCTTCGCCATTGTTTTTAGCTTTCCTACACGGAGTACTTTCCTATGTTTCGCCAGTCACTCATCAACAGGGCAAAAAGTTTACACAGAACTAGGAAGCTCAGAAATGCATCCTCCGTTTCCGTTTCCAGTAGCATAGCAAGTCTGCTTTTAGGACCTGTGGCTTCTGATTTTTAGCAAAGACGCTATATCATTTACAAAAGTTTTCTGTGAGCTTAACTTTTTAATGACCTTCTTCATGTTTAAGAATTGACATATTTAAATCAAAATTGTACTAAAACTTTCGCCGTGTGTCTTGTAATATATTAATTTTTCTATGAATTTTCGTTTTTGCACCATTAAAAATTAATTTTGTCGCACTTCCGACCGGGGTTAAAATGGTAGCATTTCCGACCGTTTGGGTTTGGGGGTAGCACTTCCGACGTATTCTATCCGAAAGCAGGTGCAACACAGGAAGTGTGTTTGTGTGTAAAGGGGGGAGACGTCACTGATTTAAAAGAGTTAATAAAATTGCATTTTTTTACCAATTAGAAAAGCCAAACGCGTACAAAAGTCGATAAATTTGGATAATAAGGGATTTTTTTTTTTTTTTTTTTTTTTAAATACAGTATAGCTTAAAAAAAGAGTAAAGTAAGACTACATTTAATTTTTAATATCAGTAACAATTATCGTAGTGTAATTCAGGTGCGTAGCTTGAAGTGGCGGGGGGGGGGGGGGTAGTATGCACTATTATTTTAGTTCTTTTTCCTTACCTTAATAATATGGTGTGACACTCACACGGCTTTCTCTTACCTTGCATTTCAATTTTATAAAGACAGACTACAGAACAAGGGCTGAGATACCAAGTATTAATTGTATAATATAAACCTACGTTAAAAAGAATTCAAACTAGGTTGAGGAACAGTTTTATTTGTCAAATAATTCCTTGGAAGTGTGTGTGTGCGTGGGGAGGAGGGGGGGGGGGGGTACCTCCAACTCATGTCGTGTTTCAATATTGCATTTACATTCCTATAGAATTCAAATCTGTTACTAAATTAAAAAGTTTATTCCAAATTATTCAGGTAGCTTTCCATCTCACCACTCTTTGAAACGTCAATTTTTTCAAGTAGAAACCTGATATAAATTTCGAAATGCAATTGAATTGTCTGCATTTATTTATTGTTAACTTACGAGAAATAAGTAATTATGATAATTAGTTTGTTTAATTCATTATCAAAGATAAAAAAAAATATTAATAATTTAAAATTTTAAAATATTATTTACTAGCACGCTTTGCCCGCTTTGCTTATCCAATATAATTAAATTAATTAAAGAAGAAAGAAAAGAAAATGCATTGAAATTGTTCAAAACCTCGCTTCGTATCCCTGCGGCCTTCGGCAGCGTTTTTCTCACTGGCAAAGTCTAAAGTCCGTGTCTCTATTGCCTGCGACAAGGATAAGTACCCGTGAACTTTCATGCTTATTGGATGTCAGTTGTGAAATAGACAATATTGAAAAAAATCAAACTAGCATTTTTTGTATTTAAACTGCAATTACATATGAAAAACACTACGCATAGTATATTGTATTTACTGTTATGTTATTTCCTGCATTTTATTGGATGTATACTCTCGATTATAAAATTACCGCAATTTCACGTTAAATACAGTATTACAATATGCTATGAACACAGTTTCAACCTCGTTTTAGATAATTAGTATTTTTATGGCTATATATATTTCCCAATCTAATTAATTTATTTTAAATGATTTATTTATATATTAATTTGAATTAATTAAATATTTGTGCCCACCTGCGTGCAAGTGCCCGGAGTTAAACAACCTATTTATTTGTATGTCAAATTAGTTTAGTAGTTGTTACATAGAAAAATAAATAAACAAGAACGAAAAATCATGTGGTACGCGTTGATTATTAACACTTTCCAACTGTACGTACTTGTTGTATAACTTTCAATATTCTTTGCCTATGTTATCACACAACGGACAGACACAAGAACTGAAAGTCATACAAATAGACTAATTGTATTCATAATCACTTTTAATTTCACTTGCAGCCCTTAATGTGCCTGAATATTTTTGCGTAGCCTCGTAAAACTGAATGTTAGCCATACCATATTCTATAAAAAAAACGTTATTTTGGCATATTAACAATAAATCTAATTTTCCTTAGGATTTCTACAGTAGAAAGGTATTTAAATGTGATTTATAAAAAATGCCAGTCTAAAACGCAGTACACTGAAATTGTTTTAGGCGTCGCAAACTAGTTGTACGCAAACTAGTTGTACAGAACCTATTAAAGCCATTTTAAACAGGAAACATTCCATAGTGAGCTGGAATAATACATATCTTTTTTTTAAATTTCGGAAAATATTTAAAGACCAGCAGGCTACTTCGCTGGTCACTATATTTAAATGAATTTTCAAAAGAATTGGATCAGTATTTATTTTTACTTTCCGAACACTATAGTGAGGAAAGTATTGTAATCATGTCAAAAATCCGAATTCGAGATTTTGATGTTTCTATACGTTTTGAGGTCCCCTGAGTCCGTTTTCACTATTTTTACGATGATGTATGTATGTGTGTGTGTATGTGTGTATGTATGTGTGTATGTGTGTATGTCTGTGGGTGAACACGCTAGCGTCTAAACGCTTCGTTCGATTAACCTGAAAGTTGGTACGCATATTGTAAGTCACCATAGTACGAACCCTATAGATTTTGGTGAATCTAGCACTTATAGTTTTTTTACAGGGACACAAAGAAAAATTCTTTATCATTATGGCCTATGGGAGCAAAATCTTAAAAGTGCGATAGCATCTAAACGCCTTATTCAATTGAGCAAAAATTTTATACACATATTATAGATCACAAATACTCAATCTGTATAGATTTTGGAGAATCTAGCACTTATAGTTTTTTTACAGGGACACAAAGAAAAATTCTTTATCATTATGCCTATGGGGCCAAATTTTTAAAAATGTGATAGTGTCTAAACGCCTTATTAATCCGAGCAAAAAAATTGTACACATGTTATAGATCACAGTTGAACTAACTGTACAGATTTTGGTGAATCTAGCACTTACAGTTTTTTTACAGGGACACAAAGAAAAATTCTTTATCATTATGGCCTATGGGACTAAATTTTTAAAATTACGATAGCATCTAAACGCCTTATTGAATTGAGCTGAAAATTTATATGAGTATTATAAATCACTGTTGCACTAACTATAAGCATTTTGGTGAATGTAGCATTTATAAGTTTTTACAGGGACACAACGAAAATTTCTTTGTCATTATGATCTATGGGCTCAAAGTTCAGTAGCGTTAAATAAAACAACGTGTAATAGATGGAGAAAAATACTCAAACACTCTATTATGGTTTTCTCTCTTTTGTTTGTTTAACAACTACTCTTTCTTTACTCTATCTACAAAACTGTTAATTACTCAATGTTCGGAAAGTCGAGTGGAGTCACTCCAGTTTTTTTACATCACATTACAAATAAAAACTTAAAAAAAAAAAAAAAAAAAAAAAAAAAACTAAAAAAAAATCACTGAAATCGCTTTAGATTTCGCTTCTTTGAGTACCCGTTGCCTAAGGCAGCTCTTTTTTCTACCCGTACTGCATCGGGTCCAGTTTCCCACTGTCTACAGAAAGGTCTTTCCCGGGCACTTCAATCTGGGTATTTCTCGACGACTTGTGGATTTTCTGTTATTTAAGAGCTACGATTTTAAAGATGACTGTATCTCAGCATCTATTATATATTTTAGTTTTTGAACCATGTGTTTTATAGCCCCAGTATTTGATTCTGACCAGTGCAATAAAATAAAATAAAAATGTAGATTTTCTTATTAAAGGAATTAAATACATGAAAAACGAAATTTTAATCAGTTTATCCTTTCTACTATAAACTATCATTTTTTCACCCAATAAATATTACAAATAATTAATATATATAATGACCCTCATCTGTCATGAACGAATCCGGTTAGTACCGCTTCAAAACAGAAACTTTTGGCAGCCATTTTTTTTCCCGTTTGTTTAATTCAACTTAGGAAACATAATATCATTTTCATACATGTTTTGTATCGCACATATTCTTATTTATTTCCAATAAAACCTTGAAAAACTATTCAATTGTAATGTTTAAATGTCTAAATTAAATTTTACGGATCACTGGCTATTATAAACATGAACCTATAAATAGAATTATGTAACTTCATGATTATAAACAATGCAATACCAGATAAAAACAAACCAAAACTGTTGCCATTCAGAAAATACAAATTCCAAATGGACAACTTTTTAATTCCGAATGAACGACTCTTTGACTGTTTCATTAAAAAAACGCTTAAAATATTTCTAAAACATATTAAAGCCTTAAAAATCTTAAAATATTTGTAAAAACGCATTAAAGCCTTTAAATATTTTTATCAAACTTCATTGTTTGTTTACATTGTAAGGTATGATTGGCGTCGAGTTTAGTATGTAAATGCCGCCAGTTGATTTTAGTTTAGGCTGACCATATGTCCTCGAATCTCGAGGACAGGCACGAATTTCGAGGACAAACTACCTTCGTCCCCAAAAAATTACAACACATTTGGGGACGCCGGTTATAAAGTTATTAATGTTTTATTATAGTAATTTATTATATGTATAATAAATAAGCTGAAATAAGGTGTTTTATACATAAAAATTTCCTAAAATTTTACAATTTAAGGTGATTTAATTATTTTTTTTATTTTTTTGTCCTCGAAATTCGAGGACACCGCCATCTTTGTCCACAAATTCAAGGAAAAAAATATGGTCACTCTATTTTAGTTTTAAAATTAGTGTAAAATGATAGTTGGGATAGAATGTTTGGTTGGGCAAGTAAAAGTCACCAGTTGAAATGAGTATTGAAAGTAGAGTAGTCTATGCAGTCTAAGGTGATAATGTCGAGTCAAGGTAAAATGTTCGGTTGAGAAAGTCCCTTGCTGGATCCTGGATATTTTGGCGATGTTGTGGGTGAGATAGCTGGTTGGAGGTATCGAGTAGAGGTGAATTTGGGTTAGCATGGAGTGTCTGTAGTTATTGGATAGTTAGTTAGACAATTTGAAATCACGATAGTCTTAAAAAAGAGTATTTTGGTAAAATGAAGTGAATCGTTTTTTCTTATTATGAGGACTTTAAATACGCAAACGAAGTGATGACGTCACTTGCCGTTCGTGGATACAAGAAAAATATTTCCTATGTTAAACGCCCAATGGATTTTTTCGTAAAAAATTATTAAAAATCGAGGGAAATTATTTCCCGATTTTAATCCCCATATTTAGGTTTAGATATGTATTAGTTATCATGTGCATGCGTTAGATTAAGTTGTTTTTGTTCTAAAATTGATAAAATTTGAATTTTAAATTTCAAAACTCTAGATAAAAAAAAAAAAAAAAAAAAAACTTCTATATTCCATTGAAAACATAAACATTTTATTTCAAAGGATGATATTTACACAATAAATATCCAACTAATATACTAATTAAAAGGAAAATGATAAATATTCTATCATAATTTGAAGTGAAATTTGTTTTCAAATGTCTAAATAAAGTATCTGATATAAGATACTAATATGTTGCAGCGGAATAGATTTTATATCGGTCATTCTTGGCAGAAAAAAAAAAAAAAAAAATATATATATATATATATATATATCGCCAAATTATCTGGCGAATATAATTTAATTCCTTTCAAAAATCATGGTTATTTTAAAAACTTATATTGAGAGTAATGAATAATATGAAACAATATTTCGCACAATACATATTACAAAAATATACATCTGGCATGTATATTTTCGTAGTACGTTTTTGATCGCCAAATACAAAAACGCCAAGGACAACAGAGTTTTGAAATTTAAAATTAAAATTTTGCAATTTGACAGCAAAATAACTCAATCTAACACATGCACATGATAACTAATACATATATATATACCCAAATATGGGGATTAAAATCGGGAAATAATTTTCCTAGATTTTCAATAATTTTTTACAAAAAATCCAATGGGCGAATAACATAGGAAATCATTTTCTTGCATCCACGGACAGTCAGTGGCGTCACACTTCGCTTGCGTATAGAGCACTTAATGGAACACTGGGATGTGTTGTTGCTGTTGTGTTGTCGGGCCTATATTTTTTGTCAACAAGCAGTTTTTTTATGTCATTCATATTTATTGATCGGGTAGAATTTTTTTAATTTCAGAACGAAAATTATAAAATATCGAAACACATTTGATTTATAAACAAAAATTGAAAATACATTTAAATGATCACGTGGTAACCATCATGATCTAAACATTGTTTTCAAGATTTATCGTTCACATTCCGTCATTTTTGACGGGGTTATATACTAGTAATAATAATAGTAATAAAGATTTTTCTTTTAAAGGAATTAATTAAAATAATGAAAAATAAAAAGTTGCTATAGTATAAAATTTATATATAAACGTAACATTTATTTCTATTGCATTACCATTTGATTTTCAATAAATATAATAATAATAAGAAAAAGAAAAAAGAAAAAGAAAGAAAATCTCCTTCAAATGAATGTATTAAATAAAAAATGAATAGCATAATAGCCGTTGCTAAGATACGCAGACGATTACAGTCGAAGAATAAATTCATGAAAAATGAAGCATTAAAGCCAATATTTAAAATTGAAAAAACATTAATTTAAAAAATTCAAATTCGAAATTCGAAAAAATTTCGATGAGGTGCACATCTGCAGGTTCCCAGGCACCTATATGCCAAATTTGGAAGCTCTGCAATCAGTAGTGTGAGCGCCAGAGCGCAGACAGACACACAGACACACACACAGAGACAGACACTTTTCTTTATTTATATAGATGATGAGGACTGGGCAACGGACAGATAGAAAGATGAACAGCCGCATATACAGATAAAAAACATATTCATAGTTAAAAAACATTTAGAAAGTGATAAAAAACGTTTAATCAGTAAATCTCATGCTAATCATACAATATTCTATGGAAAGCATTCTTTTGTGAATAGAATAATGCCTTTTAATTTCATTAAGATTTGTAGGAAGTAAAGTGATTAAAATTTGGTTTATAGAAATACATCTCATAGAACGCAATGCTTTGGAATACTTTCGTGTGTCCCTATATACAAACCAGTGTTGATATTTACTCCATTCTCAATAGGGAACATCCGATAGTGATCGTAAATAATACATCAGTTTAAAAAAAATTCCATGAATTTAAGAGTGTTAGAATGCCGACTGACAGACAAACCCAAGTCATTAACACTTTTCAACCTTGTTGGAAAGTGTTAAAAAGTAAATCCTATTTTTTCTGTACATATTCCACTAAAACTTTTATCGGTTGCACCTTTTCGTTAATTTATAACAATCCTTCATATTCTGTTTCAGAGCTGTCAACCTAATCCGGCAAATTGTTAGTACCGCCCCTTTTTCTGCACCAGTCATTTCTTAGAGTTTTTTTTCTTCTTAATTCATCGCAAATACATTTGAAGAAAATTACTTTAAAAATTAAGTGGTATAGAAAAAGGGGCGGTACTAACAATTTGCTGGATTAGGTTGGCAGGTCTGCTGTTTATATTACTAATGTACGGCAAGCTTTAAAATACTGCTTGTAGAAATAAATTTTCTATTTTTAGAAGTGCATTTTTCTATAAAATGATCTAATCAAACAAAATAGATCATTTATGAGACTATTACTTCTGTTTTATTATTATTATTCATAACGTTTTGTAACGTGTTTATATTTTTAAATATAATAATAGAGAGATAGATTTCCCCTAGAAATGAATAAATTCAATAAATAAACAGCTAGTATGGTATGGCTACCACAAGGCTTTCTTCTATATAATTTTACCCAAAGTTCATGCAATGCATATTATTTATTACATTGTTTTCCATTAAAAATGCAGACGATTTTTATCTCATAGAATTATACCATTAAATGTCGAAAAAAAAGTAAATCTTTTGCCAATATCAAACAAAATGAGGTTTTTTTTCCTTTTTTTTCTTTTTCCGTAAAAAAATGAAAAAAATTCGATAACTTTTTTTTTTTTTTTTAAGTATCACAGATCTATTGTTCAAGAATTCATTTTAAAGGTATTGACGAGATCTTTCGAAATATACCCATACTGAAAATGTACTCCCCGCCCCCCAGGGAAAGAGGCGATGCTCCCACATGCACAAACCTTTTTTCCTAGTTCACTACTACTATTATCAATAATTCATATTAATTTTACAATCACATGTTAAAAATAACTCTCATTATGCACATTTATACGAAATTTTGTCCTATATTGCCATGTTAAAAATTTGGACAAAAGGACAGACTTTGGACATCTGGTGTCTTAGAGAAAATGGGATCACAGCACCACCAGTGAGCGATGGATCTCCAAATCTAATAAGCACCAGATTATGTCAGGTCCAGCTAAATGACAAATTTGGTTAATTTTCTTTCATTGGTTCGTGAGATATCCTAGGTCCATAAAATTTGCGATATGTACACACAGACAGACTGATAGACATTTTCTAAAAACAGTTAAATCGTGTTCAGGACATCCCAAAACGTGTAAATTCATTAAAAACTGGTGTTCGAAAATTTTCATGAATCCAATAGTTTCTATATATATTCATATAGAAGACAGTACACTGGTTCTCGCAATTATAAGAACAACCGTTTTTCTATATTAACTAAACACCGAACACTATTATTTAAACAAATATAATTTTTATTAATTTGAATTTCACTAATAGACGATATTTAAAAAGTTTTATAGTTTTTCTATCTTAAAAAACTTTAAATACGGTCAAAAAAAAAAAAAAAAAAAAAAATTCAGGTGTTCACTGTTATAAGGACAGCTCGAATCTTACAAGGAAACATTCAAAAGGTGTCGTCTTTAAAAAATATTGAAAAAAATATTTGTGATTCTTCTCCATAAAACACTAGAAAGTGAAAAAATTATCGGCTGGAATGAATTACAGCGACCACAAAAAATTATCAAAATTAAGCATATTTGGCGATTTCACACTGTTAAGCGATTGATTTTAAGTACTTGGCGGAGAAGCAAAACACGGTTCTGTTCGAACACTTCAATCTCGTTGCTAGCGAACTTATCGTCTAACAGCGCTAAATCGCCAAAAATGCTTAATTTTGATAATTTTTTGTGGTCGCTGTAATTCATTTCAGCCGATAATTTTTTCACTCAAATAAATTTTACTTTTTATTTCATTATTATTATTATCATATATATAATATATGTATACTTAGCTTGTGAAATCTATTATTGAAACAAAGTGCAATTTTCGATTAATTCTAACCAATAACCAAGGCGTTGGTTATTGGCTAATTCTAACCAATAACCACTTATTACGGAAAAAAAAAAAATAAATAAAAAAAATAAATAAACAAAGTAATATGTCTTATCTTTTTTAAAGATATAGATATTGATATACTGTACTTAAAAAATTAAGTACAGTAACCCGTACTGCGTTATACTGTACTTAAAAAATTAAGTACAGTATAACGCAGAAGATTCGTTCTGCGCAATAGAAAATCGCAATATGTGGAACATACATTATTAGATCAATTTATGCAAGTTCAGTCCAATATTGCAAAAATTTACTTTATGTTATTTTATTTCATTTCATTATTACTATTATTATCATTATTGTGAAGTCGTTCCTTCACATATATGAGTTTTAATTATAACTTTAAATAAAGGCAATAATTAAGTACTATATTTTCAATAAATTAAATGGCTAATAAATATAGATAACGAAATTCTAAATTACTTTTATATGTATTCGCTTTTGTCTATAATAGATATCTTTATTCTAATAATACTTCATCCCTTATGCTATTAATAAATCTTCTGAGAACAAAAACATATTATTTTTAAATGACATCTCTCAGTGTTGTAATCTCTCCTAAATCATTTAGTAAATAAAATATAAAAAATATTATTTCCATTTTATAAACCGTTGGATACATAATTACATTTTCATTCTTTTATAATTGCGCAAGTCCACTTTGTTATAAATAAATTAGGCTATAATTTCCATTATGATATCATTAAAGGGTAATTATATTTTTTTATGGCAGGATGTGCAATAATTCACAGACTTTATGTCTCTATTATTCAACGGTTTTCTGGCGATAAAATTTGGCGTAGATGATTGGCGTTAATTCTTTAACGGTCTTGCTAAATTCAAAATATTTATATTAATTTGATCTATAAACAATGGAATATCTTTGGCTATAAAATTTGGCACTTTTTGAAAAATCTTGGCGTAATTCAACAGTCTGGTCAGGATCAAAGAATCCGGTATTCTTTGGTCAGGATTGCGACTCAGTCAACTTGAGAATTCTCTCGTTAACTACTGGTGTAAAAACACGTTATTTGCGAAGCCCTCTCTCTCTCTCATCTAACCCTCTGTATGTCTGTTAAACTTTATAATAGACAGTTTAAAATACTTTTTATTAAAAAACTTTCTTGATTTCCATACTGCCTAAATAAAGATGTTTGTAGCGAAATTATTGATTCTTATTCTTCATGGTCTACAGTTTATTTTTCCTGGAGTTATTGCGACTCTTAGCCTATATCCCAAGTCAACAGTTCCAGTATATACATATGGTGCCAGACCTCTTCAGAGTGGTTACGAGATAAAGAGAGAGAGAGGGGCAGTTATTTAAATGACTTTATGAGTTAATATAAAATCATAACTGTTTTTTTTTCAAGATGTCACTGATTGGAGCACGCTGTGGACTGGACGCATCGTGTCGGCAGTTTATCCTCTTCTGATACTCTCTTCGGGAAATACTGTGTGCTGTGTATGGGACAATACGACGAGAATGGCAGCCTGTGTTTCTAAGTTGCGCACGACCCATCTGCTCTCCGATCTTTCTCTCTGTAACGCAATGTGTTTAAGAGTGCCAGCCGTAGTTTCTTTCTGCTTTCATCAAAAGGTTTCCAGATGCGCTTCTCCAATTCCCGTCTCTGGCTCATGTGAAGTAATTATTTATTATTGCTCCGGAGTTGGTTTCGTTTAATAACGTCAGTTACAAGTACTGAACGATATTTTCTTACTTTCCTTGAGATATCATTGTTGTGTTTCACTCATCTTGAAACATCTGATCAAACATTATTCTCCGTAAATAGATAATAAAAAACATGTGAATGCAGATTTTACATATAGAGAGTGAGAAACAGGGTGGATGAAAGAATTTCGTCTAATATGCGTGTGAATTCGTGACGACGTTATTGAATACAAAAATGTGTAAACATGCTTCTTGCCGCGCATTTCGGAAAATGAAAGAAAAAAAAACATTAGTTACGCTGGTGATCAATTATTTTACATCCTTTTATAGTGGTTGTCTTTTACATAGTTATACAAGACAAAACGAAAGCACGAAAGAATTATAAGCTTGTTGTGTCTTATTTTCATGGAATAAAATTTCATTTTCAGATTAAATCTTGCCAAAGTATGGTAAGTGTTTTCCATATTTTTACTCTTAAGTATCCTTGTTAATACATAATTTTTCTTGGCGCATCATTCATTAATACATTTTGGATTATACAAACAACAAGGATGCTTAGATATTTTCAGATTTCTGTACATATTTTTCTGTTTTTATATATATGCTAATTTTTTCAATCTTAAAGATAATGATAATAATGAAAACAAGTTTTTTGCTCAGATTAATAATGCGTTTACACGCTATCACACTTTTAAAAATTTGGCCCCATAGGCCATAATGATAAAGAATTTTTATTTGTGCCCCTGTAAAAAAAATTGTAAGTGCTAAATTCACAAAAATCTATACAGTTAGTGTAACTGTGACCTATAACATGTGTACAAATTTTTTGCTAAGATTAATAAAGCGTTTAGACGCTGTCGCACTTTTAAAAATTTGGCCCCATAGGCCATAATTGTAAAGAATTTTTCCTGGTGTCCCTGTAAAAAAACTATAAGTGCCAGATTCACCAAAATCTATAGGGTTCGTACTATGGTGACTTACAATATACGTACTAATTTTCAGCTTATTCGAACAAAGCGTTTAGACGCTAGCGTGTTCACTCACAGACATACACACATACATACATACATACACACATACACACACACATACATACATCATCGTAAAAATAGTGGAAACGGACTCAGGGGACCTCGAAACGTATAGAAACATCAAAATCTCAAATTCGGATTTTTGACATGATTACAATACTTTCCTCACTATAGTGTTCGGAAAGTAAAAAAAAAAAATAAGGGAAAAAAAAAAAGGGAATTTTTTAATTTGTATTTGTAATATATATACAGAGTTGCATTACCTTTCGGTATATTGTTTTTATTTTCATATTCATATTTTCCTTTTTATGCTAATACTGATATACAATGGGTTTGGAATAAATTAATTTTGTATATGATGTGTAAAAATAATTTTTTCATTGATAATTTTGGTAATAATAATTATGAAATGGATCAATTAATATTCTGGAAGAAAACTAAAATATTTACATTTAGTGCAAATTTATTTCGAGATTTATGACATGAAGCACATATTATTTTCACAACTTAAATTTAATATTGAATTTGTTTGTTTATCACAGTGAATATACATGTGTAAAAAAAAAAAAAAAAAAAAAAAAAAGTGGATAAATACAAAAAAAAAAAAAAAAAAAAAAAAAAAAGGGGGAATAAAATGGATGCATAAAATTGTGTGATGTTTGCAGAATTTTTAGCGAAGCTTTATTTTTTTAATTCATTAACATCGCAATATTTATTGTGTTTAAGGTGGTAAATTTTCCATGAAGTAAATTTCGTGACTTTTAATCAAATGCTTAATAAAATTCGCTATTGATTATTAATTGTATGTTTTATATATATAGTTTATGGCAAAATTAATTATTACTCTGTTTATTAATTAAATTTAATTAATTTTCTAACTGAAGAATTAAAGTTGAATTTATTGCTCATGTTGGCATTTTCCAGGCTGGTTGGAAATACACATACTTTTTTTTTATATACTTTTGGGAGATGTGTCGCAAAATTTTGTTGTGATATCAGTCGGTATCTTGACACCTATTTCTCCTCTTTTTACATATATATATATATATATATATATTTATTTATATATATATATATATATTTTTTTTTTTTTTTTTTTTTTTTTTTTTTTGGAACTGCCATTGTATAACAAATTAACAAATAAATAAAAAAATAGAGTGATAATTTCAGTTATTCCCATACTTTTGTTCCATAAATTTATATTTTTCATTACTTTTGAGGTCATATTTTGAAGCAAAATCTAGAAAAATATTTTAGAGAACTTAGTTGATAATATTTTTTTACTTAATGTGTTACCTGTATAACTTTCACACCTTTACAGAAATTAGTGATATTAATTTTTTTTTATTTTAAAGATAATGGGTTTATTATTCTTACCATGGTTATATTAAATCAAAGATATTTACAGTTGCTTTCTTAGAAGTTGAGGCTGTATGGTTTTGTGCATCACTGTGTTTCAAAAGCTAACTGTCAAAACACTACACTTTTTATCTATGTGTCATTATTTATCCTTTCATTTAAAATAATTAAACAAATAAAATAATTTAGGTTTATACATTTAATGTAAGTCCTTGAATTAAAAGAGGCACAATTAATATGTTAGGATTTAAGTTTGTGTAATTTTGTGCCACAATGTGCATTAGTAGCGCTGCTAATGGCACTTGTGTTGTTGACATTCAGTGCTGTTTTCCTTATCTTGAATTTCTGGCCAAATTTTTCTTGGTGAGGGGACCTGCATTGATTGTCTTTGTTTGCATGATTTTACATAAAACTTCATTTAATTTGAGTATAACTACAATTAACTTACATTTTTTTACTATTTAAATTTTACATAAAATTTAACATTTTTACAGAAATTGATTAGAATTGCTTGTATTTAGGGTATTTTTTTTTTAATCATTGTTTAATAATATTGTTTCTATAAAAAGGTCTTTCTCACAACGCATAGGTACATACTCACGTACACATTGACAGAATAAATAAATAAAATAAAATATTGAGGATAAATATTAATCAATTAGTTATATCTCCAACAATTTTCATTTTTTAAAACTCTATTCGTATTCATGCAATTACGTAAACCCAGTACATAATATTATTTTATGAAACTATACTGGCCGTATCTTGTTGCATGCAGGTGTCCTAAATTTAACACACAATTTTCCAAATTTACATATTTCTTTTCTCATTTTTTCGGATATTTAAAACATTGCCTTTCATGTAAATCTATCAAATTTGTTAGTCTTGAACAAAAGGTTCAGTGTTTTCTTTATTACACTTTCTAGGCATTCTTAAATAATCATGTATAATGACTTATACAGAAACGGAATTAAGTATATTTCTTGGATACTTGAACACATAAACATAATTCTTATTTTAATATTTTTGGTTGTCGGATTTTTTTTCAAGTTTTAATTTTTTATAATAACATAACACAGTGTTTTCTTTGCCCATTTTAACTAAAATGTTACATTTTAACACAAATGTTTCAATTATTTTTTTTCTAATTTCACAAACTTTGAGAAATTTTATAACACATTGTATTTTTTTTTTCGGTTAGATGTTTTCGCGTAAATCCAGGTATGGTTATGCTGGTCGTGAAATTTGACATCTAATGTAATTTTTTAATTTCACACATTTTTTTTCACATTCACTCAATTTTGTAACATGAAACCTATCATTATCTTCTAAAATTTTAACTCTTAATTACCTTTCATACGAAATTTATTTTATGTGCATAACAGTTTTATTTCGTTCATTTTCGTACAAAAAAAAAAAGTTTAAGAGTAATCGTGATATGATAAAAAAAAAAAAAAAAAGGAAAAGGGTCGAATAATAATAATAGTGATATATTTTTTTCTCATTCAGTTCAAATACGTTGATTGCAGAAGAGAAGTTTTTTTTTATTTTTACTGTACATGTGGCATAGTTTATCGCATTTAGTCGCTATTTCATGTTTGTTTATTGATGTTTATGTCAATATGTCTATCATATATATGTAGGAATATTTTACTACTATTGCTAGCAAATAATTATGACACCATAATATATAGTAAGCTTACTTTAACATCGAATTGGGCCCACTGCTGAGTAATTGCAGTATTTTTTTTTTTTTTTTAAGTTAAAAAAAGGAAAAACATCTTTTGCACATGTGTGAACAGGTTTAGTTTACTGTTCTTTTTATCAGCTGATTTGGTGAAATTCTTTTTATTCACTTTTTTGAAGTGAGATTACACTTCTTGTACTCGAGTCTTTTTATTATGTTGCTGAGCAATTTATAGCCTTTGAAGCTATTTATATATCTACTTAATGCGCATTTTTAATTTTTGGGGCCTCTGCTCATATCAGCTCACCTCAGCTCATCTCAGTTCATATATGCTCAGCTCAGTAGATAATACTGTTATTTTAGTCATGACTTACTTTTTACTTTTACTTTTTGTTTATAATTTTCTGTGCACGTTAAATTCGCAATTTTAGCGCTTTCATCTGAGGCAATGGAAATTTATTTTTTGTGGCATTTTTTTAGATTTTTTTTAAATTTTAATATTTGTTGGAACACTTACAGACATATACTAAATTTTTAATAGTTAAAATTATTTCACTTGATATTCATTTTTTTACAATATTGCTTAAATATTTTGACATATCACCCATTTAGTTATTTTTTTAATGTCACAGATACACATTTACCCTCTAAGCACAATTGTGTTGCTCTGGTTGTCAATATATTAATGACTTCTATAATCTACTGATTTTTACCATTATATTGGTTTCAACACCTGTAATTGTGTAGGGGATTTCACACTTTCACAACAATTTTCGAAGTTTATGTTTTATTGGCTTTCATAGACACTTATAATTCATTAACACATGTTTGATAAATATTTTGGGTGACAAAATAAATAATTAAAATAATAATAAAAATAATAATCAATAAAAAGATATTGATATAAATTACTTAATAGATGTTAAATAAATAACATGAGGATGTATGTGACTTTTGGAAATATTTGGATTGTATATTTTTCCTAATTATATTTTCATTGGTTGTCAAAGTTTCGTTTGATACATTCAAGGATTCTTTGCGTGAACACATCACTTCTTTCACAAGATTCATTTTTAACAGATTCACACTAATTTTTCATCTCATTTGAATGACATGATCAGTTTATTTTAACGTTTGCAAACACTTTATAATTAATTATTCTCACACACACACACAAAAAAAGAATAAAAATTTTTCCTATGTTTCTACATGTGTTCCTGTATACGTTTTCTTTTGGGTCGGAATTTCATTGTATTATTGGCTGGTTTCTCAGTTTGTCAGTCATAATGCAAATTTATCCAATAGTATTCCGTTATCTTTCACATGCATATTTTTCATGCTTTTCTTCATTATTCTCAAACTTGGCCTCACAACCCAATGTTTGACATACACACACACACTCAAACAAAATTTTCTCTGACCTATTTAGTTAATATATTTGATTGGTATACTTGTGGAGATATTGTTTTACATTTTTGTTTATTAAATTTTACATAAAATGTCTACATATAAGACTAGTTACAATAATAATACACACATACACAAAAGTAAATAAATGTATTTTTGTCAACTTGCAGTAAATTATGTTATGTTTTTAGAGCCATTTGTTTTTTTAAAAGAATTACATAGATGGTGAAATTTCCGTACATAGTCTGTACGTTTTTAAAAATTTTGTTTTTATCAAAAAAATTTTTTTTTTCTTGTTTAAAGAGTAAAACTCTTGCAAGAAGGTTTTCTTTCAGCTTAAATTAAATATTTAATTATTTAAAATTTCTTATTTAAAATAATTCCTTTTTGTAAGGTTTGCACCACAGATGCATTTTGAACGGCCATATTGAAATCATCTGTGCGTTGTAAGAGGTAGTCTGTGCAGAAGTATGTGGCTGGTTGACTCTCTTTTTTTTTTTTTTTTTAAAGACTATCTCTTGCTGAGCAGTATTATAAAATTATCTGTATAACATACAGTATCATTTTTAAGAAAAGTCTTGAATATTAATTAGGCTTAATAATATAATAATTCAATTTAATTATAAAACAATATATATTTAGAGCTTTTGCTGTTTTTGACAATTTTTTCTGCTTGGTTTTGTCTTGTTACATCTATATTAAAATGACTTTAATTTTTATCGCTGCCAATTTTGTTAAATTATATATACAATTTTTCAGATACTAATTACTTAATAAAATTATGTTCAGGAAAAGGAAATTATTTCATACGGGTAAATTTTAATACTTTTTGAGCAACACAATCTATTGAAATAAAGTTGATTCATAAATTTATGCAAAAGAAAATAAATTAGAATGCATAAATATATATAGAATTTAATATAAAATAAAATAAAATAAAATAATTATTTTCTTGAACTCTTACATGTGCGCTTTTATTCTGACATAGGGCTAGATTTTTTTCTACACATTTATATATTACAAGGGACATTTATATTGTTATATGACACAATTTTTTTATTGTTTAACAAAAGATTCCTTACATGTTCCACAATGGTATGCAGAAATTTTTGGAATTGTATTACACTGTTGTGAAGGTGAGAGAGAGCGTTTTATATTTTTATAATTTTCGTCCATTTTTGACGATTCATTTTTTTTCCCTCGTCGCTGGGGAGAAATATGTAAAGTCGTTCCTTCACATATATCAGTTTTAATTATAACTTTAAATAAAGGCAATAATTAAGTACTATATTTTCAATAAATTAAATGGCTAATAAAAATAGATAACGAAATTCTAAATTACTTTTATATGTATTCGCTTTTGTCTATAATAGATATCTTTATTCTAATAATACTTCATCCCTTATGCTATTAATAAATCTTCCGAGAACAAAAACATATTATTTTTAAATGACATCTCTCAGTGTTGTAATCTCTCCTAAATCATTTAATAAATAAAATATAAAAAAATATTATTTCCGTTTTATAAACCGTTGGATACATAATTACATTTTCATTCTTTTATAATTGCGCAAGTCCACTTTTTTATAAATAAATTAGGCTATAATTTCCATTATGATATCATTAAAGGGTAATTATATTTTTTTATGGCAGGATGTGCAATAATTCACAGACTTTATGTCTCTATTATTCAACGGTCTTCTGGCGATAAAATTTGGCGTAGATGATTGGCGTTAATTCTTTAACGGTCTTGCTAAATTCAAAATATTTATATTAATTTGATCTAGAAACAATGGAATATCTTTGGCTATAAAATTTGGCACTTTTTCAAAAATCTTGGCGTAATTCAACAGTCTGGTTAGGATTGCGACTCAGTCAACTTGAGAATTCTCTCGTTAACTACTGGTCTAAAAACACGTTATTTGCGAAGCCCTCTCTCTCTCTTATCTAACCCTCTGTATGTCTGTTAAACTTTATAATAGACAGTTTAAAATACTTTTTATTAAAAAACTTTCTTGATTTCCATACTGCCTAAATAAAGATGTTTGATGCGAAATTATTGATTCTTATTCTTCATGGTCTACAGTTTATTTTTCCTGGAGTTATTGCGACTCTTAGCCTATATCCCAAGTCAACAGTTCCAGTACAATTATCATTATTATTTTGTTTTTATTGTTTTCTAACCCGGAAACCATCCCAATAGTGTAATAATATAATTCGATTGAATTATGTTTATTCTAGAGGACATAATCTAACGTGATTTTTGACTCAAAATTGTAGTAACAAGAAATAAGTGGGAGGAGTCCCGTGAAAACCTGTTAGAACCAGATTTGTAGTCGATTACAGAAATCCGTAATCGATTACAATTACGAATATTTTTAATCTTCAAATGGCGATTACGAATACGTTTAGATTACGATCACAGTTTTGATTATGTTTTGATTAGACTCTAGAATACGATTACATTCAGATTACGATTACAGTTTTGATTTCGTTTTGATTAGACTCTAGAATACGATTACATTCAGATTACGATTACAGTTTTGATTACGTTTTGATTAGAATCTAGAATACGATTACATTCAGATTACGATTATTTTATTTTACAACCATGAAAAAACATAAAAATCGATTACGATTAAACTTCGATTATACAGATTTCTCAATCTCGATGTGATGAATATCATTTGTATATAATCTTTCTTAGATATCTCTTCATATATATCCTTAAGGGCCCTCTTCTCTCACCGCCGCCGGAAGCCGAAGCTAATGTTATTCTATGGGAAATTTTTCTTTACAAATAACTTATTAACTAATGCATATTTTAGTTCCCCATCATACTATAGGTATGGGGAACTTAGGTAATCGTGAAAAATTTCGACCTCGGTTTTTTGACATTTTTATACATTTTCAGGTGTGAGGAATCCGAAAATTACAAAATTTGTATGGTGTCTGTCTGTAGGGTGTCTGTTAGTGTGTTAGTCCGTTAGTGTGTTAGTCCGTTAGTGTGTTAATCCGTTAGTTTGTTAGTCTGTTAACACGATATATCACGAACAAAGGATCGCAGAGAGGTCAGATCAGTTTTAAAATATTACTTTCGATAGTGGCAAGAACCCTATTCATTTGCAACATTCGAATTAAAAAACTTCGTAAGTTATGAGAAATTTACGATTTTCTTAACATGGGAGAATAGGATAAAATTTCACTTAAACGTGCATTAAATGGAAACTTTTTAGTGTAAAAATGTCAGACCAGTTTTAAAACATCAGTTTTGATGCCGGAATGAACATCAGTAACTATAAATATGCTACTTTGAAAATTTCGCACGTTATTGGAAATTTACGAATTTCTTAACATGGCAGCATAGGGCAAAATTTCACATAAACGTCAATTTTGAGAGATATTTTCATCGTAAAGATGTCAGACTACTTTTGAAATATTATTTAGAACACTGGCATGAATATTAATGACTATGAATTTTCCAATATAAAAATTTCGAATGTTATTGGAAAATTACCAATTTCTTAACATGGCAGAATAGAGCCAAATTTCAAATAAACGTCAATCTTGAGGGAAATTTTCATCGTAAAGATGTCAAACCACTTTTTAAATATTATTTTGGATACTGGCATGAATATCATAGACTATGATTTTTGCAATTTAAAAAATTCGTAAGTTATTTGGAATTTACGATTTACTTAACATGTCAGAATAAGGCAAAATTGACCATAAACTTCCATTTGGAGGATCTTAAATACATTAGACAACTTCAAAATTACATTTATGATATTTGTTTGAATATGATTGAATACAAATATTCTAATAGGAAAATTTCGTAAATTATTCGTAATTTACGATTTTACATAGCGAAATTGTAAATTTTTCATATAAATATGAATTTTGATTATTATTGCATTGTAAATAGTAGCATGAAAACTAAACAACAAAATTGACCCTGATAAAATAAATTAATAGATTACAATAAGATAAATATATCGAAGTGAACGGTGGATAGCCTACTAGGCGGGGATTTCATTCTGTCACTGTATCAAGCTTTGGTCAAATTCGTTTCTTTTAACATGATTATAATATGTCTCGCACTAGAAATTTATGAGAACATAAATATGATGGGGAACTGAGCAGAGTGCACCTATGCCAACTAGTTTAAATTCTGTTTTCACATTCTGAAAATTCCCAGCTGTTAAAGTGACGGACCTTTTTTAAAAAATTATTTTTTTACTTTTTTATATTTTATTTTGAAGCTGCAAAATACGAATTTTCAATATGTGAATTTTTTTCATTTTGCAATTTCAAAATAAAATATTAAAAATTAAAAAAATATGTTTTTAAACAAGGTCCGTCAATTTAACAGGTGGGAATTATCTGAATGTGAAAACAGAATTTAAAAATACGTATTAGTTAATAAGTTATTTGTAAAGAAAATTTCTCCATTGAATAACATTGGCTCGGGCTTCCGGAGACGGTAAGTGAAGAGGGTCGTTAAATATATGTTGTATATATCCTCTCCTTATATTCTATATATATTCTTCATTTTGTTTGCTCTCAGATTACGCTTTGAAAAAAAATTAAAATTATCAAGTAATTTATCATCTAAAATGAGAGAAATTTTATATTTATACAAAACTCTATATTTTGACCATCAAAGAAATGTAATCATTAAAATATCGAAAGAAGTTTTAAGTATGAGTCAGTAATTAAAATACTATCTCAAATATCTGTCACAAACTTCACTTCTTTATAACAACTTAGTAGACCAAAATTTATTTTCAAATCGACCACTAGTTCTGAAGCATGAAATTCGTTTTATATTACTTTTTCATTTTCAGTAGAAAAGAAAGGTTAAATATATATATATATATTACTTAGTAAAACAGAAAAAGGAAAGTAGTAGAAGCTATGTTAATTTGGAGAACCCCTTAAATTATATCATATGTAAGTATGTACACTCATTGAATTACATTGGTAGCAAAGTGTAAAGGTATAAGTAAGAAGTTTAAATGAAAATAAAATCAATTTAATAATAATAATAATAATAATAATAATAATAATAAAAAAAGAAGAAGTTTCAAACATTCGCATTTGGTTTAAATAAAACTTTCAGTTAAAAATGCTTTTTTTTTTTTTTTTTTTTTTTTTTTTTTTTACAAAGGAGAAATAGCACATTGAAATAAATTTAAAAATTGCAAATAAGATGTACAATTCTGTTGCCTATAATAAATAATGAGTTTAGTTATATTTATACTTTCATAGATTATGATGACACCTGTATTAATTAAATGATTTTATTAAATGGTCTAGATAATATATTTATGTTTCTCATATGGATATTCATAAATAAATATTTCTCATCTGTAAAATTTAGCACTACTACCCCCCCCCCCCAATAAATAAATAAATAAATAAATAAAATCAATTAATAATCCATTTATTTTTATTTTTATTACTTCTGAACATTGAACTTCATACATATACAAATAGAATGTAGGAGAGATTTAAAATTCTTTTAAATATTTTTATTTAATTTAATCAAAATTAACTTTTCAAAGTTTTCCGCTTTTAGTAGCGTGCGGGAACTTGTATAGAATTTTCCAGCGACACTGAATAACCTCTTTACGGGTGCTGAAGATGCACAGATAGAGATATTTTGAACTAATTTTTGCAATATTTGGATATCTTTTGTCACTTTCTTTCCAAAAATTTAGAGGGCAAATATCTTCTCCTTCCAATGGCTCTTTTAAATAGTCCGTTATTTCCGATTTTGCTATATAATTCTGGGCAAGTTTACTTGATCTTTTCCCGTCCAAAAATGCAAACAGTTTGGCCTTTTTTTTAGGTTCAGTTGCGGCTTTTTGTTCTGGTTCTGTTATTTCTTCGACAAGAAAGTGATTCTTCATTTCTTTAATTATTATTTCACACACTTGCTCATTCGTCAAGTCCAGGCAACTATTCTTGAATCGTGGATCCAAAATTGTTGATATAATAAATGGTGTACTTTCCACATATTTTTTCATCCTTTTTTCTAAGGAAAATTTCAAAGCTTGGATGAGAAATCTTTCTTATAGATTTTAAAAGTGTTTTACAACAATAAATTACAATAAATACAAATCTATTAAAATTATTTTATTAGGCCCCATAAATAACAGTAATCATTACAGAAATATGTTTGAAAAGAGAAATACACCTATTTCGCAATATTTCGGCAATCAGAATGTTTTATTTGAATTTACTAGAGCATACGCAAATAGATAAATGAACGGAGAGACAGATGAGGAAGAGACAATCAAAAATTAAATTTAAAATATTTCAAGAAATTAAATAAAAATTTCGTAAGTTCAAAAAATTATGAAATCATTAAAGTATATCTAAACTTTAAAGTTGATTTTTAGTGGACAACTTAAGTTTTAAGACGGGTTAGTAACAATCATATTTCAGAGATTTCTTTTACTTTTTAATGGCAAAGCATCTTATTAAGTGGATTGTTAACATTTTTAAATTTGTTCCGTTCAGGGTTTTCTTCTGGTGTAGAATTAGAGATAGTAATAAGAAAAAGAATATTCACAAAATTCCCAAAAATGACCAAATTATCTCCTTCCTTCCCATTTCCATTAAACACAATACAAAAAAACCAATTCAGCAACCCTTTTTCCTTAAAGATGTAAATGTAACGAAAATACTACTGGTTGGTTAGTTGGGTTTTAAGTTCCACTAGTGCTGCGCAATGGACAATGGTCCGGGACTCCCGGATGGGCGGAGACATGTCATCACAATTTTGATCCTCCACGGAAGGGATGACTCTCCCGCTTTAGTGACCCCCAGAGGTATTACACTGATGGGAATATGGAGGATATTGTAGTCAAGAGAGATTTTACTTGCACCAGCCACCTTTAGCGTACACGATGGTTTTTAGCCGGCTCGAGTACCGAACCCGCAATCTTCCAATTACGAGCCCGGTGCTCTACCGACTGAGCTACCGCGGTCAGAAAATACTACTGACTGGCTGAATCTGACCTAGTCCCTTCAGGTTTGTGTGTGGGGGTGTCCTCATGTGTCATGTCGTAGTTCGTAGTAAAACTAAAATATGACCTCTGAAATCTTCCAGGGTGAGTAGGTAAGTTCAAAAATTAGCTTGTGAAGCTAGAAAATTTTGAAAAAAGGGATAACAGAAAATATAAAAAATGGCAGCAAAGAAAAGAAAAATATAGTGCAATCTTTTTAGAGATAGATTACGTTTAACATTTACATAGATTTACATTTTACAGATACATACAGATAGATTTAGATTTTACATTTACATAGATTACGTTAACATAGATTATGTTTACACATTTACTTCACGATACAGATTATTCTCTATCAAAATATAATGAGATTACGATTAGATTACGATCAGATTACGATTAGATTACGATTATAATTTAAATATTTTTTTTATTACGATTAGATTACGATTACAATTTAAATATTTTTTTTTTTTTTACGATTAGATTACGATTACAATTTAAATATTTTTTTTGATTACGATTAGATTACGATTATAATTTAAGTATTTTATTTTGATTACGATTAATCAGCGATTACGTTACTTTTGTAATCGATTACAATCGATTACGATTACGCGATTAAGATTACTACAAGTCTGGTTAGAACTATGACTTTTACTAATTTCTAGTTTCTTTTTTTACCAAATTTTTAGACACTCGATCGAATATATCTCAAAGCTGAAATGAGTAACTGATTATTACATCAAAAAACACGTTTGTCTACGTTCTTTTGATTTCTGCTTGTTTTGGATTTTATTCATTATTTCAGGGCGTGGAGATATCGATTCAAGCGTGCTTGCACCACTTATTAGGGAAATTTCAGAATTTATAACTCGAAAACGAGCTATTGTTTTATGCATCAAAAGCCATATTTATGTATGGTCTTTCAATTAACACTTGTTTGGATTTTTTTTTTTTTTGAAGGATTAGAGTATGGGATGGTTTCTTGATAAGTAAGGTTTCGATGTTTACGATACAAATTAACCTTTTTTTTTTTTTTTTACTTAACTCATTGCAGGTGTGGGAAACCTTGATAGCATTCCAAAAGAATAATTAACCAGGGTTCCCACGGCCACGCTTTTTTTTCAAGGACTCTTTCACCAGAATAATCGTAAGATAAATTTATTCTTAAATGTACAGTGTACATTTAAGAAGAAATTTAATTTTAGATAATACTAGTGGAAGAGTTCTTGAAAAAAATTGGGCCGTGGAACCCTGTTAACTCCACACTCTCGCTCTTTCTGAAACAAGACTTTACTTTAAAAAGCGTTTCTTTTTGTTCTTAATTTTACTTTGTTTGACTTTTCATAGGACGCTAGCATATATAAACTAAGGAAATTTACCTTTTCCATTGTTGATAACAAAATTTTAGTTATTTAATCATGAATATATCGAATTAATTGATGTTTTTGAGAAACGTATAAAACGTGACTTATTATTCAAACACTCAACGTAACTTCGCTGCTAATCGATGTAGAAAAATGTAATAGGTATCATTCGACGGGGAATTGAGAGTAGTTTCAGAAAATGAACTGAAATTTTGAATTCGGGGTCGTCTACATATTAAAACACGCACCAACTTTCATTTTTTCAATGACAATGCCCCATTTTTATTAGGGGGACCGGAAAATAATGTCGTTTTGAATTAATAAAATGAAACCGGAAATTTTTGTTTAACAGTGTTTACATGGTACTTTACAAATAACCATCTTATAAGTTACCTAAGAATATATTAAATTTTATCCAGGATAAATTTCCGATGTCAGTATTTTAATTCAAAACGACATTATTTTCCGGTCCCCCTAATATTTTATATTTGAATTCCTGGGATTGCGACAACGCGAAAAAGTATATTGTTTGTATATTTTACTTATTTTTTCACTGAGTTTTTAATGTTCAAAGTTTGAAGGTGCTAATGTTAAATTCATATTTCAAACTTTTATTAATATCTTCACAAAAAAATAACTTGATCCATCATTACTTTTGATTCTGAAAAATATTTTTAATTCTGAAAAATATTAATAAATTCATATTCATAAAAATTATGAATTATGACCTATATTAATTTTTACATAAATTGAATCCTAATGCTGAAAAATATAGGTGTGCAAATTTGCTTCTCATTCCAGTTATTGGTTTTCGAGATATAAATAAATCTTTCTTTTGGAGTGGTTTAGGGGGCCGTCTCTTACAAAGTTTTGCATGAGAAAACGAATCAAATCTTTAAAAATAACAAAGAAAATTAATCAAAATATTTTTATTTTTTATTTACGGGTCAAATTATATAAGAACAACGTAAAACGCAAAGAAATGAAACAAAAATGATAGTTTTTAGACATTAGTGTTACTGTTAGCATCAAGAATTCCTGTTTTCTAAAGATGACAAGCCCCGCCTTCATCGTTCTTCAAAACAAAACAATACAGAAATGAAAAGTAAATGTGACATTGAGTGATGATTTCGTGTTAAACCTCTTATTTTATGTTGACAAAAATATGCACAAGTGATATTTACATCATCGATTACTGGTGATAAATTTTCAATCTTTTAAACGAACACTAGAAGAAGAAAAATTACCTAAATAGGCGGGGCTTACTGTTTTAAATAGAAAAATAGTTTTAATATAAAATTGTCAAATAAAAAAAAAAACGAATGGAATTGGAATGCAAGACAGACTTGTAAATTCGTTTCTTAACTACCGTCATAGTTAAAGGATTAATCATTTGCTTCATATATTGCTTTAGTTTTATTTATTTATTTTGTAGGGGGGAGGATTATTATTTTAAGGATACTTTAGTCTTTAAAATTTTATTCATATATTTTAACTTTATATATTTTTAAAAATATACTTTAAGTTTTATAAATATATTTTAACACATTTTGCGACCACAGGGTTTTGTCTTTTTGACAGTAAGATCCGTCTACCGGCGTTATTCTGACAAAATAAAATATTTCAGAAGAAATTTTCTGTATTCACAATTAGATTACAAATGGATATACATTATAATTATATTCTTTCTAACCAATTTATTTCTATCCATAGTATATTTTATTGCAAAAATATGAACACTGGGTACGCACTTAAGGAATATGTAACACACAAATTACGAAAGAAATGCCCACTGACAGAGTTACAAATTTTCAAATGACGTGAATGTACGTCAGCAGTCGCGAAAGGGTTAATTAAGAAATTATATTTTCATAAAAATTATAAAAAGAATCGTACAGTTCCAAAGAGTTCATCTGACCCAAAACTGGTAAGTACGATTAAAATTGTTTAATATTTACCTTTTTACCCTTACATTTTACCCTTTTTGTATATATATATATATATATATATATATATATATATTATTTCATTTCGTTTATTATGTTACACATACGAAAGAAAATTTAAGCTTTATTGGTGATCAGTCATAATAGACACTTTTACTTGAAAAATATTGCACTTTTCTCAAAGAGCACTGTCTGGACCAATCGCAAGTATTTGAATAAACCTAAAATTTTCTACAAAAGTACTGAAGCATATACAAATCCAAAAAACTGAATGCAGGTTAATTAAGGAACTGGGAAAAAGAGTTAATATTTTTATTAATTTTTATAAAAAATATTTCTGTAAGATTTTCGATGTGAAACATTAAGCTTTTGTTTATTTCTGATAGGATGTTAATTTTATTTTTCTACGTTTAGAGATAACATTTTTTATTATAACTCTATAAATACTAAAGATAAAGTGTACAAACAGTATACTTTTCCGCACTGCCAGACTCTCAGAAATTCGAATATGTTGGTGGAATCCCAATATCAAAATTGGGTGTTGCTATTGAAAAAATTAAAGTTGGCGCTCATTTCAATATGTAGATGACCCCTAATTCAAAATTCAACGACATTTTCAGAAAGTGTATTTAATTTCAAGTTCAATTATGTCTATTGGATGTTCCTGCGTCAATTAATAACGAAATTATAGTGGGTGTTGCTTTTTTTTTCCTCGACTGTACGATTTCTATAGATTATGATCAGAGTTGACAACATTTTTATTTATTCCGGAGAATTTTTAGCCCCGCATTTATACTATACAACTTTTAGTTAACCCTTTCGTGGGAAGATTACTTCCCACCTACATTATCTTACAAAATACATCTATGGGAAGCGCAGTTCCCATTATAATATATTGGCTTTGCTACTATAAAGATGGGAATACTAATCTCCTTTCAGTGTTGTGCTGCCATTTATTGTTCAATCGACTAAATAGAATTAGCATATTTGTTTTGAAAGTTTGAAACCCCTGTGTGAGATTTGTACTGCTACGACCCCTGTTTTGATATGACATTTGTACTGCTCAACGACTCTACTGCAAATATGAGAAAAACACTGTTTTTATTGTAATAACACTTTCTTATTTCTTATATTTCTGCACATTTTATGTCAGCAACTATCTAATTTGAATAATAAATAATAATTCAAAAATGATAATATCTGAACTATAATAAATAATAATAAACAATAATTCAAACTTGGCAAAATAAAATATATTTCCTTAAATGTTATTGTTTAATTGTTAATAAAATATAAAAATTTAGGTCCACGGATGGGTTAAAGAGAATATTTTTCTTATTTTTCAGGGGTTGTATTCCCCGTCTTTTCTCAGGACACTCTTAAGGATGAGAAATTTCCGACTTTATTGCTACCACTATTGTTACAGAATAATCTATACCCCTTTTAATCACATCAAATTACACTAAAAATATTGTAAAAAATTTTTCTTAAATTTAGTGGTGGCAAAAATGGTGCAAATTTTTTCATTCCTAAAAGTGTTCTGAAAAAAGGGTGGCGAGTACGACTCCCTGTATTTTACAGTATATTGCATAAAATTATTCGAAAAATAAACTGGGAAGAAGTAAAGGCGGGCTAAAAATGGTCCGGAATAAAGGAAAATGTTTACAACTATCACAGTTGACAACCTAATACGGCAAATTGTTAGTACCGTCATTTTTTCTACACCACATAATTTTTAAAGTAATTTTCTTCAAATATATTTGCAATAAATTAAAAAAAAAAAAAAAAAAAAAAAAAAAAAAAAGATCAATTCATTGAGGATAATAATATCATGAAACCCGAACAATTCGGTTTCAGGAACAACCTTTCGGCCACCCATCAAGTCTATCGTCTTGTCGAGTACATCACCACTAACAAAATTCAGAAGAAAATTCCAGCAGCCGTCTTCCTTGATATTGAAAAAGCTTTTGACAAGGTCTGGATTGCCGGTCTTATATTTAAATTAATTAATTATAATTTTCCACCCCCTCTTATTAAACTTATTTTCTTTTATTTACTCGATCGTAATTATCATGTTAGAGTTAAAGATAAGCTCTCTAATAACTACTTTGCCCACTATGGTCTCCCTCAGGGTTCCAAAATCTCGCCAAAACTTTTTAATCTGTTTATTAACGATATGCCCCATTACCCCCATACCCATCTGGCTATCTATGCAGATGATACCTGCATTTTTTCGGCGCACAGAAATAGGAAATTTACCATTACTGCTATCTCCAAACATCTAAAAGTTTTAACCAAATGGTTCCAAAAATGGAGAATAGCCATTCATTACGATAAAACGGAGACCATTCTCTTTTCGGCTATGAGCCACCAAAACAGGGATAAATACGAAATTAAATTCAATAACCACACAATTCCATGGTCTAACCAATGTAAATATTTAGGTATTATTCTTGATCAGAGACTTACATTCCAACAACACATTAAAAATTCGCGAAATAAGTTCCGACGTGCTAGAAGTCAATTGTACCCCCTAATTGCTCGGAACAGTGATTTGTCAACTAGTAACAAAATGCTCCTTTATTCGTCCCATCTTCGTCCTCTTCTTACGTACGGATCCCCTGTGTGGTCATTTGCATCTAAATCTAATATCAAATTGCTTCTTCAAAGCCAAAATGCAACCATTAGGCAAATTTATAACCTTCCACATTATATACACAACTATCAAATGTATCGCGAAATTAAATTCCCACGACTTGAAAATTTTATACAACACCTTAATGTTAAATTCCATGTACAATTAGAATCTATCGAGAATCAAGCTTTAAACACACTCGATGTGTATGACCACACGGATCCTGCCAATAGGCGTCGTCCTAATGTTGGAACTATTCTTACTACTCTTCTTTAGTTTTCCGTTGTTTTCTTGTCAACTTGAAAAAAAAAAAATTTTAATTTTGTTTAATTGTTTGTTATGCTATACTTAAACTTTCTTTTATTTAGTTTTATTATTGTAATGCTATACTTAAACTTACTGTGAATTCTCCCTTCACCTTTTTCTATCTAGTTATTCCTTCTTAGGTTTTTGTTTACTTATTTTGCCATTTTCCTTTTATTCCCACTTTCTTCTCTTTGAGCTCAGAATTTTTCTCTTGCTACTTTGTCCCGGCCTGTCCCCCTTGTCATTTTATTTTTATTTTGTACAAGCCATCACGTTTTTTGAACCTATTCTGCTACCATCTTCTGGTTCGCTGAGGTGTGGGGTCGTGTTAAATTTGACCCCGGGTACTCGGCACTCCGTCACCCCCTCGAAGTTGAAGAAGAAAAAACTCCAGAGCTGCCAACCTAATCCGGCAAAATGTTAGTACCACCCCCATTTCTACACCAATAAATTTTTAGAGTATTTTTCTACTTCCCAAGCAGCACCGAAACGTTCTCTGAACGTTCAAAAATTGTTCTACAAACACGTTCTAAGAACGTTCACTTTGAACGTGTTATAGACTTCTATTTGTCCATCTTGAAGCCGTACAATAGTACGGTTCAGAGAACGTTCAATGAACGTGTAACTATCACCATCGGTGTTATAGAAACGTTCTGAGAACGTTTTACGTATACGGTCTCAGAACGTTCTAAACGTTTTTAGAACGTTTTCAAAACGTTATACACATTTTCAGAACATTCTAGAAAACGTACTTTAAACGTTCTAAAATAGTGTAGAAAAAAAAAAACTGTGACGTCATTATAAAAAAAAAACCACCACAGTACGGGCGTTTAAAAGTAAAAAGTACATATTATTACTTACAGACTTTGAATAAACACCATAAAATGCAATAAACTCGCAACAATTGTTTCGGGTCGAAAAAACACACGACCCTTCATCAGGCGAATAAAGTAAGCACGAGTGCTGCAGTCAAAGCGGCAACGCACCGTGCGTTGCCGCTTTGACTGCAGCACTCGTGCTTACTTTATTCGCCTGATGAAGGGTCGTGTGTTTTTTCGACCCGAAACAATTGTTGCGAGTTTATTGCATTTTATGGTGTTTATTCAAAGTTTGTAAGTAATAATTTTTATAATGCTAGTTTTGTGGTGTTTTTTTATTAAAAAGTACATAGCTGATGACGAATAATGATGCAACACAGGAACAGGAATATAAACTACTTTTTTTTTTTATTATTCAAATAATGTTTGAGAAATTTTAACATACTTACTATTCCTTTATTTTAACGTATATGAATCAAAAAGTCTATATTCTATGACAGTTTTCCGAAAAATGTGCCATTACGTCTCTTTATCCCTTAAAAAATTTCTTAAATTTTTTCATTTTTTTTTTTTTTTTTTCATTTTTTTTTTTCCTTGATCTGAAGATAAAGAAGTTATAGTATTAATTACAAAACTTTGAATAAACACCATAAAATGGAAGAACTCGAAACAATTGTTTCGGGTTAAAAGAAGACACAACCCTTCATCAGGCGAACAATGTAAGCGCGAGAGCTGCAAACAAGCACGTTGAGTGTGTTGAATGCGTTGCCGGTTTTTTTTTTTTTTTTTTTTTTTTTTTGTAGCAGCTGCGAGTTCTTGCCTTTTATGGTGTTTATTAAAGTTTCGTAATTAATACTATAACGCCATTATCTTCAGATTAGGGAAAAAAAAAGAAATTTTTTTTAAATGCAAAAATTTAAGGAACTTTTTAATGGATATAGAGACGTTATGACAATTTTTGGGAATTACTGTCGTAGAATATGGAGTTTCTCATGCACATACGTTGAAATTAAGTATGTTAAAATTTCACAAACATTATTTGAATTTAAAAAAAAGTAATTCATATCCCTGTTGCTGTGTTGTATCATTCTTTATCTGCTATGTACAACTAAACTCTTGAATTATTTTCTTGTTTTAATCCTTGGGATTCCGAATGTATCATCTTGTGAGTAATGTTTGTTTTTTATAGTTGTTTTCTGTTTGATTTTCTGATTTCTTGAATTAATAGTTTATTCCAGGGATGCAGAAAATGTTCAAACCTCGGAAATTTCCCCCAAACACAATATAAATTTCCCTCAATAATGCAAAAATCTACTTTGCTATACAAAGTCATTTGTTCTATGTAATAAATCTTTAAGAGAATAAATATACAGTGTAACATAAAAATATCGCTGTTAGTGTATAAGCACTTCAAAGTAGCAAATTGTTATTTTTGATTTACATTTTTATTTTCTCTTAAAAAAATATTCAAAATTTCCCCCGAACCTCGTTCGGGCATATTCTGTACCCCTGGTTTATTCCACTTTATTCTTCATTTTTAACTTCAATTAATTTCTTGTACGATTTGGTGTCTGCTGGCGATTTGCTATTATAGCTTCTAACGAACGAAATCGTACATTGGTGCTCAATGGTGAAAAAGGTCACCACTGACGAGTTTTTTTTCTTTTTTTTTTCTTCTTTTTCACCGTTCTGAGCTTTTCCTTAAAAAAAATGCTGTTTTTTTTTTTTTTTTTTTTTTTTTTCTTGTTGCTTGTTTGTATTTTTTTATTTGAGTTTCATGTCGTTTTTACGCACCGGCAAAATTATTAAAATTGCAACGGATAATCTAGGAATAAATGTATGATTAGATTGAAGTTAAATAAAATAAAAATCACTAAACAAAAAATAAATGTTTCAATAAATCACAATCAGTCTCCACAGGTTATTTAAATTTGTTGTAATTTCCTTCTCATTGTTCTATGTGGTTTCAGAGATCTTATATCGGTTGCCTGGTTTTAACTACGGTTAAAAATTCATTTATACATATATATATTAATTTTTTTTTTAATACAGCGTGCAAAGATAGTCACGAGAATGTCTTTATCTCCGCAACTATTGGTCACAAACATATAGTTTCAGTTACAAAATGTTTTAAAAAATATGAGCATTTGCGGTATGACATGTTTAAATTTAAAATATCTATTTTTTCAAAATTACAAAAACTAAATTTTTGTACAGTCCCAGTCCCCTATAGTGATATTTAGAAAAATTGACACTCATCCTAACAAGAAGTTTCATTTATATTCTCCCAAAATGGAACAAGATATTTAAAGTTTAGATTTTCTAACATATTTCGGCCTTCAATAAGGGATCGGTTTAAAAATCCTAATTGGACTTTGTTTGCATTTTCCCTGGGCTTATTAAAGAATTTTTCATTGACTATAAAGCCCGAGAAAATGCGAAATAATCCTAAATTTTGAAACTAACTATCTCAGACAATTTTGGGTGCACAAAAGTGAAACTTTTTGTGTTATATAGGTTTTTTAGGTTGGAACTCAACTTTCACTATTAGTGTCATGAAAATTGTATAAAAATTATCAGTTTTTGTGATTTTTAATAAATTAATTTTTTTAATTTAAACATGTCATATAATGAATTCTTACATTTTTTTAAAATACATTTTCTTATTGGAGGACGTCTGAGACCAATTGTTGCGCAAATAAAGGCCTGCTCTCAACTTTGCACCCTGTATATTCTAAACATTTCTGGGTACTACTTTGTAAGTCCATGGATAGTTTATAAATATATTTGAATGCTGAAGTTCATATTCCAACATAAAAAATAATTTCAAAAATGAATGTACCAATACACCGCTAAAATAATATATAATTGAGTTTAGAATATATTGTTAATTTATAATAATAAGAAATTGAAACAAAAAATTAAAAATTAGTTAGAAGGAGGAAATTTTAAAAATTTCCAAATACTTAAATACATATACATATTTTTAATCAAAATATTTTTCTAAAATATTTAACATACTTCATATTTTTAAATTTCAGTGCATGTGGGTATAAATATTTTCAGTTTACAGCAGCAGTTTACAAAAAAGATGTTTGCAGATATTTAAATTTATTCCACATGGCAATGTAATTGGTATTCTTTAAATGTTTAAATTTCTTTAAATTGAGTCAACGCAATTTTTACCTCATTTGATGTAATTATGCTATCATATGGCATATTAAATAATTGATAAATGTAAATATTATTAGTATTAATAAATAATATAGTAAATCGTCCTTTTTTTAAAGCAGAATATCTTTTTTTTATAAAGATGTGGAATAAAATTGAATTGAATCTTTGTTTTATTATGCAGTTAAACAATTTCATATATTTTATTTAATAAATAACAGTAAAGTGATATTTAAAATTGTAAGTCGGTGAAACTTAGGATATTATTTTAAAAATGTGCAATTTGCATAACCTAGATTGTATATATATTATCATATAAACATTAAATAAATACTTCAGAATTTAAAAAGAAAAGAAAAAAAGAATTACGAACCTTCTGAATTTTCATAAGAATTTTCTTCAAGAAAACATCCTTCCAACTAGCATTTTAAAATACACAATGACCAGTCGGAAGGGCATTCACTTAAAATTAGCTTTTATCTTGTAAAGTCTTTGTGACTTCTTCATACTTCATTCAGAATTATAATAACCAAAAATAGTTATTTTAACAAATTCCATCTCAGAAGACTAAATTAATATAATGAATCAATAATTTCTAAGCGGTTGTCTGTAACAGGAGCAGTTTTTTCTGCGATTCAACTTTCAAGTATCAAAAGTTAGGCTTAAGAACATACGCAGATATGAAAATGATTGTTTAATTGATATTAAAATAAGACTTTAATAAATAGAACATAGAGAATATTACAGGTTAAAAATATTACATTTTTACCTTTTCTAAAGCTTATCCTAGTCTTTATAACGCTAAAACTGAACAAATCAGATTACATGTTTTAAAATTACCGCCTCACATAACGACACGACTTTCCCAAGACCTGGCGCCGCGCCTGGCGTTTGACTTTGCAGTTGCACGGTCAGCGAAAATTAAATAAATGCAATCCACAGATGTCGATGTTATCATCTGCTCTCTCCCTTCCTTCTTGCATCCGCAATAATCATGTTTCAAAGTTCAACATTTGAAACAGAAATTTATTAAGCATTTATAGCTGTAGTCAATATTTTAAGGAAAAATTTAGTGGAGTTAAACAATTATTTAAATTTTTATAAAGTATTTTAAAAATTTATGAGATCACTTTATTTTTCCATTTTAAAATCTCGAATTAAACGGAAAAGCATATCTTGTTTTAGTGTATATTTCAGTATTGAACAAAATATTCAGTGAAAATAAATAAAATAAAATAAGACCAATCAAACAGAGTAATGATTTAACAACATGATCAATATTGATAATTTATCAGTAACATTTAAACTTAAATAGAACCATAACTTAAAGAAAAGAAGAAAAAAACTCATTTCTGTAACTTCCCGATGAGTATTAGAGACCGCGAGGTTCTACTCTCGAACCTTACAGACGGGAAGTGTTGGTTTCGATTCCTGGTCACGCTCGTCGACTTAGGTTTTCGGAGTTTTCCCGTGATTTTCTTTGAAACTCGCGTAAAGCACTATATTACTTATTCAATAACATCCGTGATTAGCTTTTTGTATCTAAACTCTGGGTCTGGGGAATGCATAGATTTTCATGACAGAAGACAATCATTTTTATGCTGTATAGAAGATCTTAGAAAATGTATTTTTCTAAGGGTTTATTATTATTATTATTACAAATGAAAAAAAAAAAAAAAACGGTAAATTTGTTTTAAATCATCAGAAAACGATGTTTCAATTATTCGTTTTAAGGGTGATATCGAATTCTTTTGAAAGATAATCATAGTGAAAATTTTTATCCACCCCTCCCCCATCCCCCAGGGATGATGTATACTTATTCCTAGGGGGAAAAACAATGTCCTACGAATAATAATAATAAAAAAAAACTGTTTGACTATTACTCGTTATACATTCAAATTGAATCAATAATATATATCAAATGTATGTCACGCAGAAGGTTTGGTGAGTATATATATTGCAGAAGCTGATAGATAGCCTTTCTGTGAATGGAAAATTTTGGAACGTGGCAGTGCCACCTGTCGTCCAATATGCACCCAAAGGCAATCTGTAGAGTTTTACGTAATATTAATTTCACTTACCAAATTTACAATATTTATAAATCACAGAAGTTGAGATTTTCCGTTTCCGTTATGAGATTAAATTGCAACATAGCCACGCCACCTGTTGGCCGATGTGCATCCAAAATGGACCAGTAAAGCTTTACATAAAATCGATTTCACTTATAACTTCAGTGTATCACAAAATTTATTGTTAAATCACAAGAGTTAAAATATTGCCTTTCCGTTAAAATGATTAAATTGCAGATTAGCAACGCCACCTGTTGGACAATGTATACATCCAAATTGTATTAGCAGAGGTTATGATGATACATGCCAATATATCAAGTTTAATGCATTTGTACACTATAGAAGCTGAGATATCGCCGTCCCATAAATGGAGGGTTTCATTGCATAGCACCGCAATCTATCGGACGATATATCCCAAATGAAATTCAAATAAACTCCAATTTAGGGCAAGATCTAATATTGTAACAAGTTTGGTTGAATTCCATACATTGATTCCTGAAATACAAAATCGACAAAATTTTTCCATGAGTTTAAAATTTTGTAATTTTTTTTCACCTCACCGCTACTGATTATTGAGAAGCATTCTTTACTGACGTGCTAACAAAACGTTAAACTGAAAATGTAAAAAATGCTCTATTCTCTATCTTGCTAAAAATTATAAATTTCGAATAACTTACGAAGTTTTTAAATTAGAATGTTGCAAATCTCTCAATAAGATTCTTATCAATATCATAAGTGATATTTTAAAACTGGTCCGATCTCTCTGCAATCATTTGTTCTTGAGATATCGTGTACATGAACTAACGGGCTATCACACTAATAGGTGCCGAAGCCGATACACATTAACAGATACCATACCAACCTTTTGACTTCCGGATTCCTCACGCCACAAAACGTGTAAAAAAATCAAAAACTGAAGTCAAAAATTTTCATGATTAACCTATTTTCCCAACCAATAAGTACTAAAAAGTCATTTTGTCATATTTGTTATAATTACACTGTTACAGAACGTGTTATGACGGTGTCACACTTGAACGTTCTATATAGAACTAGAATTGTACGTTTTATAGATGGTACAAATCAAACATTTTCAGAACGTTCTAAATAATACTATTTCTGAACGTGTTTTAGAACGTTCTTTTGACACGAAACACGGTGTTTGAACTATTGAAACCGTTATTAGACGTTCACAGAACGTTCCTGTGCTACTTGGGTTAATGCATCATAGATACATTTGAAGAGAATTGCTCTAAAAATTAAGTGGTGCAGAAAAAGGGGCGTTTTTCAATAGGCGTTAACAATTTGCCGGATTAGGTTGGCAACTCTGAAACTCTAGAAATGACTGGTGTGGAAAAAGAGGCGGAACTAACAATTTGCCGGATTAGGTTGGCAGCTCTAAACTAAGTTTGATAAGAGAGTCGATGTGCATTAAGTTTTCGTGGATGCGTTCTATTTTTCATAATATTAATTATTATTCTGTTTGTATAAAAGTTCGTATGACTTTTCAAAATTTACATATATTAAAATATTACAGGCTCTTTTATATCGTATGATGACAGAAAATAATAAAGTTTCTTGATTATAAGGGGATTTTTAATTAAAAATTTAAGTGATTCATAAAAATAAAATTTAATGTTCAGTATTCATTTACTATATAAAAATCACTTTTATTTAAAAATTAATCTTTTTTGAGTAATTTAAAATGCTCATATAACGCAGATTTTTTTCTTTTTTTTTTTTTTTTTTTTTATCAGTTTTAGCTTTTTATACCTAAAAAAATATACATATTTTTTAATTAATATAAGTATAGAAACCCTACAAGACCCAGTGTTGCCAGATGTAGGGATTTCTCCCTACAGTAGGGATTTTCAGCTCTGCTTTTGGCGTAGGGTGCAAAATGTTGCTTACAATACCTTGTTTCTGATACATTATTTTATTACAGATTGATGCGAAGTGAAACATCTCATAGCTCAGAGTTGCCAACATCTATAATTTATTCCAGTGTATTATTATTACCATCCTCTTTTCGTACTAATACTACTTTTTTATAAGAATAGTTTTCTTTCTATTTAATCTTAGTTACATACTGGGAGAAATTACTCAAGAAAATAATTAAGGAAAGAAAAAAATTGCATTACTATCATTGTTCCGGCATAATTTATAATAGATGGAAAATTTGCATATTTCTGATATGTCCTTCCTCCCTTCTATTATTACTACTATTATTATTCCGAAATGGTAAATTTATTATATAATTTTAATAAAAAATATAACATTTATTTAATATTTGGATATCATTAACATCAAAGTTTTAAAATAAATTGGACAATAAGTCATGTACATTTTAAAATTAAATTTCCTCGAAATTGCAGTTGTTTTCATCAGCAATTCTCAAGTTATTTGTATACACCCTCCTCTCAAATAAAATATATTGTGCAGTAGAAAATCTTAATGGTAAATATATTATACTGATCTAAAAGTGTATTTTATTTTGTTTTACGTCAGAATGCGTTGTCTTTAGTTTTCTTCTCTGTAAATTAACCTTTTTATTTCTCTTTGATGTGCTCACGCCACCCATTTCGTGTAACCACACCCACTAAGGAGTCATAGTACCTATCAAGTCGTTATTTGCTGGTTTAACATTGATTATTCATTACAAAATTAAATTTATTAGGCAAGTTTCATGTGAAAACGTGTCAAAGGAGATTAGTTGTTTGATTTAATAATTTAATAGAATACAGAGCTAACAGTATTAAATTTAAACAAATTATAGAAACATAGTCCATTTTTTAATAAAATTAAACATAATTTATACATCTCCTTAATATATTAAAACCAATGTAACTTTTAAAATGAGATAAAAAATACAATAATTTAAAACTTTAAAAATACATTTTAATTAAAAACATTAAAACACAAGACAGACGTTTCGGCTAGAACACTAGTCCTCCTCAGTGTCAAACATACAAGCACAAACAACATTTACAAAAATTCATAATACATCATAGCAAGATTAAATATTCAGGAGGAATAGCTTTAGCCCCGTTCAAGGCAGAATGTTGCATTTTGGTAAAAGCGCCCTCTAGAAAAATACGGGATTCATAGATATTTATATTAGAAGCTAAAATTTTAAAGTTTTCAAAATCCGGAATATGATCACTATTGAGAGAATGGATAACGAGTTTTGATTTTAAATCTCCTATTTTATATGACCGTTTATGTTCCTTTAATCTAATATCACCTGTTCTGCCAGTTTCACCGTAATATGCAGAATCACAATTTTTACAAGGAATACTATAGATTACACCTAGACGTTTAAGAGGGGGGACAGCGGGTTTAAAGTTTGAGAGAAAGTTACTAATACGGAGTTGAGGTTTAAAGCTAGTAGAGATATTAACAGTTCTAAGTAATTTAGAGATATTTTCAGAAATACCTTTATAAATTCTTTTAATAAAACGAGGGGGGTAACCATTATTTTTTAAATCAGAAGAAATTTTGGATAGTTCAATATTTAATAATTCGGAATTACTACAATAATGCTTTGCACGATGTAAAAGAGTACGAATGACTGCAAGTTTATGCGATAAAGGGTTAGCTGAATTGAAGTTAAGATATTGACCAGAGAAGGTGGGTTTTCTATAGACTGAAGTTGAAAAATGTAAAAAATCATTGACAGGTTTATGCATTATAAGGATGTCAAGAAAGGGTATTTCATTTTAAGAGGGGGGACAGCGGGTTTAAAGTTTGAGAGAAAGTTACTAATACGGAGTTGAGGTTTAAAGCTAGTGAATGAAATACCTTTTCTTGACATCCTTATAATGCATAAACCTGTCAATGATTTTTTACATTTTTCAACTTCAGTCTATAGAAAACCCACCTTCTCTGGTCAATGTCTTAACTTCAATTCATCTAACCCTTTATCGCATAAACTTGCAGTCATTCGTACTCTTTTACATCGTGCAAAGCATTATTGTAGTAATTCCGAATTATTAAATATTGAACTATCCAAAATTTCTTCTGATTTAAAAAATAATGGTTACCCCCCTCGTTTTATTAAAAGAATTTATAAAGAAGAGTTCTATTTTCCGTATAAATCAGTTTATCCTAAAATAAAAAATTCCACTTATCGTACGACTATCCCTTATTATAAAGGTATTTCTGAAAATATCTCTAAATTACATAGAACTGTTAATATCTCTACTAGCTTTAAACCTCAAATCCGTATTAGTAACTTTCTCTCAAACTTTAAACCCGCTGTCCCCCCTCTTAAACGTCTAGGTGTAATCTATAGTATTCCTTGTAAAAATTGTGATTCTGCATATATCGGTGAAACTGGCAGAACAGGTTATATTAGATTAAAGGAACATAAACGGTCATATAACATAGGAGATTTAAAATCAAAACTCGTAATCCATTCTCTCAATAGTGATCATATTCCGGATTTTGAAAACTTTAAAATTTTAGCTTCTAATATAAATATCTATGAATCCCGTATTTTTCTAGAGGGCGCTTTTACCAAAATGCAACATTCTGCCTTGAACGGGGCTAAAGCTATTCCTCCTGAATATTTAATCTTGCTATGATGTATTATGAATTTTTGTAAATGTTGTTTGTGCTTGTATGTTTGACACTGAGGAGGGCTAGTGTTCTAGCCGAAACGTCTGTCTTGTGTTTTAATGTTTTTAATTAAAATGTATTTTTAAAGTTTTAAATTATTGTATTTTTTATCTCATTTTAAAAGTTACATTGGTTTTAATAGTCCATTTTATTTACTGTGTTTTCACGAGTATACATTTGTATACATAAATTACATACTTGTTTTTATTTGTTCGTTTGTTTCAACAATCAACTTATGTGCATATTAATAAAAACCGATCTTTTATTTATTTATTTATTTTAAATGCTAGAAAATATTACAATAATAATAATAATATGACTTTATATAATTTCTATTCATTGTTTTGAATCATAGAATATTTTGTAGGGTAAAAATATTTGAACGTGGGGAATGTGGGGATTTTTTCTTCATTTAATAGGGAGAATTTAAATTTTCATCTGGCAACACTGATCAGACCTCTGCGCATTATTAACAACATTAAAATATGAGAAATTTGAAAGTTGAGTTTGAAAGTCCCTCACCCCCTTAAAAAGCAATCTAAGCAAAATAAACAATTAAAATCAGACATGTGCTCCATATCTAGGATTTAAATATGCAAGCATAAGAAAGCTTACATCTGCTTTTTTGCATCCGTTGCTTTGTAAAATTAGTACATTTTATTCCCCTGTTTTATGTATTTTGAAATATAAACTCCTCCCATGTTTAATTATAATTACTATTTCTACATAGTATGTGCATCATTCATACAATTTTAAATATATTTCAATTTCAAATAGCTATTTTTTCTGGCTCTTGAGGAATTCCTTAACGCCATACTTACCAACATCCTAATTAATATTCCGTAGTATTGTGAATCCCGCCCTTTTATTCACACCAGTAAATTTTAGAGTAATATTCTCCAAATTCAATTACGATTAAATAAAAAGATTAATACTCTAAAAACATACCGGCGTGAAAAAGAAGGCGGGGTTAAAATTACGATGGAATATTAATTAGTATGTTGGCAAGTACATACTTGCCAACCATCTCATTAATAACCGTACAATTGTTAACGCCCCCCTGAAAAAACGCCCCTTTTCTTATACCACACTATTTTTAGAGTAATTCTCTTCAAATGTTGTTACGACTAAATACGACTAAAATTACTCTAAAAAATTATTGGTGTGAAAAAAAAGGCGGGTACTAAAAATTGTACGGGTCATAATGAGATGGTTGCAAGTATGCAAGTATGGTTAATACCATACTTTCCAACATCCCCCTTAATATTCCGTAGTGTTGTTAGTCCCGCCCTTTTTTTAACACCAGTAAATTTTAGAGTAATAAACTTCAAATGCAATTACGATGAAATAAGAAGAAAAATGCTCTAAAAAGATATTGGTTTGAAAAAAAGAAGGTGGGGCTAACAATACTACGGAATGTTAATTAGTATGTTCGCAAGTATGAAAGCTGTTATTGACGATGAGAGGAGGCGGAGTAAATAAGTAAGAAATTTTAGAACAAAATAATATTTGAAACTTAACTTTTGACACTCTGGAAAATATAATTTCTTTATAAATGTAACAAATTGTAAAACAATATTTTGAAACTTACTAAATGTATTTAAATAAGCTATATGATATTTCCCACAGATTTTGTGAAGGTAGGTTGTTAATTCGATCTCCAAAAATCAGGGATTTATGAAAGGCTCAGAAGGTTGAATATACCCTGTTCGTACGGTGGTCTGTCTTCCAGCAGTCCCTCGTCTTAGTGAGGCCTTTCTTCACGGCCTGTGGGTAAATTTATCTCCAAGGTGTAGGGGGACCAGGGTCTCTCAAATATAGATTCACTGCAATCTCTTAGGGGTACATACAAATGAAACACTTCCGGTTGCAAAGCCGCTTGCAATAGAAGTTTCAATACAAACGGAACATATCGCTTGCAAACTGACAGCAAACCCACTTGCAAATCTGCAAGAGCTTTGCACCTCTCGTAAGTCAACTTGCAATTGCAAATGTGAAAGATGGCGAGTTATTATTTTGAAGAATTAATCAGTTCTTCATATATATACATGTATATAATATTAAATCAGTTCTTTAAGAGACAAATAAGATTTATTTAGTTTGGGATAATGGAAGTTTATTTACAGGTACCGGATGGATTCGTAATCGAACTACATTTCAATTTTTTATTTTCGTTTTGTTTATATTATGATATATGCACATTATATATGTATGTTTTCTGAAGTATTATATTATTGCAGTTCATTTTAACTGGTCAACTGATTTCAAATATTCTCTTTAGTTCCAAGTGAATTATCTGTTTGAAGAATTTGATATAATTAATTTTAATCGGTTATTGTTTTTTCTGTAAACAATTTTAACATTTGCATCATCATCCAAATGTTCACTTTTATAGTTAAGTCTATATTGTTTTATACTTTGTATTGAGGTCATAGAGCACTAAAATAAATAGAATTTAATTGAAGCTAAATTCGAAATTTCTATAAAACTTCAATTATTTAATAAAGTATAATTTCAATATTTTGGAGGCTACACTTTGTATGAAAGTCAAGTGTGTGTGTTATAAACATATTTGTTCAATCTTCATTGAAATCTAAACATTTATTAAATTTATTACCTTATAATTACATGGTTTGGAGTGAGTAGATGACTAAAATTGCAAAAGATAGAAAGAAGGGAAGAGTTAATGTTGCTTTAGCAAGAGTTTATACATCTATTGAAAATGCAGTATGTGGTAAGTTCGATATCCAAATATCAGCTTTCATTATTAAAAATCAAAATCATTAAAAGTTGATAAGCTGTAAGAGTAGATTATATTTTACTTACAATTGCATACAACTGATTTAGTATTGATGGTATTAGATATACTTATTTTATTTTCTCTCCCAGTTATTTCTGCACTTTTAACCAATATGTATGAATATAAAATGCTACTTAAATTTGCATTGAGAGAATCAACTGCAATATAGTTATTTTATATTGTCTTTCTTATTATAACTAAAATCTTTCATTAACTATTTATATTTTTAAATATTGGCAATAAAAATACATAGAGAGTATTGATTTTAGTTTTAAAATTAGATTATTATGTGTTTTATTTTTTAAATATGTGGGTAAGAAGATCTGAACAGATAAACATTGAAAAACTTTTGTAGCTTATTGAACATCTGAATGGGAATTTATGTGTTATGTCAGTTTTACTATTTTGGCATAACATATTAAGCTCTTTTTCGGATAATGATGCTACAATGTTATAAATTCTGAAGTTCAAATGGAGTTCTGTTAAAGGTAAGATTTAAAGTTTTATTATCAAATGATAAATATTTTTACTTAACTGAGAAATGTTACATTTTATATTATGCATGATAGCAACACCAATTCTATGTGATGTTTATAATCATTTACATAGTATCATTTTATTTATTTAAATTTAAGTATTGAAGAATAAGCAAAATATTAAAGTAATGTTATAAAATTATTTATAATTAATTTTTATTCACCCCTCAATTATTTTATTTTATTAACATTACATGATTTATATTTTGAATACCATTCGATAAAGACTATTATAAAAATTCTGATTTTATAAGATGGAAAAAAATATTAAGAAGTATAAAGGCTTATCATTTTATTTTGTAAGTATTTTGTTTTTGATTTTTTTTTTTTTTTTTTTTTTTTTTTTAATGATCAAGAATATGGTAATTCTTCAATCGACTGAGTATTTTTAAGTATCAGTGCATTCACCTCAATCTTGAATTAAAAATCTCACTAAATGAAGAACCTCAATGTGACCTGATGAAGAATATTCCAGTTTATCTAACAACTATCCGAATGAGAATTTGGCTGTTATGTCAGTTTCAGTATATTGGCATAACGTACTAAATTCTCTTTCAGATTGTTCAATGAAGCACAAAAACCTGAAAAGTGCTTCTTCTTCTGAAGTGAAGCAGTCGTCTACTTGAAAAATATACTAAGGCATATAAAGGATTATGTTTTTTGTAAGTATAATATACTTTTCAAATTTTTATAGTTTTTATTATTGAGAAATTGAGTATTTTAAAATATGAATAAATTTACTTCAGTCTTGAACCAGATTCTGGCAGGTGAATGTCGATCTGATCAATGAAGAATGCATTTTTTCTTAGTTTTACGAACAAACATCTGAATTAGAATTTGTCTGTTATGTCAGTTTTAATATATTGACAAAACAAGTTCTTTTTCAGAATAATTAATGATGCATAAATACTGAAGTTTAATGCACTGCTGTTAAAAGTATCGTTTATTTCATGGATTTACTTTTTTATTATCAAGAATGATAAACAATTTACAATAAATATTTATATAATGTTAAAAACGCCAATGTAAAAAAATGTTAAAACCAAACTGCAGTTTCTGTAACATTAAGCGTACCTACCATCATGAATGTCAAACCTGATTGAGAATTTGTAAACTGATGGATGGTATGCTTAATGCATTCTGCACAGATAACGATATACTTAATGCTTGCTACTGAAATTGCAGTTTGGTTTTAGCATTTTTTACATTGGTGTTTTCAACATTGTGTAAATCTTTGTATTCAAGTCAAGTCTGGTTATATAAGTAATTTATTATTTTAATTATTATTATTATGCTATTTTATCACCACTAACTATTTGGTCAAATATTGAATATTCTTCAAGCTAAATAGTAACTATGTAGCTAGCTGATTACTCTTATATTCAGGTGTCATTATCTTATATTTTACTACTACTACCCATTACTGTGTAAGTAATGGAAGTATTGTGTTCAGTTCAAAAATTCAATATTGAGTTTTCACCTGATTTACATGTTTTTAGCAATTGGTCAGTATGTGTGTGTGGAATCTTCTGACTATCATTTCTCCAAAACTGATAGATGGAACTATGAAACTTCAGAATTGAGACACGCTGGGTTTATAGATGATTTTTCCAACTTTTGAGGAAAATTCGACTATCAGGAACCAGGAGTGGGGCTGTAAGTCCATATTTCAAAAATGGTTTTAACGGTTTTATTCAAAGCTGCTGTATATACACTTGATTAGATGTTCTTTAATATGAATAAGTTGGTCAGTTCAGGAAAATTGATAGGTGTCCTGTATAAATATCTCAATTTCAGGTCTCACAAGTGCATTCCTTTAAAAACAGCTGTACGGATTTTTTTCAAACTTCTCATATTAATCTCCTTTTAAATATCCTTTTGTATGTAATTGTTATTTTTGTGTCAGCAATTGAGTACGCCAAGTTCTGGTAAAAGTCAGTATCTGAAAAGCGATTCTAATGACTTTCTTGAAAATTGTTGCATAAACCCATTAGATATCCTTTCTCATGTATTACATAGTTATTACAGGAAAATTAACAGTTATACTGATTAGGTAGGTCAGTTTTAGATCTTAAAATTAGTGTTTCAAAAATAAAAAAAGTTTAAACTGATTTTTTTTCTCTTATTTTTTTAACTCGCTATGTAAATTCTGTTTTATATGCATATGTATGAGTATCAGCTTTCTCGTACTGGAAAATTTTCAGATGTCTATTTTATTAGGTCAGTTTTATGTCTTTTGTTTATATTATTTCCCAAAAGTACATGTAATAGTGGGTAAAGGAAGTCGTGTGGTTGTTTCAAACTAGAATTTTTTTTTTTTTTTTACTTTTTGAATAGTACCATTTATACTTAGTAATTTTTATTTATTTATTTTAAATTATGAAAATTATAAAAAATTACTATTCAGAAACAGTGGTTTACTTCAATGTAGAAAATTTTTAGAAAATATTACTATACCTAAATAGTAGTGTTATGCTGAATTCACAGCGAAGAAAATTATTAACTGTTAGTCTTCTTAATAAACATATAAGTTTTTTAAATAACAGTATCTTGTGCCGGGGTTTGAAAAATGACACAAAAATGCAGCATTTGAGAAAAATCAACTTACAAATAACAAAGCTTACATTAAAAAATTGACACAAATGCCTCTCACGTGGATAAATTGTGAGACAAATGTTGTGCTTTGCATGCAGGTTGGGGCACTTCACACACATAAAAAAACAAAAGGCAGGGTTAAGCAATTAAAAAAAATGTAAAATAAAAATTTGAAATGAAAGACAAAAAATGAGAAGAAAAAAAAAAGGGGGGGGGGGATTTAACAAAGGAAACAATAAAAAGAAAACACTTTCACAAAATTACTTACTTGGTGCAAGAAGAAACAAAGATTATAAAAAAGCACCATAGAAGTGACGTAAAAAATAAAGTATGAAACTTTGAATTAACACCATAAAATGCAAGAACTCTCGAAAATTCTTTTGAGTCAAAAGGAAACACGACCCTTTCTCAGGCGAAGGCTGTGCTTACTTTCAGCCTGAAACATTTGTTGAAAGTTCTTGCATTTTATGGTGTTTATTCATTTTTTATACTTATTACTTTTAAATGTCAGTTCTGTAGTGTTATTTTTTATATTTAATATAAAAATGTTTATTAAATTAACCAAAAATTCTAAATTTATAAAATTTTATTGAAATATTCAATTAATATTTAATCACAAAATTAGACCTTCATTTGACTAAGCTTTACTGTAATATAAGGCACCCATTGGTAATTCGTGACAGTTATGTGTGATAAAAGTGTCTTGACATTTTTTACTAGTAACTTTTTTGCATTGGAACGTCGTTTACATGTATCGGAACTTTCTTAATGTTTTTTTTTGCTTGGCAGCCCAGCTGAATGATGCTTTTTTTTAAAATGCATTTTTCAGATTTAAAAATTATTTTTTGAGTTATTTTATTTATCTTTATATATTAAAAAAATGTTACTGTCACTGGCGTCAAATTTTTTTGTCTGCGACAGCTTCTTCTAGCGGAGGGCAGGGTCTTTTGCGTCATGAGAGGTATCAATGAGTTCCGAATACTCCAGGGAAGACATTTTAGCTGCTTAGAAATTTCTATCATTTTAATTAAAGTAGTTATTAACTAAAAACGACAAGTTTATGAAGGTACTCTGTTTGCCATCTTGAGAAAAGTTTCTCTCAGTGACGTTGTTCTTCTGTCATGAAGTCATTTTACACGAAAATATTAAAATATGATACATGATTGTACGTAGGTACGTTGGATTTAACGTCACACCAGTACTGCGCTATGGGTAATTGGCGACGGTCTGAGACACACCCCTAGAGATGTTCCGGAGACATGCCATCACAATTTTGATCCTTCACTGAGGGGATCTCCCCCCCCCCTCCACCCGCTTTGGTGATCACCAGAGGTATAGTGTGAATGGAAACATGGAGGACTTTGAGGCCACGACAGATTATGTGCACCAGCCACGTATACAACGATCTTTGGCCAGCTCAAATATCGAATAGGCAATCTTCCAATTACGTGCATGGCGCTTTACCGACTAGGGTACCGCAGTCCGAAACCATGGATGTGAAAAAGAAAGAAAATAAATATCAACTTTTTTTCGCTACTTTTAGAAAGTTAAAATATGATACATGGTTAGGTAAATAATTAGGTAGGTTGTGTTTGACGTCGCAGCATTACTGCGCTATGAATAATTGGCGACGGTCTGGGACGCACCCCTACAGATGTTCCTGAGACGTGCCACCACAGTTTTGGTCCTTCAAGAAGGGGATAGCTCCCCCGCGGGTATAAATTTTGGCCCCCAGAGGTATAAATTTGATGTGAACATGGAGGATATTGCGGCCACGACATATTTTATGTGCACCAGCCACCATTATTGTACACGACGGTGTTTGGCCAACTCGAGAACCGAACACGTAATCTTTCAATTACGAACTCGGCGCTCTACCAACTGGGGTACCGCGGTCTGGATCTAAGGTTGTAAAAAAGAAATAAAAAGGGTTATATACTAAAGCTGTAATGCAAAATGGTCTAGATATTATGAATTTTTTTCTATTATGAGATTTCCATAATAATTTTCTGATTTTGTCTTGTAATATGCACTATTAATATTCCTTTTCAGTGAAAGAAAGCAGCGAATAGGAGGGCAGAGCTCTGCATGTGTTAATAAGGTGGTGAGTTAGGGTTGGTGAGCGGAGAGAGCAGGGGGCAGAGCCCCCTAGTGTTTTAAATAATTGAAATTATTTAGAAAAGTAAATTGCGTATGACAGTAATTGATGCAGTACAGATATTCATACACAACGAATTAGTGATATTCAGTAATTTTTTCTTTTCTTTTTTTACCATGTTTTTATTAACTCTTATTCTTGTTTGCTTGTTTTTTTTTGTTTGTCCAGTACAAATCTTGCAATCGATTTTTAACTAACTTCCCGATTAGCTAGATATTTGAAACTTTTAGAATAGCTCAGAAAACGATGACAATGCATTTTTTTAATACTTTTAGCCAATTGTTTTGGCTCCCCGCTGTCTTCATTAGTGTTTATATGATTCAACAGAAAATTTATTTAACTAACTTTCTGACTAGCTAGACATTTGATACTGTTAGAATAGCTCAGAACACAAAGACAATGCATTTTATTAATACTTTGAGCCAATTGTTTTGGGTCCCTGCTGCCTTCGGTAGCATTTATATGATTTAACAATCATATAATTTCTCGATTAGCTAGATATTTGAATCTTTAAGTATAACTTATAAAACAATGACATTTTTTAACACGTTTACACCGGCGTGTGACAGCTACAGTCAGCAGAAAAATATCTGAGCACTAGCAATAATGCCTGCCAAAAAAAGTACACTTAATATTGCTTTGTTAAATAAATCCCTGTCAAGTCATGTTCTTAGTCAGTCTGAGAACAAAATTCGACAAATATTTATTGAACAAAACAGTTTTAAGTGTACTTTTTTATATATAGGAATTATTGGCTAGTGCTCGGATACTTTTGAGTAGTCTATGTAAACAAAATGTGCCAGCATGAACGTGTTAAATACTTTTAGCCAATTGTTTCGTGTCCCCGCTGCCTTCGGTAGCGTTTATATGATTTAACAATCATATAACTTCCCGACTAGCTAGGCATTTGAAACTTTTAGAATGGCTCAGAACACGATGATGATGCATTTTTTAAATAGTTTTAGCCAATTGTTTCGGGTCCCCGCTGCTTTCGGTGGAGTTTATATGATTCAACAGAAAATTTAAAAACATGCTATATAAAAAGTTCTTTCTATTTTGTAATTATTTATTTTTTATTATAATGCTCGTGAAGTGAGCATACATCTGAATATTAACCACTGCAACGGTGGCGTGTCCGGAGGGGGGGGGGGGGAGACTGGTGGACTGCAGCCCTTCCTGAAATTTTATGTATGTATAAAATAAAGGCAATAAGCTGATGGGATATCCTTATAGCGCTTTTTACATAATACTATGCATTGGATTGCCCTTCAGTGCAAATATTGAAGTTGCATTCATAATGAATATGATTTTAATAATTTTCGTTATAAGTATTGAAAAATACATATTGAACATTATAAACAAATAAATAATAATTTTAATCAAACTTACCTGATGGACTGTAAGATGAACTCCGACTAGAGTAAGTAATTCTCTGAACAACCATAGCCCATGTGTTTACTTAACAATGAAATTTAGAAAATTCAGGACTAAAAAATATTTAATCACAGAATTAGACTATTTTCCTTAGTAATATTTACATAGAAGGATAAGCTAATACATGGCCTTATGACAAAAAAGGACAGTGCACAAGATTATCCCACCAGTATTAAAAAATAGTTTTTAGAAAAAAATATTTATATCTAATCCTTTTGAATAATCAGAGGAAAAATATGAAAATGTTTAATACAAAGTTGTATCATGGTCTGTTAGTAGTATATCAGAGTATTTCTGAAATTTAAATAAATTATTCTGTTATTTATACACTATTATCCACATTTAAAATGGTTATAAGTTATACACTGATATATAAAATAGTAATGTCTAAAAAATTATTGCGATCCTCAAAGTCACAAATAAACAAAAACAAAAACCCACTGAATTTTTCGAATTTTCCGTCGAATATTGTTCGATTCGTGTATTCTTGTTTCCTATTGGTTTATCATTCATCGCAATCGATAATTCTTGCAAGTTGACGTCACCGCCTGCAAGCGTTCCAAATGTATGACTATTTGGAAACCACTTGCAAAATTTACGTCATCGAAGTTGCAAGCGGTTCATTTGCAAGCGTTCCGTTTGTATGTACCCCTTATTCTGTGCCTGTGGAGCTCTCTCCGAAAAGGCGTCGGGTCGTTACCGTTGCGGCGGGACTTCGTTCCTTGAGACCACTTCGGTGGGCCGTATGGGGTCCAACAGACACTGGGCCGGCTGGGAGAGCAGCTTTGCAGCGATTACACTCATACCCTGTTCATACTTCGTAGATGCCCACATTTTAATTCATTCCGGAGGGGTTTTTTATAGATCCGCCTTTATTTCCGCACCACTTTATTTATAGAAAAGTTTTCTCCAATATATAACTTTGATATAATAACAAAAAAGTACTTAAAAAAATTAATTAAATAAAAATAAGTGGTTCGAAGTGAAGGCAGGGCTAAGAATACTCCGGACTAGATTAAAATGTTAGCATCTATGATACTTGCCAACCGAAAGCGGAATAGTGTTAGTCCCGACCTTTTTGTACAATATTTAATTTTTAGAGTAATTCCCTTCAAGTATATTTACAATTAAATAAGAAGAAAAGTACTCTAAACAAAGACTGGTGTGGAAAAAAATAGGCGGAAAGAGGCGTGACTTGCAATCTTCCGGGTTATATTGCATAGATGCCAACATTTTAATTTATTCCGGAGTATTTTAATCCCCGCCTTTATTTTTATGCTATTTATTTTTTAAGAGTAATTTTTTCTTATTTTAACGAAGTTATATATTGGGGGAAAAAATTCTATTAATGCATAATAAAGGCGGGGCTAAAAATACTCCGGATAATTTAAAATATTGGCAAGTATGCGTGCTGAAAATGAAGTAATTTGATGTCAATGGAAGATGGGAGAAGTATCCCGTTAAAACAAAAATTTTATATTTATCAATGTTTATATTATATTATATTATATTATATTATATTAATTTGTTAATTTGTTAATTTTTGTAATTAATAAATGAGTGAAAATCGAATTTTTATTAATACATTAGCCTATTTCTAGGAAAACATTGCTAAACCATTTTTTAAGGAGATCGTTTGATTCCTCCCATCACTTTTAAATTTCTACACACCTGCGAAATATATTTATGCAGAACAACAATATAGTAAATGCATATCCTCAATACTCCAATGATACTAAACAATTTATAATATAGTATTTCATATTTATTAGTTTCTTTTCTTTTAATATAGGATTGCTATATTTACAGGGGTCATAGCGTCCTTCTTTTTTCATACTACTGTCTTCTTATTACTTGTTCTCCTTCATTTAATCGTAGAAATTTTATTAATTTCTGCAATTAAATAAAGTAAAAAATATTATTGTAAAAGAAATAGCGACATGGAAAGAAGTAGGAGGCTATGACCCCTGTACATATTCTCGACTTAACAACACTCATTGACCCAATACATTATTATTTAAAAAATTGACGTTTTGTACGAAATTAAAAGCCTAGGTACAAAAAGTAGTCCATTGGTCTTAGCCCCTACACGAACAACAAACGAAATTAAACAAAATTAATTATTTTTTTAAATTAATTTTTTTGTCTATGAAATTAATAATTATATATGCTACCGTCTTCAACTGTTACATTTTTTTATATTGGTATTTTATTTTATTATTTATTTATTTTTATTTTTTAAAAAGTTATACGCTTTTGTAATAGTTTCCTATTATTAAATAAGGCAGAAAATGCTTTAAAAAATATCGATATTAAAAAATGGTAGCACTTGACAACCATGATATAGTTATTTTTATAAATTAATTTCTAAACACAAATTGTTGAGCCCTTAAGAATGACTGTTGTGAATACTAATATTTATAAAAAGCGATCACACTATTTTGCGATCTTAGAAACACTATAGCAAACTATTACTAATGATTACAGTTAAAAAGATTTCAATTTCGATATGGGGAGAATATACGCCAGTACGCAGACAAATTTGCTTTCCTTATTTTTTGTATTTAGTACTTTTCTATCAAACTTACTAAGCATCAGAAACTACTGTTAAAATATGATAAAAACATTTCGTACAGAAATACTGGGGGCAAAAAGAATGAGACTTTTTTAATCCTGTAATTGTAACGAACAAATATATAAACCTCAATAAATTGGAAAATTATTTTCTGAATAAGTTTCAATTAAATGCTATTTATTTTATTATTATGATTATTATTTTTGCAATTATACTTTTCATTGTAAACGGTCAAAACACATTAGTAATTTTTTCAAACAAAATGTATTCTTTTTTAATGAGAAATTTATTTAAAGGAAAATATTTCTAAAGAAAGAAAATGAGTAAGACATGTGAAAAATAAATAAATATATATGTTACCGATAAAGCTCGAAATTCGTTAATGTGCAGATTACCTAGCTAATCTGCAGATTAACTAAAATGACCCGTTAAAATGCGATAATCTGCACATTAGCAGTTTCTGTATCGTTAAATTTCAAATGCTTGTTTCAAGCCTTAGTTTTCTTACATTCACTATAACGTCAAACAGCCATGTGATACAGATACGCGAATCGCGGATGACCTTTAAACATAAACTAAAACTTTTACCCTTTCCGCTATGCTATAATGATAAACGGCAAACGCAAAATGTGGAAGATCGAAGCCATGATTAGGTTTATAATTATGACTAACACAAAATTTAAAGTAACAAGTAAGTTATAATTGTTTTAATTTTGATTTTATTTCTATCTTTTTTAATTCTGTCAATATAAGTTTGATAAGGGTCTGCATTTTATTAATGAAATCTAATCTTAATTAAAAGCTGTCTCTCGCGAACTCCATTTTGAATTAAGAATATTAAATTTATATTACAGTAATTATTTCCTTCCGAACTAAAACTATTAAACCATAACTTTTTAAAACGTATTTATTTTTAAATTGATTTAAATTACTATTACTTACTTGGGGAAAAAAAAAAGGAAAAAAAGATGTATTAATTTTTAGCTTTGAAAAATATTATGGCATTTTATAAATACTTAATATAAAATTTTTGTGCATTTTTTAGCATTTCATTACATTTTTTTTTTTTTTTTTTTCTCTAAGTTTCAAGTTTCCTTTATATATTTTATATATCATGTTTATAATTTTATTTATTTATTTATTTTTTAATTTTGTTTGCTTTTTCAGATAATTTCGCTGTAGTTTATCACATAAAAAGTGTTAACAAAGGTTTTTTTTTTTTTTTTTTTTTGTAAAATTAATATATTTGCTAAACTTGTACAGATATATCTATGCAACAAAATATAGTTTAATAAAGCATTGGAAAACTGTCATTTTAATTTTCATGCGTTCCAAAAAATATTAAAGCAGTTTTAATTATTTGAAGTACTTCTTAAGTAATGCTTCTGATTTATCTAATTTAATATTTCTTTAGCAAATTAAAAATTGGTGCTTTTTTTTTTTTTTTGTGTGTGTGTGTGTAATAGTTGTAATAGTAATAATTGTTAATAAAACATTTTTTAAAAATTTAAATGGTTAAATATTTTTATTTTGAAAAGAAATCGTTACTGTATTACAATTCTAACATTCATTTATAAAATGGAATTTTTTGAAAGCTATTAAAGATTAGACCTATTAATATTTCATATTAAAAATACATAACATCTTCAAACTTACATTGACAGAATAAAAAAGATGAAATAAATAAAAACAAATTAAAACAAATATAACTTTAAAAGATACAAAAATTAAAACACATACAGATTAAAATAAGTAAAGAAAGAAAAAAAGAAAATACAACACAGCGCGCTGTAAAATTACAACACCAGATATCTTATTTTCACTTTAACAAGTGCCTAGTAGGCAATGTGCAGATTATCTATGTAATTCGCAGATTACCTAAGTAATTTGAGAAATGAAACAATTTTCCTCACTTTAAACGGATGACCCTAGTTAATCTGCAGATTAACTGATTTATGCACTTTAGCGGATATATATATATATATATATATATATATACACATCTTACACCTTCAGCGATGTCATATCGAAATATACCCTTAAGAAATGAAAGCATCTTTTCATAAATTTCAAAACGATATATTTTTTTAGAATTCCAGTAATTAAAAAAATTTTAAGTCATACTGGATACTAAATTTTGATTCAAAGTTTTATACCAGAATACTTTTAAGAATTTCTTTATATAAATCTTTTAATAAACTACAAGAGGTATGTTTGAAGACACCTGGTATTTTGATTAAATAAACAGCTACCGCTGAATGCAGGTCGCTGGTTATCTATGATGAAAATATGTCTCATTTATTGTTTAACCACATTTCGCGCAACCACAGACGTTGCGGTTGCTTGCTAGCTCGACGAGTTCAGTGCTAAAATAGGGGTGATAATCTTTGCGGCTGGGAGAAAAAGGAACTTTTAAAATTACATTTGTTTTCGATTTGCCAAAGTTAAATCTCTTTATTATGATTTATTTCATGTACGTTTAGTTTAGGTGGCTGTGTTTAGTAATCCAATATATTTTTTATTAAGATAAATGATTCATTTACTTATTTTTTATAAGAGAAATGAATATTCAAAATATATATTTAAAGATCAAAATAAAAACAGTGACTACTTTATGATTTTAATAGCTTATTAAATACAGTATATTTCTGAATTATATAATAACATCTGAAACAATTTATATAATAAAAATATTGGGATTCTATTAATTCTCTTAAAATAAAAAAAAGAAATTATAAACACAATTTTATGAACGACTTTTCTCAGAATATAAAAATATTAGTAAATTATAAAAATAACGATATGAATACTTTTTCATATATAATATAAAGTGCTTAAATATTTCAGAATACAAAAAGTTGATAGAAATCGCATAAAAATAACGATATGAATATTTTTCAGGCAAAATATAAAGTGTTTAAATTTTTCAGAAAACAAAAAATTGTTAGAAATCGCTTTTAAAAGAAAAGTGGAATTAAAAAATGAACCTATAAATTCTGTTAATATTTCAGAAAATTGTTTTTTAAATGTGTATAACTTTCAAACGTTAAATAAATAAATAAATTGTAGCTTTAAAGAAAAAAAAATCTAAAATTTACATAAAATTTCATCATTAAAACATAAAAGTATTCCTTGCAATTAACATGTTAATGAAACCTCAGGTTAATTTACAAATATATTCAGAATCTATACAGGGTGTTTATAAAGTCCCGGACCCATTTTGATGTTTAATAACTCATAAAATAATGAAGATATAAACAAACTTATGGCATTTATTGATGGAATAACTCATATATTTTCTTTTCAGGTTTGAATATTTTTACTTTTGTAAATATTGTCTGCGCGTGTGGTTAATTTCAGGATAATTTCATTTTCCAGTCTAAATATCTGTACTTTTCTAAATATCGTCTGCTTATTAATTGCATTTTTCTCTCTTTTGTTTTTGGCAACTATTGCAATGTTATGTTTACTTTTGATGTGTTTGTTCTATGTAGTACTTTTGTATGTGATGTTTTATTCGAGCGGCAGTCGAATAATTACCTAAAACTCAGAATTACAACCGCAATAGCCTCTGTGGATGGCGACATGCTTGCCACTACCTGGTGTGAAATTGACTACCGACTTGATATTCTCCGTGCGGCGAAGGGGGCACACGTGGAAGTTCATTGACAAGGGTCATGAAACATTTTGAGTCTATCTAACCATTTATGTTATTAATTTTAATCTATCTTTATTATTTTATGAGTTATTAAACATCAAAATGGATCCGGGACTTTATAAACACCCTGTATTTAAACAAAAATAATGTAAAATTGCGGAGAGGGGGGGGGGTAAAAAGTTAGTTGATTTGAAAAAAAAAATTAACTTTTCAAACAATTAGAATTTTGAATTTTAATTAAAAATTATTTAAATATATTGTGCTTGCTGTTGTTTTATTTCACTGCAAATATATATGCATAATTTCAAAACTTAAACACGCGGTATGCAAAAGAGCTTTATATTCAGATCTACCAAATGCTTTTGGTTTTTAATGCTACGTTTTTTATGTAAAAAATTTGAATCTTAATTAAATCTTAAAAATCTGCTTTAAAAATGTATAAAAAATTCATATGATCAAAAATTAAAAAATAGTAAGAAATAAATAAAATAACACAAAAAAGTTAAACTATCAATAGTCTTCATCGGTTTCGGAAGCAGTTTCTGTGTCACTGTCACTGTCTAGTGCAATGCATAGAGGCTCACAAATTTCGTCTAAAATTGCATCTTTTTGACGGTAATTATTTTCTAAATTTTCGGCATGTTCGCAATATGTTTTCCAGTTTCCTATGGATACACTGTTAATAGCATCATTGGTGAATTAAAAAAGTTTATCCATATTTAAATCGCTGGAAGGATTTCTATTCCGAACACATTTTTTAAATTCACACTACTCATATTCAATCGCATTAATGTCGCAATGATATGGTGGAAGGCGCAATGCGGTGAATCCATTTTCAGCTAAAATGGAATCAAACCGATAGGATTTTTCTTTGGGCGCGTGCATTTTCGCAAGCTCTAAAAGTTCAATTTTTAAGTAGTCTGGAGAATACGGAATAGGATTTTTATTGAGCCAATCTAATATAGATTTCTTCGTGCTGTTTGCATTCGGCGCTTTGTTTATTTGCACTGAATGGTAAGGTGCGTTGTCTATAATTACTACAGCATTTTTGGGTAAATTGGGAATTAATTTTTCGGCAGTCCATTTTTCAAAAATATGCGCATTCGTTTGACCATGATAATCACCTGTCGTCGTATTCGTTTTGTAAATTAAGGTTGTTTTGGGCAAAAATCACATCTCCCCTCCTGCGCAAAGAACAACAATGCGCCTCGAAGCATTTCCTGTTTCAAAAATACCGTCCGTTTCACTGGATTGCCAGCATTTCTTGAAAGTTAAATTTGAATCAACCCATGTTTCGTCAATATAGACGATAGGTCTCTCTTCCTCTCGAAACTTTTTTATTTTTCTTAGATACTGTATTCGTTTTAAAACAATATCTTCTCGCTCAATTAAAATTTTTCTTTTATTTTGGCATTTTTTCCATCTGAAACCAATTTTCCTTAAAATTTGTCTTAGGTACTCCCTTCCCCATGGAAAATTAGTTTTTGTTTTCAACACTGGTAGCAATTTGGATAAAGTTGGAACTTTTTTTTCTTTTATATAAAAAATCTTGCACTGTCCGTCTAATAACATCACGATCGAATGTATCGAGCGCAGTTTTACTTAGTATGTCCCTCTTCATCTTTTTCTTTGGTGAACTAAATACAGGTTCATGTTCATCATTTTGTTCACTTGATTCTCGACGAATTTTTTTAATAGTGGTTAAACAAACACCTGCAATTTTACTCGCACGCTTTGTTGGGTGTGAAACAGGAATTAAAACTTCTCCATTTTCAGCTTCTTGTTCACAAAATTTATTTACGTTATTAAAATAGCCTTGGAATCACTACGAAAGGGTTTTGTACGCTTCGTACTAGTACTAGCCATTATAATCTTGAAATTACGGGAAACTAAATGCGCGCCGAAAAGAAAAATTAAAGCGATAAGCGAACGCAAATTGTCAACTTGTTTATTCTTCCCATCCTGTCGGTGAACTTAACACCCCTTGAAGAGTTTAGAACAGTCCACTCTGCTAGGCGTACGATACGTGGTCGTATAATACGTTTGTTTCGTGTCAAATACAGCTTTCTGTCTCTTTAAACTTTCAACTATTCGGTGTGAAATTCTAATGTCATTCTGTTAAAAATTCTGTTAAAAATTTCAATTTAATTTTTTCGATTGATTTTTTAAGAAATCGATTTATGGTAATTACTTACAAGTCAATATATATATATATATCGGAAAATATGTGCATTATGAGGTCTTATTGTACCAACAAATTCAAAAATGTGATGGAAGACCTCATACGAAGTATACATCAGTATCAACCTTGCCCAGTCTCAAGCCGTACTCAAGTTACTCTAAACAGAATCAAAAAGATAAAAATTTTACAAAAATCTTATTTCTGAAGTTTTTTAACATCTACACAAAAAGAAAAAAAAAAAAAAAAAAAAAAAAAAAAATACTAATATAGAGAAAGCAGGAAAAATTCCACAATTATGATTAAACATCTATTTTTAATTAAGAGTTATAAGCGTAGAAATAGAGAAAAAATGCAAAAATAATTATCTGCCCAAATATTTAATCGAAAATTGCGCAAAACCTTTTTATGCAACTAAAATTTACCATAAAAGCCCTCATTCCAATTACTTTCGTATAAACTTACAAAACCACATCTATTGGCTAGTTCAGGAGAAATTTAGCTGTTTGTTTGTTATGCATCATTTGTCATAGTTGCCAGCACATACTTGCCAACATCTTAATTAATATTCCGTAGTGTTGTTAGTCCTGCCCTTTTTTTCACACCAGTAAAATTTTAGAGTAAGAGTCTGCAAATACAATTACGATTAAAGAAGAGGAAAAATAGTCTAAAAAGATACTGGTGTGAAAAAAAATGCGGCGCTAACAATACTACGGAATATTAATTAGTATGTTGGCAAGTATGCCAGCATTTAAATTTATTCCAGAGCATTTTTAGCCCCGCCCTCATTTCGCGCCAATTTATGTTTAAAATAATTTTATCCAATACCTACGCTAAAACAAGAAAAATGTACTTTTTAAATAAAAGTGGTATGAAATAAAGACGGCGCTAAAAATATTCCGGAATAAATTGAAATTTTGACAACTCTACGGTTGGTTTCATATTTCCAAAAATTGAAACTCCGCTTATAATAATTTGAAACTTCTCTTAACACTTTCGCCACCGCTGACGTATATTCGCGTCATTTGAAAATCTGAAACTGCACCAGTGGGCGTTTCTTTTGCAATTTGTATATTATTAAAAATGTACACAATATTCATATTTGTACAATCAATATACTGGAAATACGAATACTTTGATTAGAGAGAGTATGCGATTACAATGCATATCCATTTTTAATATAAATGTGAATACAGAAAATTTTGTTCTGAAAAATTGTAGCTTATGAAAATAACTCCCACAGGCGGACCTTACTGTCAAAAAGACAAAACATGCGGTAACACTTTTGCAACCGCGTGTTTTTGTCTTTTTGACAGTATGCTCCGCCTGTGGGCGTTATTCTTGGTGGTTACATTGTTATAAATCAATGTTTTCTGTATTCATATTTATGATATGAATGAATGAATATACATTGCAATTGTACTCTTTCTAATGAAAGCGTTTGAATTAAACATTGAATTAAGTGCATTGTTTGAATTAAGTGCATTGATTGTACTGTCGGCAAAAAAATAAAAAAGCCACCCACCCCTCCCCACACCTAATATCGCTCTAAATTATCTTAAAAACATGCGATTGGTATCAATCGATCTGTAATAACGTCTAATTTATAATGGTAGAGTTAGATTTTGCTTAAGGGGTTATTTACATATTATAACAGGCATCATTTTTTTTTTTTTCCAATGGCAACCCGTATTCTTGACCTCATATTCATATTTCTGAGATCAAGGCAGTCGGAAAATATACCTATTTATATACTTTAAATGAATTCTAGATAGAAATGCAAGCGAAAATGTATTAGGGGTCCGTCTATACATTTAGAAAAAAAAAAAAATCATGTTTCATCACAGAATTGACATTATGTGTTAAGTTTCACTCGGTAAAAAAAGTACAGAAATATTAATCTTCTATAATAATAAAAGAAGATGTTTGTCTGTCTGTGCATCTATACGTTCAGCCCCTACTGAACGCAGAAGTACAAAATTTGACATACGGGTGCTCAGAAGCCTTCCCGAGTTGATAGTGAAAACAGAATTTTAAAATTTTAATTAGTTCCGGAGATATTAATTAAAACGTCGACTAATGCCTAATTAAAAAGCGAGCGGATCGTAATTTTCGCCCTTCAGCGTGTTTCTCAAAAGAGAAAGCAGAGAGACAAAAATTTCGCGGGTTTTTCTAAAGCGATCACTGCCGATCTGTTGGAAATATCGAAAATACACCTGTACCACGAGAAAGAGCATTTATTACCGATTCTTACGGTACATTTTTTTTTTTTTTTTTTTTTTTTTTTTTAAATACGGATTTTCTATACTTTTAAAAAAAGTTTTAAAAAGGGTCGACAATTTCTCTTTTTCTCGAATGTCTTTTTTGAAACGCCCTGTACGACCGAGTAACTATTCCATTTCTAACAACTGGTATATTTGGAAAGGACATTTAATCCTCTTTCGAACCATATAAACATTTTTACAAAATACGGATTAGCGATCCATATTTTTAGATTTTACGAAACATCGATTTTTTCACAAAACATTTTATAACTCAAAAGCGTTTAGAGATATTTCATTTTTTTTTTTTTTTGTATATAGATCTCGCTTCAACAATTGAATACCCAAAAGATTGAGAGAAAATTTCAAAAACTGAATGGTTATAATTTTTTTAATTTTCAGTATTGCGGCAGTTTTCGATGAAATTCTGAATCGACGTTTCTGAAACTCTTGCAACTGACCTTGACAGAGAAGAGAGAAAAAGATTCTTCAGTGCCAGGCGCTAGAGGTCGGGACAAATTGCTTTTGGTTTATACTGGAAATAAAAAAAGCAGTTTTTGAATTTTTTCAATTTAAAATCGATCAAAAGCAGAACTTTGAAATTGCCCGTCATTATGGCTCACCTGTATGCAGTTAAAAAATCTGAAGTATAGCTTTAAAAATAAAATAAATAGACATATTATATTTATTTAAATTCATTTTTATTTCATCTGTTAATGACACCATTCACCAATTTCATCTGTTAATGAGTTACTTTTAACAGAATAATATTGATTTTTTTTCCTTTTTTTTTTTTTTTTTTTTTTTTTTTTTTTTATGAATTCGGTTGTGAAAGAGCAGTTTTGGAATTCTTAAATTTTAGATGGATTTCAATAGAAATCGTTAATCGCCCTTGATAGATTAGCCATTTTGAGTCTAAAATATATCATAGATATTCATTATTGTAATACACAATACATCATTCAAAAGATATTTTAAAGTATTTTTATTGCAGGCTATTAAAATGATATAAGCCGTTCAAATTCTGTACGAAACTTTCGGAGAAAACTACGGAAAAACCAGAAAATTTTTATTCTTTTATATTTTACAGAGTTTCAAATTCAGATTTTTCGCTCTCATTTCGTACTAATAATTTTTAACGATATATAGCCCGGAATTAAGCAAGTTTTGGAGAAAACCGCAGATAGGTCAGACACAAATCTTTTTTAAAAATGTTATACGGCGCCGCAGGCGCCACCGAGCGGGACTTAGCTAAAGTCAGAAATTTGAAAGATCATAACATGGTGAGCGAACAGGCTGTTTCAGATATTGAAAAGGGAAGAGGGCGCCGAAGGCGCTACCGCACGGGAATTTACTGCGCTTTCAATAAGCTATTTTCACGATATATCGATAAGCTGTTATTAGACCTGAAACGGGAAAAAGGCGCCGCAGAGCGGGGTTTTCGTAAAGTCGGATTTTTCAGGGATCGCGAACCAGCTGGTCGCCGAAGGCGGCTAGTTATAAAATAAAAAACGAAACTGATTTACAAAATGTATTGCCTTCACTAATAAAGTAAAAAATTATAAGTGGTTTATATTTAGTAAACGTAGATTAGTTTAATGCGTCACTTTATACGTAAAAAATTATATAAGCTTGAATCATATGAACATTTCAATTTACAAAAACCTAGTTAGCAAGATAAAAGAACAAAAGTGATAATGATAATAATAGTATTAATAATAGGGGTAAAAAGGAAAAAAAAGTGTTTAATATTTAAGAAGAAAAAAAATCTACTTTTGTTGGGTATATTTTTATTTTATGCAGTAAGACCCGCATGAAAGTGCTACTATAAAGTTTTACATTTAATTTGAGGCGTACAAACCTACAACATACAATATACAAAAATATAGATAACAAGATTTAAACTGAAATCTGAGAAAGGATATTTAAAATTCAATGAAAAGAAGATATGGTTCAAAAACATTCCTATTTTGGGTAATAGGTTACGCCTTCATACGTTTCTCTAAAACATCAAATTATTTAACAAAATTCGTGATTAACACTTTCGAGACCGCATGCTTTTGTATTTTTGACAGTAAGGTCCGCCTGTGGGCGTTAATCTTCGAAGTTACAATAATTCAGAACAAAATTTTCTGTAATCACATTTATATTAAAAATAGATATATATTATAATTATGTACTTTCTAATCAAAGTAGTTGTAGCCATTTTATATTTCATTGTAAAAATAGGAATTTTGGTTATATACTTAAGATAATGCATAAAAATTTCGAAAGAAACACCAATTGGCGGAGTTACAGATTTTGAAATGTCATGAACCTACGTCAGCGGTCACGAAAGTGTTAAATAACTGAAATTTTGTCATCAACAATCAAACAGGCAACTTTCACTCGTTTATACGTTCTAGAGTCCTATAAAGACTCAAAGAAACTAAAATTAAGGAAACAAGAAATATTTTTTAAAGTAAAGTATTGTTTCAGAAAAATCCAGAGGGTGGGGTCTATTATCCTTTTGGAATGCAATCGAAATTTCCCGCTTGGAATGCATTAATCTTACAAAAATAGACTAATGTGTGTAGTAAACATCGAAACCTTACTTAGAAGACAGTAAAAAACTAAACAAAACAACAAAATTAAATGAAATAAAAATTTTCAGTGTTAGACTGCATTTTCATAAATTAGTCTAATAAAGTCCCATATAAAACGATTTCCTATTGCCCAGAACGAATATCCGCCGTTATATACTTATATAGTCGTCTACTGTACTTGAAATCTTAATTTTAAATGTGTAAGATCTATATTTTTTAAATTACAAGACATATTACATAGTTTTAAATTGTTTTCCCATAATAAATGTGAATTTTACGCCGTGATTGGAATAATAGAAAATAAATAATATTGCGCTTTGTTTCAATAATATATTTAATAAAAATAAAAAAATAAATAAATAAAAAAAATCTTTGACTGTTTGATTTTGTTTAAAAAACATTACATAAAAAAAAAAAAAAATTATGTTAAGTCATGAGATAAAATTTAAATAACGTTAGCTTACAAACGGTACAGTAAACAAATGCGAAAATGTCACAACAAAATTAAAACAGAAAATTCTTTTGAAAAAACCTTATAAAAATTATTAAATGTTAATTATAATAGTTAAAAAAAAAGAAAAAAAAAAAAAGCTTATTCACTGCGTATTCTTTCAAACGATAATCCTCGCCTTACCGCGTTTCCTAAATCATGATATTTAACTTGAGGTGTACGAGCCCTACAATATTCAAGTAAAAATAAAAGGGATAACTGAGTTAAATAGAATTTTAGGAGTGAGACACTGGGAAAAGTTATGTAACATTTAAGAAGAAAGACTTGGTGTTTGAGGATCGGGTATATTCCTTTTTGCAACGACAGCCACGCCTTTACAAAATTTTCTAAAACTTTAGATTATAAAACAAAATTTTTTTACATATTTGCGATTAAATCACTTAAATTTTGTCTTCAGCATGCGATGCATTAAATGTCATTGATATTTATGCATACCAGCGTCATCCACAGAGTCAAATACGAATATGCGAACTAATTTTTTTTAATATTGTTTCCGCAATAGTGAGGCGGAGCTTCTTCTTTTTTTTTTTTTTTTTTTTGAATTCTTTCACAATCTCTCATCTGCATTGCGATAATTTTATAAAAATTAGCCAATTTATATAAAAAACGTCGAAATGTTGCTTAGTAAGCAATTAGAATAATGCAAATTATAACAACTGACGGCCCCCTGACAGCGCTAAAAAATGAAATATCACTGTAACTCAAAAAATAATGTTAGGAACGAGCTGTAAATTTGGAAACCCATGTTTTTGATGATGCCCGTTCTATTCATGGAAAAATTAGCATAGGTCATAATTCATAAATTTTTGAAATATGAAATTATGAATAATTTTTATTGTTCAAAAAAAATTTTTTTTTTTTTTTTTTTTTTTTCAAAAATATGCAAAAATATATGTTTGGGTCACTTCATTTTATCGTATAGAAAAACAGAATTTGAATATCATACTTATTTTGGAACATATGAATTAATGTTTGTCACATTCATTTAACATTAGTAGCCTCATGTTTTGACAGCTTATAACTATATGAAAAATTCACCAAAATGTATGAACTATACCATTTTTCGCGATGATTTGATCCAAAGAATTCAAATAAATTATAAAAAATGGGAGTTACTATTGAGAAAAAGGAAGTTGATGCCAGTTTTAATATGTAGACAACCCCTTAAGCAAAATTTAACTATACCATTATAAACAAGACGTTATTACAAATCAATTGGTACCAAACACATGTTTCTGCGACAACTTATGGCGAAATTAGGTGTGTGTGTGTGTGTGGGGGGGGGGGGGGTTGGCCTTTTTTTTCCGATTGCACAAATGTAAATATTCGGTCTGTTGTTAAGAAATAATGTAATATATGTGACCTGAAGAAACGCCGACTGGCGGAGTTACAGACTTTCAAATGACGTAAATTCACGTCAGCGGTCGCGAAAGTGTTAACAACTTCAGGGGGTAGTACTCTCCGCTCTTTTTTCAGGGCATTCTCAAAAATTAGAAATTTTAGCGTTTTGTAACCGCTAATTTTATGCAGAAATTTTTTTAAATACATTTATAGTGAGTTCAAGAGATGGATGAATGCCGAGTACCGGGGTCCAAAATAACATGACCCCACCCCTTTAGCATACCAGAAGATAGGTAACAGACTGAAAAACAAGTACCAGATTCTAAGGGGGAAAAAAAGGGGGGGAAACAAGGAACCTACCAGAATACACCTTTGGTCAATGCAATTGAAGGAGAGAGAAACAGACTTCCGTTAAGGATGCACCTGTTCTCCGAAAACTTTCCATAAGATGGTGATTTTTGTCAGAAATTATTAGCATTTTTCATTGTATTCAGTACGGTATTTAACTTATAAATAAGTTCATGGAAATTTGGTACATTTAATTCATTCGCAATGTTATTTAAGATATCATTTAGATCTAAAAGTTGGCCAGGGCAAGCGTTCTGACTTCTCATGGAGGAGGGGGTGGCAATCTCGACATAGGTAAATTCGGATTGGTCGGGAAGCATGGTTAGAGTGTGGCGCTTAGAGAAGTTAGATTTAAAAAATTTGGAGTTATTTTTGTTTTCCGGAAAATTTGGACAACCGCGATAATTTGCGAGGTGTTCACCCCCATAGTTACAGCATTTAGGATTTTCTAGTTTTTCCTGACTGAGATGAATATCTTCTGTAAGGTGTTCTCCACTGTATTTGATGCATTTTGGCTTCAAGTGGCAATTTTTTGCCGAGTGAAAATACAACTGTCATTTAAAGCATTGTTGGGTTTTAGATGGATTTTTGTAATTTTCTGCGTTTACTCTGTAAATTAGCAATTACTCTGTAAATTTTAAAACTTTATATGCTGTTGGTGTACATATATGCCAGTGATATTTATAGAATGAATTAAGAATAAAATGGGAATAATTTAATGATGAATATGTAAATTCATTTTATTAAATAATATAACGTTTTAGGGGAATGGCAGAAGGCGGGGCTTACTGATCAAAAAAAAGAAAATACCCGAAGACAATGTGTTAATTTATTCCGTAATAGTTTTAGACTCGTTTTTATTTTACGCCACTTTATTTATTGCAGAATTTTCTCCAATGTATAAATAAAATGATAAAAAATTACTCCTGAAAAAAAAATATATAAATAAACAAACAATAATAATAATAATAATAATATATGCCGAGCTACAAATGTTCCAGAATAAATTAAAATGTTGGTAAGTCTGATAGTTTTAACTATAATGCCTAAAGTTCGATAATAATTTCGGGCACTGCAGCCAGCCACTGCACAGTGGCAAGCAGTGATGCCAGATCTGGCGGATTTTTTATTCAATAATCATCAATAATTTTTAATATTAACGCTTGCCTAATCTTTTCGAAGTTTGAGAATCTATTATCAAGGATGGGACACGGGCACAGGACTCATACCAATATCAAAGTAATAAAATTTTCTACTTCTTAAATCGACGATATTATAGGTAGAGAAATTTCTTAAGCAAATACCGGTATGAATTCTGCGCCAGTGTTCCAACCCTCTATTATGTATATCAAATATCGCATATCAAAATTATTGGTGATTAATCAATAAAAAATCCGCCAGATCTGGCAACACTGGTGGGAAGAGCTGCCGTTGAGTTTTGTTTGAAACGTATTTTGATGTTGCTTAACAATAAACTAAGTTTATTGTGAAAGCTTTGTATTTTATAACTTTCATATTCTTTCTGTACATTTCTGCTTCTTATTCTAGAGAATATTCCTTCCCTTTACCCATAAAAAAATAATAATAAAGAGTAGCCTGAAGGTAGATGGAGCTTTTGTAGTATGAGTTCCACCCTCTTTGAGTACAGTGGCTTTTATTATATATATATATATATATATATATATATATATATATAAGTATCGATTAATGATAAACTTTATACCACGAATCTTTTAACTTTGAAAAAAAAAAAAAAAAAAAATTAAAGAAAAATAAAGAAAAAGAGAAAGAAAGCTGTCCACTTGTGTAATATGGATTACTGGAGCGACTTAACTGAGCTAGATTATTGCAACTCGATTCGGTAAATTTTGCATTAAATTTGTCTTGGAAATTTATGGGAGCTGCACTTACCAAATTTGGTGTGTAGGTCGTTTATTTGTATCAAACACCAACTCTGACGGGATTTTTCCAAATAACACCTTTATCCCCCTTTTGGGGGTGGGGGTGGAGCAGAGATAAAAGATAAAACATTTATCCAAGAGTAACTCTGTTCCAAATTATCTCAAGACAACAATTTTGATTGATACGTCGGTGTACCATGCGTACCCAACACGATTTATAAAAGGATTTCGTGAAATGTACGCCCTACAGCTATTTGGGGTCACGACGGCAAAAGACACTTTTCGATCGGTAACTCTATTCCAAATTATCTCAGGAAGACGATTTTTTGCGACGAGGGTTGTTTAGGTGTGCCTCCGCCTTTCACCTTTGGCGAAAGTAGGGCGTCAAAAGCACGTCTGCAAACGTAACTCTGTTCTAAATTAACTCAGGAAGGAATTATTTTGGTGTGTGATTTGGTTATGCATATCCAACATACGCTATAAAAGGATTTCACGAAATTTTCCTTCTACCCCGTTTAAAAGCGTTTGGTCTTTGATGTGTGAGTTAGTCCTATAATCATACATAGCTCTATAAAAGAATTTTGTGGAATTTTCCCCTTCTTAAATTTAGGAGTGGGAAGGAAAATAACACGTTTCCTAGTATAACTCTGCTTCGAATAACATCTGGAAGGTGACTTGATGTGTGGATTGGTAATGTGTAAAAACACACATTACAAAGGAATTTTCCGAAATTTTCATATTTCAACCTTTAGGATGAGAGGGGAGGGGGAGCAAAAAACATATTTACAAGAAAAAGACTGCTCTAAATTATCTCAGAGCTCGATTCTTTCTTTTCTAGGTTGATTATGTGTACCCAACACACGTTATAGAAGGATTTTACGAAATATTTCTTCTTTAGGGCGACCAGGACGAAGGAGCAAAAAAGAGGTTCCTGAGAGTAATTCTGTTAAAAATTACCTCAGGAAGAAAATTTCTGGTGTGTTTCTTGGTTGTACTTACTTTCGTGCCTGTAAAATTAAAATGATTAGATAAAGGAGAACATGCTAAGCGCGCTTGTGTATGGCATTACCGCAGGTAGTGGTGTACAAGGGCCCGACATAGTGCAAACGGAGTCATTGCGGACACAACCGAAGTTTGTGTGTAAATACGCTTGTTTCTGCGAGCTTACGGCTGCCGAGGACAGCGGGGATCCAAATGAATTTTCAAAAGAATTGGATCAGTAATTACTTTTTAAATCCCATTACAAAAATAAAATGAAATAAAATAAAATAAAAATAAAAATAAATTAAATCACTCCAATTCTCGCTTCGGGAACCCGCTGCCTACGGCAGCACTTTTTCCACCCGCACTGCATCAGGTCCAGGTTCCCACTGCCCGCAGAAGCATCTTTCCCAGGAACTTCATTTTGGGTATTTATCGAAGACAGGTTGATCTGCTATTATTTAAGAATTGCGATTTTATAGATGATTGTATATCAGCATCTAAAAAATAGTTTTTGAACCATGTATTTTATTTTCTTTGCACTATATTGCGATTTCATTCCAACTAATACAATAATTTTCCCCCAATAAATACTATAAATAAAAAAATAAAAAAAGAAAGAAAGAAAGAAAGAAAAGAAAAAGAAAAGAAAAGCTTTTTCTTTTAAAGAAATTAATTAAAAGTTTAATCCTTTCTACTATATACTACCATTTTTCCCCAATAAATACTATATATATAAAAAGAAAGAAAAAAAAGTTCGCCTTCAAGTGAATGTATTAAATAAAAAATAAATAGCGTAATAGCCGTTGCTAAAATACGCAGACAATTACTGAGAGAATAAATTTATGAAAAATGAAACAATGGAAGCCAATATTTAAAATCGAATGAAAATTAATTGAAAAAATTCAAATTCGAAATTCGAAAAAGTCTCGATGATGTGCACACCTGTAGGTTCCCAGGCACCCATCTGCAAAGTTTCGAAGCTCTGCGATTGGTAGTGTGTTTACCAGAGCGCTGACAAAGAGACAGAGAGACAGACACACATACACACAGTTATCTTTATTTATATGTATTATATCGCATACAAATTTATCTAAATCAAGCTTAAAACAAATTTATTAGATTTCAAAAATTTCGGTTACATTGTAATTTACAATTTACTGTCGCAATTTTAAAGTAGTCACAAATTTATTATTGAAAATTGTGAAGGGTTTGTAATTACAGAATCTACTAGCACGCGTTACCCGTTTCGCTGGTTAGTATATTTAAAGAATTTGCAAAATTATACGTAACTTATTAATATAAAAATTTCCTAAAATCAGAAATTATTTAAAAAAATAATGATAAAGTTATTGAAATTGAAAGAAACATTTTCTGTCCCCCCCCCCCCCCAGCAAAGGGAATAAATTTCGCAAAATTCATCTGTTGTGTGAGTTAGGTACGAAAACCGAGCCACGCATCAAAAATATTATTCCTGAAATAATGTAGAACAAAATTTCAATTGGAAACTTGTTTTTGTTTCTCTCCAACCTGCGATCCAAAATAGGAAAAGAGAGATATTTCGCAAAATATCTGTACACTGCGTATTGGGTGCACATAGAACACCTACTTACCAAAAATCGGTTTTCTAAGATAATTTTGGTTAGAGTTACACTTAAAAACATATTTCTCGCCCCCGCTAACAATCCGACAAATGGAAAAAGGGGAAAATTTGTTAAAATCCTTTTATAATGTGTATTACTATAGCCTCCTTAACTAGATGCCTGTCACGTAGCTCGGAAACTAGGCAACAGTTGAAGCAGTAGACAGCGCCACCTAGTACAGATTATGGGACTTTTTTTATTCAACTGTCACCAATAATTTAAAGAAATGATACATGATATATATAATCGACGTTTCTTCGATTCTATTCGCCTTTTATGTATATCATATCCGACTTTTAAAAATTTTTGGTGGCTGTTGAATAAAAAATTCATACAATCTGTACCAGGTGGCGCTGTCTACCGTTTCAACTGTTGCCTAGTTTCTGAGCAACGCGACAGGCATCTAGTTAAGGAGGCTATGGTATTACACACATAAACAACTCACTCACCATAAAGCAGGTTTCATGAGATAATTTGCAACAGAATTACGCTTTAAAAAGTGTTTTGTACTTCTCTAAAAATTCCAAAACGGAGAAGGGGAGATATTTTGCAAAATTTTTTTATAACGCGTGTTAGTCACACATAGCACAGCCACGCATCAAAAAATCACTTTTCTGAGATAATTTGGAACAGAGCCTACACTTGGTTCTGTGTTTTTTGCCCACTCCGCCATAAAGCTAAGGGGAATATTTTGTAAAAAGTACTTTAGGCACACATGGCCAATTCATACACCAAAAAGTCGCTTTTCTGAGATAATTTAGAAGTGAGCTATAATTGGTAACATGTATATCCTCTCTCCCTCCGCGCCCAAAGAGGGAATGGTGACACTTCACAAAATTCTTTTATAGTGCGCATTTGGTACGCATAGTACACCCACATACCGAAAAGTTGTCTTCCTGATATAATATGGAACAGAGTTACGCTGAAAAAAGTGTTTATTTGTCCCGCACAGGAGGAAAACGGGGTGGGAGAATTTCGCGAAATTACATCATAATTGATATTTAATGCAAATAAACAATCACCACAGCAAAATTTACGAATGCAGCGTCCATAGATTTCCCATGACAAATTTAAAGTTAAAGGGACTCTAGAATTTTCCCCTTTGCAAATGCACCCTCCCTTCCCAAATCGAAATTCACAAAACACTCAGAATCGTTTTTTCGAAATAAGCTCAAGAAGACGCACAGTCAATATGAAATTCTATGTGTCATGTTTGGTAGATTTCTACTGGAAAAACCCCGATTTTGTAAACCCCCCCCCCCCCAAAAAAAAAAAAAAAAAAAAAGATTTTTTTTCCCTTTAAAATTTTAAATTTTAAATTCGACTGTTTTCTTTTTTTTTTTTTTTTTTTCTGAATTATATTTTGTCCTCTTGCTGGTCGAAGACCAAACAGTTAGCATAGCGTAAAAGGAGGAAATAAGAGAATAGCTTTTTTTTTTTTTTTTTTTTTTTTTTTAAGAATCATGTTCTGTATATTATGCAGTCCTCGATCATGACAATGATGGGCCCTTCGGACACGAGAAACTTTGAGGCTCCTCCTTTCACCCATCATTTGTTGCATTAATTTTCAGCTGCATAATTCGGTAAATGAAGGTTAACTGTTGTATTAGTTTCATAAAAAGTATATTTCTACTGACATTATTTTCACCCTGTAAATTTTGTTACCAGTAGGAATATACTTTAAAAAATGTTTGATTAAAATTGATTGACTAAAATTCCAACCAAAATTTATGTTCATATGTTAATTTGATTAAAGTTTATGCGCAAATAATAAAAACGAGAAATATATTATTGCTTTGATTTTGTATGCTAGTGTATAATACGAAACACATTTTATTAAAACGATAACTAACAGGTCTTTTCCTTCACGTTTTGACGATAAAAACTTTATTAAATGGTAAATTACATATATAAAATTTAATGCTTCTTTAAAGGAAATAAATGAACAAATGTTCAGCTAACCAAAAATAAATCCGATAAAGTGAAAACAACAAACGCTGCTTGACATTGACAATATTTAGTGACTGTCTGACATTGAAATAGTTTTCTTTATTGCGAAAACGTCTAGTTTAGCCTTCAACTCTAATGAGTCTTGTTCATGAAAAGCACAGAGAAGAAGAAGAAATGTAGACCGATTTCTTTAGATGGGAATCCACTCGTCGAATCTTAATTTACGAGAGTAATGATATCTCATTAGTACAATATATTTCAGCAATTACTTTTAATTGTAAAGTTATCCATTAGAAATATATATATATATATATATATTAATAATAAAATAAAGTAATTAACAATAAATCTATATATTAATTTTAAATGTGTTTTTGTCTGTCTCCACTAAATTGAGCGAACGGCTAAGTGTAAAAATTTGGTTGAGGTATCTAAAAAAAGGACTTGGTCTGTAGATGTGTTATGAAAAGAGAAAAATAAAAAAAGTCGAACGGTTCCCCCCCCCGTGGGGGGTAGGGGTTAAACACACGCTGGCGAGCATAACTCAGCTCCAAATTATTACACGGTGAAGAAATTGTACATGGGGGGACTACACTCGAATACTAAAAAATCATTATCTCCGATTTTGGAATTTTCAATTTTAAAGGGGGGGAAAAGGGGGTAAGTAGATTTTAAGGGGGGGAAATTAGTTTGAGAGGGAAATCCGTTCTAGAACCACACATGTAGCACCTCATTTTAAAGGTGTTGTAATTTCATGTTGATTGAGGATGTTTGTATACAATATAGGGCGCCCCCTGGTGGTGAAAAATGGAACTAGGTGATTTTGTAGTAGGCCCTATCATGTTGCACCTTATTTTAAAGGTCTTGGTATTTCCTGACCGTTGGTAATGTTCATACAGAACACACATTGCCCCCTGGTGGTGGAAAGTGCAACTAAAGGATTTTGCAGTTGACACCTCCACGTCACACCTTATTTGAAAGGTCTTGGAAATCCAAGGCGATTGTTGATAAAGGTCTTGAAATTTCATGTTGATTGGAGATGTTTGTATACAATATAATGCGTCCCCTGGTGGTTAAAAATGGAACTAGGTGATTTTGCAGCAGACCCTATCATGTTACAACTAATTTTAAAAGTCTTGATATTTCCTGACCGTTGGTGTTGTTCGTATAGAACACGCTGTGCCTCCTGGCGGTGGAAAGTGTAACTAAAGGATTTTGCAATTGATACCACCATGTGACAACTTATTTGAAAGGACTTGGAAATTCAAGGCGATTGGTGATGTTCGTATACAACGTACAGCGCTCCCTGGTAGAGGAAAGGGGATTTTGCAGCGCGTGCGTAGCATGCCTGCTATACAGTTCCTCAGCCACAGGTAGCGGTAACACGAGTCAGAAGTTCTTTCGGTTTAAGGTTAATTTTTGAGAATTTTTTCATGTTATTAGCGGCCTGCATATACGTGCCGCAGGCACTGGGTCACAAACCCGAGTTCCGTTCTGTTTGAGGTAATTTTTTTTTGTTACAGATGATTATTTTTTTTTGTGTGTGATGTTTTCATTTAAAAATAGAAATTCAAACAAAATCGAGTTAAAGATATAAAACCATACAAATTTAAGGTGCATTTAAGGTTATTATCATGGGCCCGGGCTATGCTGGGCGGGTTCGTTCCGTTCCAGGTTAATTTTTTGGAATTTGTTCATGGTATTAGCGGCCCGCGTATGCGCTGCCGCAGGCACCAGGGTCACAAGGCAGAGTTTTGTTCGGTTCGAGGTAATTGTTTTGTTACAGATGATTAATTTTTTCGTGATGCTTTCATTTAGAAACAGAAATTCAAATAAATTCGAGTTAAAAGTATAAAATGATACAAATTTGAGGTTCATTTAAGGTATCATGGGCCCGGGCAACGCCGGACGTGTCCAGGGCCTGATTAAGGGGGAAGCTCGCTCGTGACACATTATTTATACTTACACCGTTATATTTTAACAAATACTTTCCTCCTATAATAAACAGAAAATTTTCATTAAAAAGTATTTTAAAAGAATTCTGGTGTCTAATAAATGTGAGTAAATTGGATTGTTTTACACCGTTCATTTTTTATAAAAAATATTTCCTCGTCAAAGCGTGGAATTTCTATGACATGAAGTAAAAAATAATTGTAAAAATATTCCGGTATGAGCGAGCTTCCCCCTTAATCAGGCCCTGGACGTGTCAGCTAACATATAATCTTAGTATTAAACGAAATAGAAAATAAAACATAGCATCTGTTTATTGGGAGTCAGTTTGACGTCACATTGACAGTACTTTGTAGAAAGTGATGTCATATATAGTGTTTCTATTTATAAGCATTTTTCTGACTTTCTTTTTTTAAGTGAAATGTCGTAAATTATATTAGATGTTTTATCATGAAATACATTTAAATGATGATGCGACGATTTTTGAAACATTACGGTCATTAAAGTGATCGTCGAATTCGATGGGTTCCAGCTAGTAATTTTATTATTTTCAAACCAATGAATCTACAGATCATCAGTCTCAATGTGTTTGTATTACACACAATAAAAACAAAATATTTTTTTATTCTTTCTATGTTATAAATATTTTACAGATAAACTTACACTTAAAATTGAGATAAATTTTTGAATGAAAAGAGCTGTCTTCATCGGAATATTTTTATGTAGCCCAGTAAATTGATTAATATTTCTATACACACCGTTTCATACATAAAATAACTTTGAAATATCTTAATGTATATTATTTTTATTATGTTTAATGCAGTGTAACTATGTTAAAATACGCTTAAAAAATTGTCTTTCGTAGATCGAATGTTTTAGTGTTTTCCTGTATATGAGCCACAAACACTATGTACACCAAAAAATATTCAGCTAATATCCTGTAACTCAATTATTTGTTCGACATTTGATGCCGATCGGATGATTTTTGTACCCGCTATCGCAAGACAAACAAATACCAAAAACCGTGTCTCACAAGGGAAACTTCCCCGTAAACACTTTAACCACAGCCTCCTAAACTAGATGCCTGTCGCGTAGCTCGGAAACTTGGCAACAGTTCAAGCGGTAGACAGCGCCACATGGTACAGATTGTGCGACTTTTTCATTCAACAGCCACCAAAAATTTTTAAAAGTGGGATTTGTTATACACAAAAGGCGTATAGAATCGAAGAAACGTCGATTATATATATCATATATGACTTCTTAAAATTATTCGTGATAGTTGAATAAAAAAGTCCGGCAATCTGTACCAGGTGGTGCTGTCTACCGCTTGAACTGTTGCCAAGTTTCCGAGCTACGCGACAGGCATCTAGTTTAGGAGGGTGTGCTTTAACGTTTACGACACACGTTTAATAATCCCTTCGCTAATTTTGAAAAGGTTTTTAGACTTTAGACACACGACAACTGATCACAAATTGTGAAATAAAGTAAACAAAATAAACAAAACAGCTTTTCTTAATTTTCATTAATTTTTTTGGTTCGAAACATTTATATGTTCAAATGTTTAAATTTAAATAATAATTAATTTAATTAATGACTAACTTTGTTATTAAACGCTATAAATAGTAAAAACTCGCAAAAGCTGTTTAAAGTCAAAATAATAGCATGACCCTTCAACAGATGAAAAAACTAGGCCCAAGTATATCATTAAAGCAGTAAGTGGCACCTACTAAGAAATTTAAAATGATTTCTACTTATGGCTTCCTCTGAAATACATTTTATTAAATTTCGGAGTAGTGCTGCTATCTACCTAACAGAGAAGAACCAAATCTTTAAAAATTGTTGAAAATAATATTGAAAAAATGTTTCATAAAAGAAATGTTAAATGTTTTGTTAAAATGCAAAACAATTGGGAATGCTAAAAGGCTAAATATTTGCCTTCTTCAACGAACATGGCTATAACTAAATCACGAAATACACATCCACTAGTTACCAGGCATGATGAATAAGATGTTTCAATTCGATTATGTAGACATGGTAACTAATTGTTCATTCTATGCACGTTTATTTTTACAGAAACCATGCTTTTAAATCTAAATAATACAGGTTTAATTTTTTTAAATATTACGTTGAATACTTTGCAACTGTATTAAAATGTCCTGAAATCAAATGCTCTGCACAGATCGTAATGCTACGATATATCTTTATGTATCGCCACGTATGGGCCACAAATGATTTACAAAGCTAATAAAACAATATTAAAAAATAAATAAATAAAGATTTTTTAAATTAGATGCTTTTATATAGGTTCTAAAAAGTGGAAAATAAGGAGAGTTTGGAAAATTGTGGTCAGATTGGAGGAAAAATAAATAAAATTTGAAATGCATTAAAAGTTGAGAAGTTTCTTTTAGTTCAAGAGTAAACTTCTTGTTTATGAACTTTGACAGGGAAGGAAAATTCTTAATAGTTCGATATATCTTTATGTATCGCCACGTATGTGCCACAAATGATTTACAAAGCTAATAAAAGAAGATTAAAAAATAAATAAATAAATAAAGATTTTTAAAATAGATGCTTTTATATAGGTTCTAAAAAGTGGAAAATAAGGAGAGTTTGGAAAATTGTGGTCAGATTGAAGGAATAATAAATAAAATTTGAAATGCATTAAAAGTTGAGCAGTTTCTTTTAGTTCAAGAGTAAACTTCTTCTTTGTGAACTTTGATAGGGAAGGAAAGTTTTTAATAGTTCGATATATCTTTATGTATCGCCACGTATGTGCCACAAATGATTTACAAAGCTAATAAAAGAAGATTAAAAAATAAATAAATAAATAAATAAAGATTTTTAAAACAGATTCTTTTTTTATAGGTTCTAAAAAGTGGAAAATAAGGAGAGTTTGTAAAATTGTGGTCAGATTGGAGGAAAAATAAATGAAATTTGAAATGCATTAAAAAATGAGCAGTTTCTTTTAGTTCAAGAGTAAATTTTGTCTTTATGAACTTTGACAGGGATGGAACACGAGCGTAGAATTTATACCGCTATCAAAGTAAGAAAATGTTGTACTGCTTAAATCAACGATATTATAGGTAGAGAAATTTCTTAAACAGATTCCGGTATGAATTCTGCGCCTATGTTCCATCCCTGGTTTGAATACTTTCGAAATATTATTATTATTATTATTATTATTATTATTATTCCAGCTGACAACAATTTTTCAAAAATTTCCTTATTTTCCACTTTTTAGGGCCCCTCTATAAAAGCATTTCATTTAAAAAATGCCGTTCTTCTTCTTCTTCTTTTTTTTTTTTTTTTTTTTTAATCTTCTTTTAACTTTAGCTATTTATAGTTATATAACTAAAAACTTTTCTAAAACTCTGGAATATTTTAGAAAAATCTGGAAAATTCTAGAAATTTCTGAAAACTTTCAGGAAGCCAAATTTTTCTAGGAAGCTCTATGAAGTTTTTAGCGGGTTACATGAATTTTTCAAAAGATCCCGTGAAGTTTCCAGAAGGTACCATGAAGTTTAAAGACATTTCCATGAAGTTCCTACGGGATTCAACAAAGTTTCTATAGACACTTCTAGAAGGTTCTATCAAGCTTTTATGCTAAATCCATACTATGAAAACTAATGACAGTCAGAGAAACCGATTTAATATATAAGCATTCTATAAATATACAAATAATTTCCTTTAGCCCAAAAATATTTCAAACAAATTTCCAGCCAATCTGATAAATTTTGTAGTTGCGATCAAGGTATAGACGTGCATTACAAGCACATACAAAAATCTTGGAGACCTCCACTGACGAACTGGAAACTATTAGCTTAGAATAGCTATTTCTTTGAATATGAAAACAATTGTCTGAATAAAAAAAATCTAACAGCAAATTCAATCATCAACCATCAACGCGAACATATAACATTATAAATGAAAAAAAAAGAAAAAGTATATAAATAAATAATAATTTTGTTAGACAAATTTGTGTTATGGATTTAAAAACCAAAAATCGCACACACAGCCCTTTTTTTTTTTTTTTTAGGGAACTTTTCGGGATTTACTATCACTGTTTTTATAGAAAAATCGCAATCATTTTTTAATCACGACATATAATTACAAAATACCATGAAAATTTCTCCATAAAAATAGTGATAGCAAAAAGTCGGAAATATTTCATCCCTGAAAGCTCACTAAAGAAGCCGGAGAACTTGCAGCTCTTAAAAACTATAAACCAAAAATCTAAATTAAGAAAAACTTTCCAACAACATGGTATATAGTTAGTTCTGACCGTTTAATGTTTGTTTGAATGCATATTATTAGAAAAAAAAAAAAAAACGAAGAAATAAGAAAAAAAGTAAGAAATAATCTTTATTTTAGTAAGTAGATTTCGATTTCTAAAAAAATATTATTATTTAATTGATTAAATTAAATTATTTAATTTTCGCACCAGGATTTTTTAAATATTAAAATGTGTTTGCTGACATTTTTTAACGCATGGCTGGAAAATGGAAAATATTACGTTTTTTAAAATATTGTAGGTAAAAATTTCTAGTCCATGTGTGCATTTTTAGAGACACTTCCTGGCAATCATCTAGCATTGTTTTCTTTTTAAGTCCCAACCCTGGCAATAATTAAAGTCAAAATATTGCCCATTTCTGCAATTTTGTGAAGTTCTAATCTCTAATAACTAACATAGTTTTTAAAGTATAGTGTTAATGTCCAATCGCAACCATGTCAGTATCATAAGCAATATTTTAAAACTGTACCAACATCATTACGATAGAAATAATCCTGATTTGAGCATTTATTCGAAATTTTGTCCTATCCTGTCACATTTAATCTTGTGATAACTGATAAATATCAGTGGTTGTGATCTTTTGTTATCAAAATTGGTAGATAGGATGTGCACGGTTCCACCCAAGTTTGTTTCACCACGCGCTTGTCCGCTTAGCCATTCGATGTTCTTTATGGTTTTATCCTTAATTCGGGTTAATATAGGCTATGACAGTCTTACAGATTTCCTAGAATTTTATTCCCGTTTTATTACATTATCACCTCTATTATATAAAAAATAATTTCTTTCTTGAATATTTTAATGCTAAAATATTACATAAAAAAGTATTATTTTAAAATAGTGGCAGGAAAAGGAATATGAAATTGTAAGGACACTGCCAGACCTGGTTATGATCCATTAAAAAAAATTCCTCTGAAAGCCCCCCCATTTTCCAAGACCAATGTCCATAATAGAGATAAGCCGTATTATATTTTACATCACACTACACAGTCTAAAAATATGACTGATTAACTACACCCACACGGATACAACAACAATATTTTAATTTTCTGATTCCTCACACCTTAAAATATCTATAATCGTCAAAAACTCGATGTCCGGAATTTTCCCGAATACCAGATTTCCATAAATGTACTATAATTAGAAAAATAAAATATCAGTAATTACATTTCGTAAAACAAATTTTGCTGCTCGTAGATGCTTTATTTATATATATTAAATAAAGAAATACATAACAAAACATTTATTTTGTTATATTACTGTTTTCTACATTACATAAAAAACGATTAAGGTAAAATGCCATTTCCTAACATTTCGCATTTATTTATATAGTTTCTTAACATTTCGGAATTGTTTATATAGTTTAAGAGTTTTCTTGAAAAGTGAGCAGTCAAAAAATACTTTTACAGAAAAAGGTTTATGTTATTTCTAACGCAATTCCGTCTCTGCTTGCATCGATTTCCTATTGTGCTGACCAGCTTTTACTGGATTGCAAAAGCATATCTCGCTTTCTTAGGATATCATAATAAAAAAGCTGAATGAATCCCAACAAATGCCATACATTATTCAGATATACGTTTTTGTTTCACATGTGCATTTGTTTTTTGTTATAAATGCTAAAAGTTATAATTTTCCTATATTGAGTTCTTTCTTAAGTAAAGAGTTAGTATTTAACATTTGTTTTCCTAAAACAGAGTTATATCAAAATAATTTTATTTCTTTCTCATACCATGTATATGGTAGAGAAAGTATCGTTTTGGGGTCAAATTTTCGAAATAAAGTTTTTGTTATATTTACACATTTTGAGATCCCATGAATCCGAAAAACAGGTTTTTAGTGGTTCGTCTGTGTGTATGTGTGTTATCAGCATATCTCAAGAATAAATAACAGCAGGAAGTCCAAATTCGGTATTCTGAATCTGTATCATATTGAGATGCTACACTAAACATTTCGTTGAGATTAAGCGAATGGTTCGTGTACAGGGACATCCAAGAGAATTCAAATACAATACGTCTATGGGGGGAAATTGCAAGTAAGTAGAGTTTAACGTTTGTAGATTGCACTAAACCAAATGAAATTAATATATTTTTTTTATATAGGCTTAAAATCAAGTTTCTTGTAGAATATGGTATGAGAATCATTCACCGTTCATTTACAGGGCGACATAAAATAACTAGAATTTAGTGGTATAATACTTAGAGATTGATGGAAGTGCATTTCAGGTTGTGATGTGCGTTATTAATAATATGATTTTATTTAAGTACAAAATGTGGTCTGTACATAATTTTTAGAAGATATATACGACTGGCAACAGTTAAGCGAAAACATTATTTTTTACTGAATGTAATTAATGGAAGTGCTTTATTGTAATATTTTATCATGTCCAGGGAAACAGCTCAGGAAATGAAATGAGTTCTTCATACCAATACTGTAAGTTAAGTATTTCCTCTAAGTATTTCCTATTAAGATAAATAGTCATCGCTTGTTTTTTGCATATTTGCACATTTTGAGGTTTCCTGAATAACGAAGTCAAGTTTTTAACGATTGACATTTGTCTCTGTCTCTTATCTCTTATTACCTTAAAATCAAATAATTTCAGGCATTTCAAACGTTGTATTTTAATAAGTGTCTGTTGCAGGAAAAGTTTGGTCATGATTGATATGGTTCAAGGAATGGTGCAGTGAAAGTTGTCTGAATAATTTGGAATGAATATTTACATTTCATATCAAATTTGAATTCTATATAAATGTAGGTACAATAATGAAATGGTGGGTTGAGGGGTGCGATAGCTCCCCTCACGCAAAATTATTTATAAAATACAGTTGTTCGGAAACCTAATTTAAATTATTTCAAACGTAGGTATCTTAACCCTTAATTTTCAATCTGCATTCATAATATTAAATTTCAGGTTAAGAGAAAATCGTGTGAGTGCCACCCCAGGTTATTCAATATGGATAGGACATGACAGTGGCCAAGAAGTTCTGTTCACAAAGTGGGTTGATGGAAGGGGCAAGGTTCGAACTCAGGTTGCTCTCGTTGGCCTAATTGTTCGAAATTTTCAGTAGAACACACCACTTCCCATAGTTCCATTAGCGTTACTGTACGGTTAAAGACCAACTGACTATTGGAGGTTCCTAAGTTTACGACTAATTTCATAGATTTAATAATAAACTATTTATTTAAGAGAATTAAATAATCTGGTGTGTCACTCACACGACATTCTCTTACCCTGAAATTTAATACTACAAATACTGGTTGCAGATTAATAGGTAAGATAAGGAATACTGTTATGTAAACCTGTGTTAAACAATTTATATTAGGCTTAGGAAGAGTTTTATATGATAATCAGTTCTGTGTGAGGGGGGCAGTAGCCCCCCTCAACCCCCCGTTTCATTAATGCTCCTACATTTATATAGAATTCAATTCGGCTATTAAAAAATAATTCTGTTTTTTAAAAATAATTTATTAAAAGTATTATTTAAAAAAATTATCTTTTATGATAATGCAGGCGATTTCCATATTAAAGAAGTAGTATAACATTAAATATCAAAAAAAAGTCTATTTTATTCTCAATATTAAAAAAAAAAAAAAAAAAAAAAAAAAAAAAAAAAACGATTTTTTTTTTTTCCAAGTTTGCTTTTTGGTAAAATAAAAAAAAAAAATCGATAACTTTGTTTTAAATTATCGCAGATCGATGGATCAACCATTCGTTTTAAAGGTATTGGCGACCTCTTTTGAAAGTTCCCCCCCAGAGGGAAGGCGTGGCTCCTACATGCACAATTTTTATTTCCCTGTTAACTATCTCTATTACAAAAAATATATATTCGTTTCATTTGATTTAGTGCAGTCTATAGATGTTAAATCTACTTACCTGCAATTTCCCCCATAGACGTAATGTATTTGAATACTTTTGAGTGTCCCTGTACACGAACCATTTGCTTGATCTTAACGAAAATTTAGTGTAGCATCCCTATATGATACACATTTAGAATACCAAGTTTGAACTTTCTGCCATAATTTGTTTTTTAAATATGCTGATAACAGACAGACACACACACAGACATACACACAGACCATTTGCTAAAAATATGATTTTCGTATTCAGGGGACCTCAGAACTTGTAAATATCACAAAAACTCGAGTTCGAAAATTTGACCCAAACACAATACTTTCTCTACCTTATGGGTAAGAGAAAGTAAAATAATCTGGTGTGTCACTTACACGACTTTCTCTTACCCTGAAATTTAATACTATAAATACAGGTTGTAGATTAAAAGGTAAGATAACGACTACTTTTATGTAAAACCTGTGTTAAACAATTCATATTAGGCTTCTTAAGAGTTTTATATGATAATTAGTTCTGTGTGAGGGGGGCTACCACACCCCCCTCAACCCCCCGTTTCATTAATACACCTACATTTATATAGAATTTAATTCGGTTATTAAAAAATAATTCTCTTTTTAGAAAATAATTTATTAAAATTATTATTTTAAAAAAAATATCTCTTATGATAATGCAGACGATTTCCATATTAGAGAAGTGGTATAACACCAAATATCCAAAAAGAAGTCCATTTTCTTCTCAATATTAAAAAAAAAAAAAAAAAAAAAAAAAAAGTACGTTTTTTTTTTTTTTTTTTTTTTTCGTTAAAAGTAAAAAAATCGATAACTTTGTTTTAAATTTTCGCAGATCGATGGTTCAACCCTTCGTTTTAAAGGTATTGGTGAGCTATTTTGAAAGATACCCATCATGAAAATTTACTCCCTTCAAGGAGGGACTTCCCTCCAAGGGGGAAGGCGAAGCTCCTACATACACAAAAAAAAATTTCCCAGTTAACTATCTCTATTACAAAAAATATATATTCGTTTCATTTGGTTTAGTGCAGTCTATAGACGTTAAACTCTACTTTCCTGCAATTTCCCCCATACACGTAATGTATTAGAATTCTCCTGATTGTCCCTGTACACGAACCATTTGCTTGATCTTAACGAAGAGCTTACTGCGTAGCATCCCGATATGATACACATTTAGAATACCAAGTTTGAACTTTCTGCCATAATTTGTTTTTGAGATATGCTGGTAACAGACAGACACACACACAGGCCATTTGCTAAAAACAATACTTTCTCTACCTTATGGGTAAGAGAAAGTAAAAATGCTGAATTCAGCATTTTTATGAATTTTTAAAATTGTTAAATATTACGCTAAGATATTCTTTCAACTTGGGATATTGCTTGAAAATTTTGTCTTAACTCATTTTTTTTTTTTTTTTTTTACTTTCTCTTACCCATAAGCCAGAGAAAGTATTGATTTAGGGTAAAATTTTCGAACGTGAGTTGTTGTTACATTTACACGTTTTGAGGTCCCCTGAATCCGGAAATCATGTTTCTTGCGAATGGTCTGTGTGTCTGTCTGTCTGCGCATGTGTGTGTTATCAGCATAGCTCAAGAACAAATAGTAGCAGAAAGTCCAAACTTGGTATTCTAAATGTGTGTGATATAGGGATGCTACACTAAGCTTTTCGTTGAGATGAAGCAAATGGTTCGTGTACAGGGACATCCAAGAGAATTCAAATACATTACGTCTATGGGAAAAAGTGCTGGTAAGTAGACTTTAACATCTATAGACTACATTAAACCAAATGAAACGAATATTTATTTTTTATATAACCTGTCTCATGTAGAATATGGTAGGAAAATCATTCACTGTTCGTTTACAGGGCTACACAAAAGAACTAGATAAAACTGCGACAATAGTAGCAAATTGATGGAAGCGTATTTCAGGCTGGGCCATGTATTATTACTATAGGATTACATTTCGGTGCACCATGTGGTCTGTATATATTCTTCGAAAGATATACAGGACTGCAAATAGTTAAGCGATAACATTCTTTTTGTTGTTAGTAGATATGCTTTACAATAATATTTTACCATTTCCAGGAAAGCTGTCCGGAAATTGAATTCCTCATAGAGATGTGATAAATAATGTATGTTTTAAGCTAAATATTCATCGCTTGTTTTTTGTTAATTTACATGTTTTGAGGCTTCCTGATTACCGTTGTCAAGTTTTTTAATGTTTGACTTTTGTATGTGTCTGTTAGAGTGACTTAAAAACGAATAATTTTAGGCGATCCAAATTTTGTAGTTTGAAGTTAACATAAGTTTGTAGCTGGAAAAGTTTGATCAAGATTGATAAGTTTAAGGATTGTTGCGTGTGAAAATTGTCTGAATAATTTTAAGTGACCTTTTAATTTTAATAACAGATTTAAATTCTATATAAATGTAGGTGCATTAATGAAACTGGGGGGTTTAGGGGGGCGGTACACCCCTTCACACAGAACTAATTATGATACAAATCTCTTCGGAAGCTTAATTTGAATTGTTTAACATAGGTTTACATAACAGTACTCGTTATCTTACCTCTTAATATCTAACCTGTATTTATAGTATTAAATTTCAGGGTAAGAGAAAGTAGTGTGAGTGACACCAGATTATTTTTACATATTTTGTTTTATCTCTAAAAAAAAAAAAAGGTATACTTTCTAAAAGTAAAATGTGCATAATGCGCGTTTTTAACTGTTTGAATACGGTGGAGGGCTGTCGTCCTTCGGCTAAGTTTTGATATAGGGCACCTGCTGGCGATTAGTGACACGCTGACGCTGTTCTGTGTATCATCAATACTTTTTACTAGTATAACCTTATTTGTATCGGAACTTCGTGTTTTTGTGCTCGTGTTTGTTTATCATATTGAATTGGTATATCGAATTAGAGAGGAATAAAATGTTTCTTTTCTTTCTTTCTTTTCTTTTTTCTTTCTTTCTTTCTTTTTCTTTTTTTTTTTTTTTTTCTTTTTTGATATTTTGAAAGAATGTTGTTTTGCAACCATTTGTCGAATTTCATATTTCCTGCATGACATTTTTTTTTTTTTTTTTTTTGTTTCAATGTACGCGAGACGTGCTTGTTAGTGATTGCTTCTGTATAGATTTTCATGCATTTTCACATACCTGTTAGGCCGTAATTTTACAAATTTATTGAAATTTTCGAGTTATACATCATTTTTAATACTGAATTTCATATATAAAACTTAAAACTTTCCGATTTTTTTTTCTTCTTCTTTTGGCTAAAGCCTGTGGATTCATGCTCAGTCAAGCAGCTCAATTTTCTATTATAATTTTAAATGTTTGTTTGGTTAATCTTAAAAATCGGTTTATTTTTATTTCAGTGAATTTTAATACAAACATCAAAGTGAAATAATCATTTATTTTCTTAAAATGTATTTTTTGATATGTTTTGTAATGATCAAAATTATCGATTCATGATGCAGCGTCGACTCATCCTGTGAGCAGTAGATTGCGAATAACAATGAGTGCCTTATACATAAGCTGTCCGAAAATTTTTCAGCACTCAAACGATTAAGAATTTGTTTTCATTACCAGAATCAACGAAAATTTTTAAACACAAAATTTCAATTTTCAAAATACTTACAAATTCAATAAAATTTTACGCACACACACATACAAAAAGACACAAAACTTTCATTTAATTTTCTTTTCCGAGACAGAAGAAAAAAAAAAGAATTCTTCGAAAGAAAGAAAAAAAAAAAAGAAAATAGCATGACCGTCTGAGAAAGCAACTCATCAAACTACACTGTTTTATTTACTCTTCCGTTGCTGTTTGTCTCTCTCTGGTGTGTAAAATGATTCAAGTGACAAAATTTCAGACAGGAAATTCGATAGACGATTCGGAATTTAGACACGCTTCATTTCAATTGTTTCTTCTGGCATATTTTTATTAGACTTTTATAAAATAAAACGTATATTTTTTAAGGTATATCTGTCATTTATATTATTTATTATTAATCTATTTTATGTAACCGTTTCTGAACTATTTGTTTTTGAAAAAAAAAAAAAAAAATGAGCATAACCAAACTTATACTCGTATATATAGAATAACTAAAATTTTAATAACAATGAATTAGAACCAGTCTTCCAAAAAAGCAGGTATTTTAAGGTAAAATCTCTTTCATATTTTTTGATTTACATAATTCTACCGTAACTTCAAACAATTTTCTAAATCACAATGTATTAATTATTTATATTAAATATTTCTGATTCTTATATTCTTAAATAAATATTTCTAATTTAATTACTTTGTTCAGCAAAAAAATTGTAAATTTAATAAAAAAGTACCAAAGAAGTAGTTTGTATGGATACGATGCTACTGTAAAAATTATAATAAAAGAGAAAATAAGTTCTACTTTTATTTTTGCAAGCATTAATTGTAGTAAATTATGATGTAGTAAATGTTGCGAAAAAAAAAAAAAAAAAAAAAAAAAAAACCCACTAGTCAAAGTTAGAGAAAAAATTCACTGTCTAGAATGGGTTACAACGGGTCATTAATTCGATTTTATAAATGAATATTTCTATTTAACCCTTTCTAAACGGCTCCAAACAGTGTTGCCAAATTCAGGGACTCTTTTATTCAACTGTCACCAATAATTTTGAGGAGTGGTATTTAATATGTAAAATGGACCATAGACCTATTATAAGAGCGGACGGAGCATTCCATTATTAAGGTAATATAAGAAAAGGTGAATATATAATTAGTTATAGAGTGTATATATAATTTCATAACTTCGCGAATTTTTCAGCCTCTCCTCGTATATTCGTTTAAGTTTATGTCCATACGAAACCTAGTTTTAACTATTTTATAGACCTGCAAATTATTCTAATTTATTCCGTAATGGTGTTAAGATCCGCCTTTTCTGACACCATTTTTTTTCTTCTTACTTAATCATTCGTACATACTGCAGAATGTTACTTTATAAATATAATGATGCAAAAAAAAAAAAAAAGCAGGTCCTAATACTATTACGGAATAAATTACAATATGTTGCAACTCTATAAAATAGTCAAAAGTATCTGTTATGTGAAGGAAAACATAAACGAATATAATCTTAAATGTATGCAAATACCAGTTTTTTCACTTTCGAGACATTCTCTATCTATAGCTTTAGTGGGAAGAGCTGAGATAAGTCCCTGGACCATACTTGCCAACATCCTAATTAATATTCTGTAGTATTGTTAGCCCCGCCCTTTTTTCACCACCAATAAATTTTTAGAGTAATATTCTCCAAATGCAGTTACGATTAAATAAGTAGAAAAATACTTTAAAAAGATACTGGTGTGAAAAAGAAGGCGGGTCTAACAATACTACGGAATATTAATTAGTATGTTGGCAAGTATGCTGGACATACCGACATTGCATATATTCTTTTGGGTTGTGTGACAGACGGAAATACATTGCTGCCCAGGTACACACTGATGTTTTACTTTATTTAAATTCTGAGTCATTAAACTTTTCGGCAGGAAGCAAAGACAAGAAATTCATATAGTAACTATTCATTCGACAGAACATACCGAAATGAAGATCAACAAGTAACCAAAAACAGTGTTGTGATAACCTCAACATACTCTGTATATCAAAAGAAGTTTTCATAACAGATAGATATAAAACTATTATACCAGATGATTTAAAAGCCACAGAAAAAGTGCATATGCAAAATTCAAAAATTATTGGCTGTAGTACTACAAAGCGGTTTTCACTGAAATACTCAGAGAAGCATAGTATTTTATACATGTAAGAAAATAAACATTAATTACATTTTTTACCAACATATGACGTTGTATTCCCAGTAGAGGTCTGCACGGGCCGAAATTTTGAGCCATGGGCCCGGCCCGGACAAAAACCGATAAAATCAGGCCCGGCCCGATTCAAGAATATGTAAAATAACAACAACAACAAAAAAAAATTCATGCCTTTCTATGAAAAAGGTTTTTAGTATGTGTTTTGCAGAGGTTTTATATAACCAAACAATAGTACGTTCTTTAACAAAACTGCTAAACTTTTACAAGATAATTATATATAAACAGAAAATCATTATTATAGACAAGTCACAAAGACAAACAGAAAGTCAAATCGAAAACATTAGCATTCATCAAGCAATACAGGAAGGTAATTAAAATGGTTAATAATACTACTAAAAATGCACTTTCCTCTTATGTACCGTAATGTATTCGAATCTTTCATGTGATCCGGTAAAGAAAACTTTAATGTTAATCCAACCATATTGAATAGAAAAGTTGTTTTTGACCATGATAAGAATATTCCACGAATATTTACGGGAATCAGAGCGAGAACAGACAGACAGACAAACAAAAGTCCTTGTTGGAAAGTGTTAATTACATTCCTACAGTATGTCTGAAAATTCTGTATGCAATATTGTGTTTTGGTTGTATGAAAAATATTGCGTTTATTTTTTCCAGAAAAATTTGTTCAGCCACGCTTGTTGGGAGATTAAAATATTGATTTAGATTTTGGTGGTGTTATCTTACTTTTAAAGCACGTTAAAGTACCCCAGAAGTTCATCCAGTCATACTACACTTATATACCTTAATTATCCATATATTAAAATTTACTATGCACTTTATGTCAAAATAAGGAAGCTATGTATAAATCAAATGTTTCTTATATTTTATTTTTTGTTACTTAAAATGAGAAAATGAATATGATTTAAATTTATATTTCTTAGAATCAATTAATTTCACGTCAAGATAATGGATCAAATTGCATATTTGTTAAGATTTATTTGCTAATAAAATAAGGGCATCATATTTAACGAACCATTATGAAATAAGCGCATCAAGTTTAACGAATTATGGAGCAAAGAAATTTGATTTCGCAATGATTAAATGTACGAAATAAGTTTGATTCTATGTGGTTTAAACATGTTCTTTGTTTCTTTCCTTTTTTTTTTTTTTTTAAGATTTATTATTAGAATAAAATGTGAAGTTTGGTAATTTATGCTAAAATTTTGAGTTTCAAATAACTTTGAATATTTTACTTGGAAAATTTTGTTTTTCGTTTTCCCCTTAAACAAAGGACAATATTTTTATAAATATTAATGTGAGATGAGGAAGGGAAGTTTAACCCTTTTATCTCCCGCATTATGAAACAGACATAAAATATATTTCAAATGGTTTTTTTTAATTATATAAGAGTATTTCTTAAAGATATATGCAGTAAAAATCATGCATACCACTTGATCAAAATAACTCATGAGTATTTGGTGAGGTGTTGATTTAGTATATCATTTGTACATAGAGATTGAAAAGGATATTAGAATTTTAAAAAGCGGTAAAAATGTATTTACTTTATGTGTTTCTTATATATTTTTCGAATAAGATTGGTTGGATATTCTTGAATCAATATAGGAATTAATTATAACTCGCATGAAGATCGTAAAAAATGCTAAGCAAAAACACACTATAAAATTTTATCTGGGAAAAAAAAAAATCTAATTCTAATGTCTACTGCCATTTGGTGAGATTAAAGTGAGGTATATATATATTCTATTCTTATAAATACCCTTGACACCTCATATATAAATTCGACTTTACATGCTTTTTAAACTAAGGGTACACTTTATAGTACTGTCAGCAGATAAAGGCTAAATATTAACTTTTGCATTTTAGTATGCATACAGTCCCCGAACAAAAAATTTCATATCTGAAAGAAACTCCTGATTTGAAAGAATTTTATAAATGGATGTATATTTCTCTGCCATTCTATTTAAGAGATAATTCATTTAACATATATTTTCAAATACTCCTTATATTTCAAATTCACAGGCCTACAAAAGTGAAGTTGACAAAATTTGATTTGATGATTTCAGCTGAGATTCATGTTTTTTGATATGCTGAAACCGAAAATGCAGCCCATTTTTCTCTATCACGTACAGATTTTTGCCAATATAGGGTGTTTACCGACACGATTTCTTACATATACCATCATAATAATCGGTTGGTTGGTTGGTTTATATGGTTTTAAGTCGCACTAGTGCTTCACAATCACAACTATAGGCATCTATGATTAATTAATCGTGGAAACATACTATAAAACTTACTATATAATTATATTGGTTGAAGAGCAATGGAAGAAATTGTATAGGCAGGCACCCTGTATTGACAAAAATCTATACGTGATAGAGAAAAACTGGCTTCATTTTCGGTTTCAGCACACCAAAAAATATAAAGATCAGCCAGAATTGTAAAATCATAATTTTACATGCCGACCTGTGTTATTTGTATAAAGATCTCAAAAAGGTTTTTAAAAAGTGACAACAGAATCAGACATTTCAATTGGATATGAAAATATTAAATTTCCTGCTAAAATATTATTTCATTAACATCCTTATATTACATATCTGTATTACATTTTATTACATGCTTCGTGAAAAATAATGTTTAAAACTGTAAAATTCTACATTACTTCAGCAATTGTAAAGATATCATTATACTATATACAAAATGTAAATTGTGCATAAAGCACATTCCTGAAGCATTTGTCTTCATTACCAGAACATAGCAAAAATTTAAAACTCAGAAAATAACCTCCTTAAAATAAATACAAAACAACTAACTTTTTTGCATAAAAAAATGCGTCTCACGAAAACTTTTATCACGTACCCGAATGCAAAAATTTCATTTAATTTCAGCCCTAGAGACGAAAACAAATTACATTTTTCAAAAAATCCAGAACTGTCTGACAAGACAAGTTGTAAAACGACCCAAGTGATACAGTGTCAGAGAAGAAATTCGATAGATTATTTAAAATTTAGGCACGTTTCATTTCAATTGTTTTTACTGGTATATTTTTATTCAGAGTGCAACAAAATAAAATATATATATTTTGGAAAATATTTCTAGCATTTCACGTATCTATCTATCTATCTATATCTATATCTATATCTATATATAAATATATGTCACAAATGCAAATTTTTCTTATTTCAAACTTCGAAGTATGCAAATTTTCAGTTTGACGTTAAAAACGACGTTTCAGCGACAGTGAATGGAATTTTGCTTTCAACTTAATGAACGACAAAGAGGAAAAGTATGATCGACATTTAGTAAACACGTTGTTTCGTAGAGTGTGATGTATCAACCAAGTCATTTAGCCGATTCAGAAGCTTGGAGAGTTATTGGTCGGTTAGCGAGGGGAGGGGGGACACACAAGCCGAAGTAACAGAAGCCACTGTAATTTCACAAAGTGTGATTCCATGATCTGAAACAATTTTTGGAGACTGGAAATGCAAGCCGAAGACGATGGCAAGGTCGTAGACGTGCAACAACGTCCAATGAAGATCGATATTTGGCGCTGACGGCTCGGAAACACCGAAATATGAATGCCTCTGTTCTTCAGCAACACTTTCGTTCGGCTACTGGCACAATAGTTTTGACTCAAAGTATCCAAAACCAGCTCCACCCTGTAGGTCTATATGCTAGCCGAATAATGATATGTGTTACGTTAACGGCAAGGTATCGTCGCACCCGCAAGGAATAGGCAGCAGAGCATGCAAATTGGATTAGAAATGAATGGCGCCATTTCTTTTCTTTGACGAGTCTCATTTTTCTATTCATCATGAAAATAGGTTTATTTTCATCTGGAGGGAATATAGCACTGGAGGGAATATAGAAGTGTCAGATTTAGCTGTGGAGGTAATGGTCCATGCTGGCATCTCCATTGACAAACGCACCGATCTCCACATCATTCAAAATGGAGCTCTGACCACTTAGCGATATAGGGATAAGATCTTCAGACCTATTGTCAAAGCGTGGAGCCGGTTTCGAACAGTTTGAGTCGGAACTGTGGTGCCAGTAGTTGAGAGATCGTGTTGCTGAAGAAGAATGGCATTCATATTTCTGTGTCTCTGAGCCGTTAGCGCTAAATATCAATCTTCATTGGACGTTGTTGCACGTCTACGACCTTACCTTGCCATCATCTTCGACCTTTCCAGTCTCCAAAAAATTTTTTCAGATAATGGAAATCACACTTTCTTAAATTACAGTGGCTTATGCTACTTCGGCTTGTGTTTTCCAACCTCTCCCCTTTTCTAACCGACCAACAACTCTCCAAGCTTCTAAATTGGTTAAAGGACTTCGTTGAAACATCACAGTCATCAAAACAACACACTTTTTGACTATCGATCATTCTTTTCCGCATTGTCTTTCATTGAGGCGAAAGTCAAATTTCATTCACTGTCGCTAAAGAGTTTTTTTTTTTTTTTTTTTTTTTTTTTTTTTTTCTTTCATCAAAGACAAAATTTGTGTACTCCTAACTTTGAAAATGAGAAAAATTTGCATTTGTAACTCATCTTTTCTTCCATTTTCTGATTTAAAAAGAAAAAAAATCGCTTATACTGTTATTTGATCGAAGACTTACAATACCTTTAATTGTTTCGAGCAGTCAGTGTGTACATATATATATAGAAAGAAAGATAGAAAGAGGGGGAGGGGGGGGGGGAAGAGAAGAATGCACGAGACTCTATCCCGGCACTATATGTTTATCAACTTAATAAAATCTCTAAGATATTAGAAAGGAGTAGAAATTTCCAGTGTATATGTATTTGATAATTATAAAAGCAAATGAAATGGAATAAATTGGAATAAATTTAAATTAATCCTAGAACACAAATAAACTATTACTTTTCAGAAAATTTCCATAAACTTGATAGCTATATAGAATTCTTCTTTGTAAATGTATTGAACTTGCCGATATTTATGTATATCTAGACATTATATATGTATATTTATGTATTATATGTTGCAAGCATACCTTACAAAAAATCAAACGTTTTTGAATAGTTTCTTAAAGGTTACAAACAAGAAACTAATTTAAGCAATCGGAAAAAAAAAAAAAAAAAAAAAGAAAGAAAGAAAGAAAGAAATGCGTAAAAAAGTAAAGTGTCGAGTAAGTTTGAGTATTTACCCGTCTTCGATTAATTTTTTATTATTAGGTCCATGACTGACGTTCATGTATTATATTTTGTAACGATTAAAACCTAAAAAATGGTCTCGAATGTTAATTTAAATCTTCTGAATATAAAAAAACTCATCACAAATGCAATTAATGCGACGTCACACATAAGACATATTTAAGTAAAATTAGTAAATGACTAATAATGCTGCAGCTTTACAGATATATCAACTATATAAATAACTAAACACAGTTATTTTGGTCACATCATAATCAACTGAATAGTAATAATTAACTGATCATATAGTTCAAGTGAATTGTTTGTATATACACTAAAGGGAGGAAAACTGAGCTTGGATAATTTCTTTTTTACTTTCAAAAATCACCAAATTCAAAATTTCAATGTAGTGATGCAGCAGATAGTGATTTTGCCAAGTATCTATTATCTGAAACGTTGATATCTGCTGGACACGAATATGCGATATCACGCAAAATTGCTATCCAATTTAATCCCTGATTTTAAACGAATTAATTGAACGTTTTTCAAAGAAAAAATTAAAATTATCCAAGCGCTGTTTTTTTTTTTTTTCTTTTCTTTTCTTTTCTTTTAGTGTAACTATGCTATTAAAGAAGTTATATCATATTGTAAAATGTATAACCATCTAATTCATTATGTTAATTCTAAGATAAATACTTTAACTTTTGGGAAAACCCAAATTTTTCAAAACTTTCAATATCAAGAAAAATACGATCGTAGAATATCAAATTAAATTGAATGGTGAAAAAAAAAAAATCCCTGTGAGATAGAACTTATTGCATAAAATATATCGATATCTGAAAAATTCTTTCGTAATGAATTTGCACTAAATGAGAAAGAAAAAATTCTTTTATAAATTTCGTTGCAAATTTCCAAAGCCATTTCCGGAGTACATTCGTCGTCAAATCTTATTTTATAATCTTAAACATTTTCGTTTCTACCACTGAGAATTTGTTTTATGTACTCAATCAATACGACAATTCATAAAAAGCAAATGTCTGAGGTTTTTTTCTTTTTTACTATTTCGATAACTTAAAAAAAAAAAAAAAAAAAAAAAAAGGAAGATTAAATTATTTTTTTAGCAAAGAATTCAAGTTGTATATATATTAAAAATATATGCCTTTAGTTAGTTTACATGTGACATTAAGAATCGACAATTCTTTTTAAATCAAAAAGAATATATGTTTCAGCGAACTTTTTATTTTTATTTTATATTATTTATTTACCGGGTGATCCAAAAGTCAGGACAAACTTTAAAAATGAATAATTCGAAAACGAATCAAGATACAAAGATACGGTTTGCAACAAACCGATGAAAATGAAACCGGGTTTTGTGTGGCAAAGGAAAAAAATTAGCTCTTTTGGAGACCAACAGATGGCGCTATAGTGCTTTATTTCACCAAAAGATGATTTACAAATGTAAAAAAATGTTGACAACTTACAAGTCAGCTTAATTACAGTTAATTAGTACAACTACAGTAACTGTTCAATGCCCATCATTCAGAAGTACAGCTGTGAGATGATTCACCACATCGTTCACAGCATTTAGTAGCATTTCTTGCATTATGGCAGACACATTTTGGCGGATGGCATCTTTCAGTGCTGCTAGTGATGCCGGTTGGTCACGGTACACTTTTGACTTCCAAGAATCCCCACAGCCAAAAGTCACAGGGTGTCAGATCGGGAGATCTCGGAGGCCATGCGTGATTAAAGTAGCGACTGAGAATGCGATATTTCGATGCATATAAGCTTCGACTACCATTACCTGCTGTAGTTGTTCCTTTTTACATCGTTTGTTGCTTTGCATAATACTACATCAGAAATACGACAGCGCCATCTGTTGGTCTCCAACAGAACTACTTTTTTTTCTTTGCCACACAAAACCCGGCTTCTTTTCCATCCGTTTGGTTCAAACCGTATCTTTGTATCTTGATTCGTTTTCGAATTATTCATTTTTAAAGTTTGTCCTGACTTTTGGATCACCCGGTATTTTATTCTATTTCATTTTATTATTATTATCCGCGTTTGTAATGATCGATAGATGGCGCTTTTTCAGCTTTTGTTGTTAGTAAATATAATAACCACGTGTATTTATTATTGTTCTATTTTTGTTACTACCTAATATTCGTGCTCTGATTTCTCCGCCATTACATCATGGAAAATTGATTGCTTTTGGAAAAAATATTTCAGTTTATTCAAAGTTCGATCGGAAGTGGATTTTTAACTGAAGCTGAACAAATATTAGTGTCAAATCATCCGATTAATTCTTTAATTCCATTAGCCGAAGCAACTGAAATTTTAAATTTGTCATTTGGAAATAAATGGAAGCTTAATTCTGGATTTCTTGATCCTTTGGAGTTACACTGTAGCACACAACAGTATGTGTTATCTTTTTACCGGATTTATTCATTTTTATTCAATAAATATATGTGAAACTAAACATCAGCAAGCAATGGTGTCTTGATGAAAGCCGAAAGCTATTCATGTTAATTGTAATTTCACCTTAGCCCACCAGAGGGCGAGCATTTCATAACAATCGCAGATTATTATTATTATTATTTTAAGAAAAGTCGATTATGAAATTTAATGCAGGAAGAGTTTTTTTTTAATACAAAACCATGGACCTATTATTTACAGTGGACAGGACAATGGCAACCATTTTGTGTGGCAAAGATCACTCAGAAAAAAAGGTCATGTGACACAAAGCATACAGTAAATACAGTAAGCCAAATTGTAATTTTCTCGCCAAACTCTAAACTATGCGTTCCCTTACGCTGACGACATCTTTTCTTATTTTTGAAAGTTCTTTTTAAAATTTAGATTGTTTAAAAGTTATATTGTTTTGCATATAAAACATATTTTATCACAAGCAATAGCGATTAGATCTTTTGTAAAATGCTCTAAAAGTTATATAAAATGGGATTGTATTTCGCAGGTAAGATTCTACAGATTTTATTATTTCGTACTTCTTAAGTAATTACTTTTGAAAAACTTTACGACTGTTATATTTAGTTCTTGAAATTAAAAAAAAAAAAAAAAAAAAAAAAAATCTATATTTTATCCAAAATAAAAAATGTAATATTATTAATATTAACTTACGAGAATTATACTTATCACTGAATGACTGTAAATAAATAAAATAAGCTGAAAAGCTGAAAATGTGATGTTTTACACAAATTTTGCTCTTGCTCTATTTTTTAATTAAAAAAAAAAAAAGAAATAGAAATAAAGACAGAAAAAGGAAAGAAAAACATTCAAAACAAATAATCCCCAATAACGCGATAATTGCCAAAAATGTTAACCTTTTGCCTACACACCCTGTTTCATCTTTGTCATGCTTTCTTGTATTCCCGAAATTAAGGAATGCTCCGTCTACTGTTATAATAGGTCGATGTGTAAAACCTTACATAGTGCATCAGTGAATATCGTCCGCTAGTTTATAATACGAAATATCCGAAAAAAAATCTCTAATTTTGAGAAGCTATTATACTTAACCGAAAATTTAAAATTATATAATAATAATAATAATAATAATCTATATAACAGGACTCAAAATTTTTAGAAAAGTCCGTGCACTTTCATCTACACTTCCAATACATTTTCTGTACACTTCCAATATATTCTCTGAACACTTACAGGTGATTTCCTGTTTACTTTGTTTCAAAAAACGTTGTTGTCATTTCTTAATGTTCCTTTGGGTGGATTTCTTTTATAAATTGTTCAAAACATTCTTTGTTATTACGGATTATGTTATTATGGATTTGTGCAGGGTTACCAGCATTTTATTTTATTCCGGAGCATTTTTAGCCCCGCCTTTATTTCGCACCATTTTATTTATAGAATAGTTTTCTACAAAGTATAACTACGATAAAGGGAGAAAAATTTTACTCTTAAAATAAAAGGGGTACGAAATAAAAGCAGGGCTAAAAATGCTCCGGAATAAATTAAAATGTTGGCAACCCTGTTTAAGTTCTGTATATCAGAAAACGTTTTTCCGTAGAGAAATGAAATAAGAAGAGTTGGCGTAGAGCGTATCAGTATGCCGGGCAAATAAAGTTAACAGATGTCTACTCAAGATGGTTGGCGCAGTAGCAGGCAAGCAACTACAAGAGCCATATTGAGTCTACCAAAACAGTAGTTAGTACTGTGTTATTATATATATTTGGCATTTATTAGACAACTTCGAAATCTATAGATGGACTGACTTTCGTCTCGAATGATCCATATTACAGAATTTCACAGAAGCAATACGAAAATAATTTTTAAAAAATGTCGCCTGTGTTACTTAATGCAGGAATGCTATAGGCGACTATTTTTTTATTATTTTCGTTCCATTATTTCTATAACATCAAATTTAAAATAAATTTGTACAGACAAGCAATCGGTTTACCTGCGTAAATATATTATAAATTTTATTTCTTACAATTAGTGGTACGAAAAATATTAAAATAAGTCGTTTGTGGCAGATTTACTTAAACCTTTGCCAGTTCCATTTATTGTCACTCCTCTCATCAGTGTTGCCAAATTTATGGGCGTTTTTATTCAATAGCCACCACTAAATTTTAACTGTAACAATTGTCTAACCACTTCAAAGGTTATTCGTCCGGCATATGTAACAAGTACCATTTCTAAAAATTATTGGTGACAGTTGAAAAAAAAAAAAAAAGGAGTCCCTAAATTTCACAACACTGTTTAAAGGGCTAAGGCCGACAAAGGGTTAATGGCATCTGCGGTTACTATTTTAGTTTCATGTTTTTCCAGACATCACATATCCTCTTTTATCATTCCTTCAAGATTTCTCCCGTCTCTTACTGTAATACTACGTTTTCATTTGTCGGCTGAATAAATGGGCTCAATGGACGTGCGCAATCACATGTGGAAAAAAAAATTGTTCTCAAAATCTAAGAATTTAGCAGCCGATTTTACCTAATATCGCCGATGAATTAATAGATACTGGGCGTACCTAAGTCCTAATAGATCTGCGGGTTGATTCCTGAAATTAGAGCATTTGATTTGTGCATTATGTACTTAGTTACAATAAACATACGATCAGAGTTCCCAACTTTTATAATTTATTCAAGAGCATTTTTAGCCCTGCCTCTTTTTCATACAGGAAATTTTGAAAAATGATTTTCTTCTTATTTAATCTTTGTCACATATTAAAGAGAAATAATCTACAAAATTTCTGGTACGAAAAGAAGGCGGGGCAAAGAAGGCTCGTGAATAAATTATAAAAATTGGGAACTCTGTATACGATGTTAAGCCATGATGGTACATATGATGTTGCAACTAAATTTATGCCATCATTTAGATATCCATTCGTCATCCCAGATCTGAACTTTGCTTTAAATTAGTTCATTGTTGAAATACCACTTTCATAAAAATAACTTAATCCAAAGTAACAATTTAACATTTGAAAAGCTTTTTTTTTTTTTTTTTTTTTTTTTTTAAATCTACGACTGGCAAAAATTCTATTGGTAATATCCTGGTTCGTATTTGTAGATGAGACAGAAAACATATATATATATATATTTGCAGTTTGTTGGGATATTTCGTAAATATTAGTATCAACAAATTGAGTTTAAATAATTGTAACAATCGAGTAAACTTACGAAAATCAGAAAATCTAATTACGAAATTACTTTTAAGCTCGACATGATAGCTCGACATGATTTTCAGAATTTACATTTGTTTCAACTTTCTATTATTTATTAGTGTAATTCTTAAAGTTTACAAAAATCACAATTTTTTTTCATTTGAGTAATAGAATTTCTTTGTTTCTTTTTCTTCCTTTCTTTCTTTTTCTTTCTTTTTTTTTTTTTGTTAATACATTATATCTGTACCTCAAGCTAAACCACATAAACAAGGTCATTAAAGTCTTCATAAGCTTCATTTCTGAGTTCTGTGAACTGTTTCACCTCTGAAAGAAACTTAAAATCATCATAGGACTTTTCGCTTTACTAAATATTCTATATCATAGCCTCCTTAACTAGATGCCTGTCGCGTAGCTCGGAAACTAGGCAACAGTTGAAGCGGTAGACAGCGCCACCTAGTACAGATTATGGGACTTTTTTTATTCAACTGTCACCAATAATTCAAAGAAATGATACATGATATATATAATCGACGTTTCTTCGATTCTATTCGCCTTTTATGTATATCATATCCAATTTTAAAAATTTTTGGTGGCTGTTGAATAAAAAATTCATACAATCTGTACCAGGTGGCGCTGTCTACCATTTCAACTGTTGCCTAGTTTCTGAGCTACGCGACAGGCATCTAGTTACGGAGGCTATGTCTATATAATTTTAAAATGTAAGCTAAACACAAAGCATCCTTTCAATATATTCTTGTCACACGCTTTTAATTAACTTGATCTGCTGTCTCCATACTTGCCAACATACTTATTTATATTCCGTAGTATTGTTAGCTCCACCTTATTTTTCACACCGGTATCTTTTTAGAGTATTTTTCCACTTATTCAATCGTAATGGCACTTGGTGAATATTACTTTAAAAATTTATTGGTGTGAGAAAAAGGGCGGGACTAACAAGACTACGGAATATTAATCAGGATGATGGCAAGTATGTGTCTCTCAGGGTTAAATATTGCAAGCGAATTATCATTCCCTTCTTATTACTTGATTGAGCTGAAATTTTGGATACAAGTATAACTCCGATGGCAATACATGCTAAACCCGCACGGATTGAGGAAAGAGGGCCCGGGGCTCCCTTCCCTCAGTTTGAAATTTTGATTAAGAATTTAAACCACTAAATATCATCCGACTGATTGTTTAAGAATACATATTTAATTCCGATGACAATACATGCTGTAGAAATAACGGACTTGGAAAAGGACAGAGGCCTATATTTCAATTAAAAATTTGACTACGAAATTTTATTCCACTTATCATCCGATTGAATCTAAATTTTACATGCATATATAATTCCAATGAGAAAACATACTCAAGCAGTAATGAATTTAGAGGGGAGATGCTTGGTTGTCCTGGGCTCTCAACTCCAGTTACAAACGTTTAGGACAGTTTGAATCAAAAGCATGTCCTATTCTAATTTCTTTTTTTTAATTTATGTGATATTATTTTTTGTTTCTTAAACTACTAGAAAGGAACTTCGAACCTTTCACATTTACGAATTTAAACAGCATAAAATTTACTTCCTCCACCAATCCACACCAACGAGATATCACTTTTAATGGACTTATTTAGTCGTGGCATGAGCTTTTATCTCTCTTTGAAGAAATATTTATTTTGGATAGTGTTTTTCCAAAGCTTTGCATGCATATTTAATCCCTTAAATTGTGATATGTATTAAGAATAAAATATTTCGTTAAAGTAAACAAAACTCTTCTTCTAACAACAACTTCCCATTTCATGCAATCTCTTTCGGTAGATATTTTTAGCATTTCTTTCTATTTCTTTCTTTTTCTTTCCAATACCAAAGTGGATGTTCAGCTTAAGTAACCGTGATGACGAAATTCTACCGACTAATCGATGTCGTTAATAAATCTCTTTGTCTAGTGCGTAAATCACTTTGGTTAAGCAAGAAATTAGTTCAACTATAATAAACACGTTTTTTGCATAAATACTTTTTTATCGTGTAAATGATCTTGTCTAGTTACATGAATTTTTAAAAATTTGCAACTTTCAAGAATAAATAGTTATCAACAAACAAAATTATCAAAAGCAAACAAAAAAATATATATATATAAAAAAAAAATAATAATTAAGATTTTAGGATTTTATGGATAATAAGGATTTTAGGATAATAAGGATGTTATGCCAAATAAGTGATTGCGTACATTAAAATCAGAATTTTTACACAGTTGTCATAAAGTGTTATAAACATGTACGGTTTGACAAAGTATTTAAATTTTATGTCAAAAAATGTTTGTTAATGTTAAAAAAATTTCGCTTAAATGGGAAAGAAAGAAATAAAGGAAAAAGAATCTTCATGTTAAATAAATGTACTATATTTCCTTTTAATTAGATAAGTAAATGCTAAAAAAATTATAGAAATTATCTAAAATTTTAATGAGCAATTTTAATAAGAAAATCATGGAGGGGGGGGGGTAATAAAACAGATAATTAAAACATACATCACTCCTTCACATTTTATGTTTTAATATTATATCCCAAATCAATTATTAAACTATTAACCCTTTAACGTTCATTGATTTCGCAGCGAGACCAACATTTGAAATAATTTAACAGTTTTTATGCAGCAGTTTTTTAACATTTCCCCCTTGTTTTAATCAGGTTTTAAACATTTGTTCATTTTCTATTCGGTAGGTAGCAGCACTATTCCAAAATTTAACAAATAATTCTTCAAAGAAAGCTAAATGCGTAAGTCACTTGAAGTTTCTTCGTGTGCGCGAGCGCGAATGGCTGGTTTGATGATGCACTCATGTCTAGTTTTTTTCATTTGATGAAGATCTGGACTATTATTTTCACCTGAAACAACATTTACGAGTTTTTGTAGCGGACAATGTTTACTTACAAAGTGCTTTATTTATTAAATTACTTAAATACTATTTGAATTTAATAAAGTTAAGTTATAGATGTTTCAAACCATAAATTTCTCGAAAAGGAGCAACGCTAAATTTTTATTTTTTAAAAAATATTTATGACCAGTTATGTTTCTAAAAGCCATTTTTAAAATTAATTTAGTAATTTTTTAAATAAATTAAGTAGTGAACGTTAAAGGGTTAAAAGAAATAGTAATGTGAAATTTGTATTCAATTTTAACTTAATATCAAATAAATAAGTTTCTTCAAACAACGCGATATAAAATATATAATAATGTATCATAAAAAAAAAATTATAATAAGATATGTTACAAATTTTTAACTAGGAGAAATTCCAATAAAGCAAGTTTATTGAACACTCACGAATTTAAGAACCTAAAAGTCAACATTTAAAAAACGTTCAGTTAACTCAGTCTTGGTAATATCAATATCATTACGTAGAAACACATCGTCAATCTAAGAAATAGAAATATGTTTTGATATTATTATGCATCTAAATATTGCGTGCATTTTCCTCAACAAATTCTGTGTGATTGAATACCTATTATCGTCATTCTGTAGATTACACATATGGGACTATAATAATTCAGGTAGTGTTCATTAGAGACTTGAAAGACAGAAAAATTTATAAATTTTCTCTTTTGCAATGAAAATTAATAAAATGTAAAGCTGCTCTAAAATAAATGTCTCAATAATTTCTCTTTAAAAATATGCACCAAATTAATAGTATATAAATTTTCTTATTTAAATTAAATCAATTCGCTGTGTTTTTCTTTTTAATCAGCGCATTTTAGAATGTGAGAAAAACAGGAGAAATTTCCAGACATTCATAGAAAATAGCATAAAAAAACTTGTTGGCATATGTGGACTCTGCTCAGTTCCCCATCATATGTATGTTCTCATAAATTTCTTGTGCAGGACTTATTATATACATGTTAAGAGAAATGAATTTGTCCAAAAGCTTCACACAGTGACAGAACGAAATCCTCGCCTAATAGGCTACCCACCATTCAGTTCGATATCTTATTATAATCTATTAATTTATTTTATTGGGATCAATTTCGTAGTTTATTTTCATGCTACTATTTCCAATGCAACTTTCCTAAAACTGCGTTATTTTTATGAAATATCTCCCCATTTTGCTATGTTGATAAAATTTTAAATTTCGATTAACTTACGAAATTTTTCTATTAGAATATTTGTAGTCAATCATGTTCATACAAGTATCATAAATGTTATTTTGAAATTGTCTGATATATTTATGATCCGTAAAATGGACGTTTATGCTCGGTTTTGCCTTATTCTGCCATTTTAAGTAAATCGTAAATTCCAAATAACTTACGATTTTTTTAAATTGGAAAAATCATACTCTATGGTATTCATGTCAGTATCCTAAATAATATTTCAAAAGTGTTTTGACATCTTTACGAGGAAAATATCCCTCAAGATTGACGTTTGTGTGAAATTTTGCTCTATTGTGCCATGTTAAGAAATTCGTAAATTTCCAATAACTTAAGAAATTATTATATTGGAAAATTCATAGTCATTAACACTCATGCCAGTGTCCTAAATAATATTTCAAAAGAAGTCTGACATCTTTACGATGAAAATCTCTCTCAAAATTGACGTTTATATGAAATTTTTCCCTATACTGGCATGTTAAGAAATTCGTAACTATCCAATAACTTGCGAAATTTTCAAAGCAGCATATTTATACTTACTGATGTTCATTCCGGCATCAAAACTGATATTTTAAAATTAATCTGACATTTTTACAGTAAAACGTTGCCATTTAATGCACGTTTAAGTGAATTTTTGTCCCATTCTCCCATGTTAAGAAAATCGTAAAATTCGAATAACTGCTGAAGTTTTTTAATTCGAATCTTGCAAATGAATAGGGTTCTTGCCAGTGTCGAAAGTAATATTTTAAAACTGATCTGACCTCTCTGCGACAATTTGTTCTTGAGATATCGTGTACACAGACTAACAAACTAACGGACTAACACACTAACACACTAACAGACTAACAGACACCCTACAGACAGACACCATACAAATTTTGTAATTTTCGGATTCCTCACACCTGAAAACGTGTAAAAAAGTGAAAAAACCGAGGTCGAAAATTTTCACGATTACCAAAGTTCCCCATACCTATAGTATGATGGGGAACTAAAATTTTCACGATTACCAAAGTTCCCCATACCTATAGTATGATGGGGAACTAAAAAGTGCAGTCACAAATGTGAAAAGGACAATTAACACTATAGTCAGAAAATGCAGGAAAAATAGTAATCAACCCACCCCCTCCCTGAAAGGTGGAAAATAATCATTTTTCCTTTATTTTTATGTATATATTTTTTTTTTCTTGAAAATGTAACTATATGCAAAAATTCTTTTAAAAACTACGCTGATAAAGTTTTTTATTCAATGAATATTTTACTTTTCGAAATTCTCATGCGTCAAATCATTTAGAACGATTTTTTTTTTTTTTTTTTTTTTTCCTTTCTTTCGTATACTAATCAATCTTGGGAGTTATTTTCCAATTTCGTTTTCTAACAGTTAGGTATGCATAACTATTAATTCTTCTAAGATGGAATTCCTCCGACTAAAATAACCTGAAATAAAATGTCACGAAGTCATTTCTCTAAACAAGCAATCTGTATATAAGAAAACTATGGTAATTACCTATTTTATGTTAAAATGACAATTACTTTTGATCACAGTTTTTTTTTTTTTTTATAAAGACAGATCTTCAACAGAAATCCCTTGTGAATAATGCTAGTGCAGTTTTATTAAATCTTTATTTATTTATTTATTTATTTATTTATTTATTTACTTTTTTCTGTATTAAAACAAGAAAATATTGGATTAGAAAATGTTTTCGATTTTAGGTCTTGACGGTTGAACACATTTTAGCACTATAATGTTCATTGGTTTCGCACTGAACAGTTACCATTTCTTTCTAATATTTACTCCTGTTTTAATAGATTTTTAAACTTTTGTTCTTTCTCTGTTCGGTAGATAGTAGCACTACTCTAGAATTTAAAAAAAGATGTTTCAGAGGAAGCCATATGCAGAAGTCACTTTAAATTTCTCAATATGAGCGAGTGCACCTTATGACTTTCATGATGAATTAGTGTCTTGTTTCTTAAACTGATGGGAGAAGGTGTTATTATTTTGACATGGAATATTTATTTATTTATTTGTTTATTTATTTATGACATGAAACAGCTGTTGCGATTTTTTTCAAATTATGATTTCTACTTACAAAATTATTTATAATATTATATACGACATTTTAAATACATGAGGAGGTGCGAGTGCACTTTGTTGCTTTGATGATGTAATCGTTCCTAGATTTTTTTCACTACCTGGTGAAGTGTCATATTATTTTGACCTAAAACAACTATTGTGAGGTTTTGCAGTTTATAATTTTTTACTTATTAAGTTATTTATTTATTAAATAAATCAATATTTGAGTTTAACCAATGTGCTTTTTAACGTTGTAATATTGTAACTGTGATGAGGGTCAATCCTTAGAAAAATACCCCTTTTTTTTTTATCCTTAATTCTAATTTACACAAATATTGCTTTATACATTTTTGTTATTTTAAAATTTATATAAGAGCTTTCATTTTATTTAATAAGGAAAATTTGTTTGAGAAATACATAAAAAATTTCTATCAAAATTTTCATGTATCCAAAAAGCGTAAAAGTTGGCAGCTCTGCAAATAAGAGGCTGAAATAACTTTTATTGTATTTTAGAGTAGGCTGTGATTTTGCTTGAATTTCATTCGGATATATTAATCTGAAAGTTAAATACACACTGCAACAATATGTGGCTACTTTTTGTTAAAAAAAAAAACAACAACAACTATTAATTAGCAAATAATAATAATGGTTTAAAATAGAACAGTTCATACATAATAGAATGGTATAACCTGCTTTGTTTTAATATCTCGATACATATTTCCCTGAACACACCCTAGGGTGCTCTTGGAAATCTTCTAAAGCGTACTGATGCGCTAACAACACCTTCTGAGAACACTACTGGTAACCTCAACACTTTCTGAGTTGGTGCTACTCTAATTGGTGCTAATATCAACTGTTATTGATAAGATTAAAAAGATTCCAGGAACCTTAACTATAACAGCACATTTTCTTAATAGTTCCTTTTTTTTGATATCCTAAGGATGAAAAGACTGCCCCTAGGGACATCCTTGGGATATACTAGAAATAAGTGTGCTGTTAGGATAACAATACAATCCACGGGATATCATAAGAATGAAAGGACATCTCATGGTCATATATGTACTAAGGATAAGCGTACTTTTAGGGAAACTAGTAAGATTTTATGCGCTATTTTATTAATTTCATGGATATAATCAGGAAGTGATAATGATAAGGATATTTTTAAAGAAACTGCTAAGGTTCTATGGGCTATTTTAGGAATTGTCCTGAAATGAGGATGCTAAAAATTAATGGGACAGTTAAAACTACCTTGTATAGTGAGTAACATTGATTTTGGTTGTTCTTTTAAGTTACTTAATTTTTTGGAATTTACCCGATAGAGTATGACTTCTTAAAGCCCGTTACAATGAAGGCTCGGATTACACGATCCTATATCCAAAACTAGTGGGCTATAATAAAATTTTCGTCTATATTTTCTTCTATAAATTCACGCAGTACAAATTATTAAAATTATTTAGCATGGTGATTGTAGATTATCTCAGAGAAGTATTTTACTAAATGTTGGAAGAAAGTCAATTTTGTGTGTTATAAACAAATCTGAGATATTTTTTTTTTTAAGCTTTTGAGATAGCTTTGTTTTAAATTATCACATTTGATAGTTATATCATTTATTTTAAAACATACTAACGAATTCAATTGAAAAATACTTTTGAAAATTTACTTCGCCTTGGGTGGGGTGGAAACTTACAACGGTGCAAAGCGTTTTTTTTTTTTTTTTTTTTTTTTTTTTTTTTCAAAGTACAAAAGTTTTTCCTAGAAATAAACAAAAGTTGTGCAAAAGATTTTATTTGATGACTATTACTACAATAAATAAATAAATAAATAAATAAATAAATAAATAAAACACTTCTCGATTTGTAATGATTCGCTAAAAATAATTCTCATTGTGCACATTTACTAGAAATTTTGTTCTGCACTGCCTTACTGAAAATCATGAAAAAAATGAGAAGGTAAAGCCATCGGTTGGCCGAATTTCACCACAAACTAATCACCAACTCAAGTTACGATCCAACAAAATATAAATTTATATTTTGTCTATTGACTTGTGAAACAGTATTGCCAGACTTCGCAACTTTTTTATTGGACATTACAATGTTGCTAGACTTCGCGATTTTTTTATTGGACATTACAACGTTTCTAGACTTCGCGACTTTTTTGTTGGACATTTTTTTACACGACATTATATTCTATTTAATGAAATTTCCGGTATGAAATGAATGCGCTTGACACAGTATTGCCAGACTTGTCGGATGAAATAATGTCCAATAAAAAAGTCGCGAAGTCTGGCAGTATTGTTGTGAAACATAGCGCCTACAATTTTTTTTACACATACACACATAAATCTCGTAAGAACATCTCAAAACGTATGAATCCATCAAAAACCCGAAGTTGAAAATTTTTTGAATCCACTGTTTTCTTCCTATATATGTAGAAACAATCTGGAGTGACTCCACTCGACTTTCCGAACATTGAGTAATTAAGTTTGTTCATTGAGTTTGTAGATAAAGTAAAGAAGGAGGAGTTGTTAAACAAACAAAAAGAGAAAACCATAATAGAGTGTTTGAGTATTTTTTTTTTTTTATATATTACAGGATTTTTTTTTTTTTTTTTTTTTTTTTAACGCTACTGAACTTTGAGCCCATACATCATAATGATAAAGAATTTTTCGTTGTGTCCCTGTAAAAACCTATAAATGCTAGATTCACCAAAGTGCTTATACTTAGTGTAACAGTGATTTATAATATTCATATAAATTTTCAGCTCAATTTAATAAAGCGTTTAGATGCTATCGCCCTTTTAAGAATTTGGTCCCATAGGCCATAATGATAAAGAATTTTTCTTTGTGTTCCTGTAAAAAAACTGTAAGTGATAAATTCACCAAAATCTATACAGTTTGTGCAACTGTGACCTATAACATGTGTACAATTTTTTTGCTCAGATTAATAAGGTGTTTAGACGATATCACCAGAGCCTGATTAAGGGGGAAGCACACATTATTTATACTTACGCCGTTATTTTTTAACAAATACTTTCCTCCTATAACAAACACAAAATTCTCATTAAAAATTATTTTAAAAGAATTCTGGTGTCTAATAACGGTGAATAAATTGGATTGTTTTACACCGTTCATATTTTATAAAAAATATTTCCTCGTCAAAGCGTGGAATTTCTATGATGTGAAGGAAAAAAATAACTGTAAAAATATTCCGGTGAGAGCGGAGATAATGTGTGCTTCCCCCTTAATCAGGCTTTGGCTATCACACATTTAAAAATTTGGCCCCATAGCCCATAATGATAAAGAATTCTTCTTTGTGCCCTCTAAAAAATCTGTAAGTGCTAAATTCACCAAAATCTATACAGTTCGTGCAGCTGTGACCTATAACATGTGTACAAATTTTTTCTCAGATTAGACGCTATCGCACTTTTAAAAATTTGGCCTCATAGGCCATAATGATAAAGAATTATTCTTCGTGTCCCTGTAAAAAAACTATAAGTGCTAGACTCACCAAAATCAATAGGGTTCGTACTATGGTGACTTACAATACACGTACCAACTTTCAGCTTATTCCAACAAAGGGTTTAGACGCTAGCGTGTTCACTCACAGACATACACACATACATCATCGTAAAAATAGTGGAAATGGACTCAGGGGACCTCGAAACGCATAGAAACATCAAAATCTCAAATTCGGATTTTTGACATGATTGCAATAGTTTCCTCACTATAGTGTTCGCAAAGTAAAAAGTAGTAGCATAAAATTTTGAGGGCACAGAAAAAATTCTCATATGCAGATTTTTCATTGATACTCGCTGATATCTTACATAATACATGCATTTTCAACTAAAAATTGAAAAAAAAAATGCATGAACATTTAACATTAAAAAAAAAATGTATTTCAGATGTAAGAAAATAAATAAAAAGTCAAAGTTATTACAAAAAGGACAAATATAGTTCTAGTGTATTTTACGTTAGCAGTTTTAACGCAACATTTTAAATTATTTAAAATTTTTAGAAACACTAATCGTTAAGATTAAAAATGTAGATTTTTTTTTTTTTTTTTTTTTTTTTAATGCCAGAATTTCTATTATCTAAAATCATTGTTTTGGCAAATATTTACTAATTTATTATGAACAGTTACTTACGAACTTTTAAAGCGCTTCAAAATATATTAATAATCTCTCCTCAAAACAAATTCTAAACGCTTTAAACGTATTTCCGAAAGAGTTAGTTTGAGAAAAGACTTATAGTCGTAACAAATCTTACAAAGCATTAAAATACGATAAATATTTATTAACCAAAACGTTTTAAAAACAGATTAAGGGAAAAGTCGTTAACATGCTCCATCTTTAAGTAGTATAATAATCATTTGAGAAACTGGAAATCAACATCAGTTATTTCTTTAAAGCATTACATTTGAATAGATTATACTTAGCGAAATAAAAGTTGTATCTAACAAGTTTTATACAGAATGGATCATTTTTCACGGATTTATAGGCAGAGCCTGATTAAGGGGGAAGCACACATTATTTATACTTACACCGTTATTTTTTAACAAACACCTTCCTCCTGTAATAAACAGAAAATTCTCATTAAAAATTATTTTAAAAGAATTCTGGTGTCTAATAACGGTGAGTAAATTGGATTGTTTTACACTGTTCATTTTTTATAAAAAATATATTTCCTCGTCAAAGCGTGGAATTTCTATGACATGAAGTAAAAAATAATTGTAAAAATATTCCGGTGAGAGCGGAGATAATGTGTGCTTCCCCCTTAATCAGGCTCTGTTTATAGGAAATAATGCAAGCCTGCCAAGATTCTAATTAATATACCGCAGTACTGGTAGTTCTCTCCCCGTTTTTCCACACCAACTTTTTTCTAGAGTTATGTTCTCCAAATGTAATTACGATTAAATAAGAAGAAAAATGCTCTCAAAAAATTCTGGTATGAAAAAGAGTGTAATAAGACTACTACTGATTATTAATTAGAATTTTGGCAAGTATAAGCAATGCAGTGAAATTCACATTGCTTTAGGATTGAGTTTGGCTATGCTCAAATAACGCCTTCGTGATCTCTAGTGATGTTCCTTTTGTTTTTATTCATTACTAGCTGGAACCCGTCGAATTCGACGGTCATTTTATTTACTGTAATGTTTCAAAAATCGTCGCATCATTATTTAAATATATTTCAAGTTAAAACATCTAATATAATTTACAACATTTCACTTATAAAAAGAAATTTGGAAAAATCTTTATAAATAGAAATGAACCATAAATTTGTATGATTTCATATTTTTAACTCGATTTTGTTAGAATTTCTATTTTTAAATAAAAGCATAACGAAAAAAATAATCATCAATAACAAAAAAAATTACCTCGAACCGAAAGAAACTCTGCCTTGTGACCTCAGTGCCTGTGGCAGTGTATATGCGGGCCGCTAATATCATGAAAAAATTCTCAAAAATTAACCTTGGACTGAACGAACCTTTGACTCGTGTTTCTGCTGCCTGTGGCTGCGGCACCGTATAGCAGGCATGATACGTAAAATTCCCTTTCCTCCACCAGGGGGTGCAGTATGTTGTATACGAACATCACCAATTGCCTTGAATTTCCAAGACTTTTCAAATAAGGTGTCACATGGTGGTGTCAACTGCAAAATCTTTAGTTGCACTTTCCACCGCCAGGGGGCACAGTGTGTTCTGTACAAACATCACCAGCAGTCAGGAAACACTAAAACCTTTAAAATAAGGTGCAACATGATAGGGTCTACTACAAAATCACCTAGTTCCATTTTTCACCACCAGGGGTGCACTATATTGCATACAAACATCCCTAATCTTCATGAAATTTCAAGACCTTTAAAATGATGTGCTACATGTGTGGGTTTAGAACGGATTTCCCTCTCAAACTAATTTCCCCCTTTCTTCCCCAAAATCTACTTTCCCCCTCTAAAATCGAAAATTCCAAAATTGCAAAAATTGATTTTATAGTATTTGAGTCTAGTCCCCTCATGTACAACTTCTTCACCGTGAAGTAATTTGGAGCTGAGTTAAGCTCGCAAACATGTTCTTAACCTCTGCCTCCCAGGGGGCGGGGTGGGGGGGGGGGGACCGTTCGACTTTTTTTTTCTCTCTTTTGATGACACATCTATAGACCAAGACCTTTTTTTAGACACCTCAACCAAATTTTTACACATAGCCATTCGCTCAATTTAGTGGATACAGACAAAACACGTTTCAAATTAATATATAGATACTGCGCATTCAATCAGAAGACATTCGGAAGTAGTCAGAACTAAAATATAGGAAATATTGAGCGACAATTAAAAAATATAGGAAAAATAGGAGGTTTCATAAATATATAGTAGGAAGTACAGGAAATATAGGAGCGCTGCGAGGCCTGCAAATGTGGTAGTCGTTTTCGCTTAAAATTTAACTCAGAACTTTCACATCAGAAACATATAAAAAAATTTTTGCTAACCAATTAATTCAGACAAAAAGATATTTAGACAGAGGTTCATAGCAAAATTAATAAAAATCAATCCTTTTTTAGATACCGATGTTGGTACTCCATCCAATTTCATCAAAACTTTGCAAACACATCTGTACACTGGAAATCAACTAATACATATGAAAGGATATTTAAAAGGTAGATAAAATGTTGATTTTTCAAATAAACCTGTAGAACCATTTTTTTTTTTTTTTAATCGAATGAAGTGTTAAAATTGGACTACGAAATCAGAACACATAACAATTTTCATACAAGTAACCAATAAAAAGTATCTGCAAGATGGTATATATGGTGAATTTAAAGAAAATCGTTAAAATAGTTTTTGAGATACAAACAAAAATAAAATGTGGCCTGATTTACAACATTCCAATTTTTTATCAAAATTTGGTAAACACATCTCAGTACACCTAACTTGTCTTCATTATAAAGTTACATTGTTTTTATTTATTTATTTTTTTTTTTCGTTTCTATGATATGTCAAACAAAAAATCCCCCCCCCCCCACACACACACATCCTTCCCCACATGTGAATTGTGTTAAAAGAATCATATTTTGTAAAAAAATCCAGCATGGCTTCATGAATTTTCTCTCTTAAAAGAAAAAAAAAAAAAAAAGAATTAAAAAAAAAAAAATCTTAATCGCTAATTTGAAAAATTTTGCGAAATTTTTACAAAGAAAAAATTAGTGCTCCCATAAGCAGGAAAACTAAAATTGAGAGATGCCTATATACAGCTAACAGCAAATCTATCGGTCAAGCAAGCTAGGCTTAGTGTTTGAACAGCTTGTGGCGACTCAATTCAGGCTCAGTGCGACAATGGCTCAACACTTTACATAACTTGTTGATGTTATGTAATAAGCATAAGCATCACTTGTATAAGCATCACGCCGCCACATGCACACACTTAAATGATTAAGGAACTGTTGTCTGCACTGCTTGATGTCTAGTACTAATAACCAAAAACTTGTTAGGTTGTAGTTTCTACATATTGATTAGAAGAACAAAATTTTTAATTGACCATATAGGAAGAGAACATAAAAAATAATTTGGATATCAAAGAAAAAACTCTTAACACGGATCATACACCAGTGGAGGTCAAATTGCAACAAAATCCTTTTTTAGGTAAAGCATTGTTTTGGAAAAAACGACAAAGTGCAGGACGCAATTTCATTTGAATTCTGATTAATCCTTTGCCTGCAAAATTATGCAACATGAAAAACTCTACTTAAATCTTGTATTTAAGTTGTAATCAAGTGCCAATTTAGGAATAGTTTATACCCGTCAAAATTTGACGGCATAACCCTTTAACGTTCACTACTTAATTTATTTTAAAAATTACTAAACTAATTTAAAAAATGGCTTTTAGACACATAGCTGATCATAAATATTGGAAAAATAAAAAATTAGCATTGCTCCTTTTCGAGAAAGTTTCGGTTTGAAACATCTGTAAATAAACCTTATTAAATTCAAATAATATTTAATTTAATAAATAAATCACTTTATAAGTAAACATTATCGACAACACAAACTCGTAAAAGTTGCATAGATCCCAACATTTCAATTTATTCCGGAGTATTTTGACCCTTTGCGGTGCAAGGTAATTTGAATTATTTAAATTACACTACCGGAATTTAATAACATAATTAAAATAAAAGAAATTTTAAATTTTCACGTTAAAAAAAAAAAAAAAAAGACCTTTTCTGCTATGTTATAGGTGTAAATTTTTGCTAAAAAATTTCCGGGATGAGTTTTTGCACTTGAGAATTAAAATTAGGTGTTCCATCAGCGGAAACACTGCGACTGAAAGGGTTAATAACATTTAAATTTACAACTGAAATCTTCTTACAGCACACCAGCCGAAAACCAGTGTTTTATAATAGAATTCGACTCGGTCACTTTTTTTTTAATATTATAGAAATTTTCATATTATTCAATCAAAAAACAAAAAAATTAAGTTAAACACTTATGAAATATTTATTTAAAACAGTCTAATATATAACCACTCCATGAATTCCTCTACCATCAATTATGCATACTGTAAACCAAACATGAAACTAACAAACATTTAAACTCTGAAATCTCCTACTTGTATGCAGATTTAAAAGCGAGCAGAGACTTAATACAAGGCATATCATATAGTTAATATTAAAAGTATTTATCTAATTTAAAGTTTAAACTTTTCTTTATAGCTTCATATTTAGAGTTGGTGTAGCCGCTTTCGCGAGGTAACGCCCTATGTCATCAGCACCCTGTATGTAAACAGGATTTTGTACATACCTGCGGTCTCGATGAAAGGGGGTGGAGATTTTTGTTGCTTATGAATTATTTGATAGATATTGGGGTTCTGTATACATACATATACATTCTATTTTTCAGTTGCAAGTCTGATTTTAATTGAAACTTCTATGGAATAATTTGTAATGACAAATATCCCCTCCCCCCCAATCGAGACAACAGGTAGTATCTACAAAATTCTGTTTACATACTCTAACAACTAAGAAAGTTGTTACAGTGTTACCGCTGAACAGGCCGAATACTAAATAGTAACTGAATATTCGGTGGAACTCTACATAATAAGGACTGGAAAATGCTCGAAAATATTTATGTTTGGGACCTAACTCTAAGCTGCGAGCCATTATTGGTTCATAAATAATTTTCCCAATTTCCAACACTGGGCACCATATATGTAAACCAATAAACAAATGTAACAGTGATATTAAATAACATTTCCTATGACATAATCAGCAATATAGGTATTGCTTATATACTGCACCTTGAACTTACATATCAGAAATTATATAACTGCAAATTAGAAAAAAAAAAAGGTTAAATGAATAATTCAACATTTTCTTTGTGTCTTTTGAAAGCAAATTTTACCTGATAATTTATTTTCATACTATAAACAAAAGGATACATAGTATACATAGCAAATTTAAAGAAAATTGTTAGAGCAGTCTTTGAGATACAGACTTAATACAGCCTGACTTCTGGTTTTCTATGCCCCACTTTCAGTTTTTTAATTTTTTGTCAAAAACTGATTAACACATCTGTGAGCCTGACTTGTAGCAATTATAAAATTCTGTTTTTTTTTTTTTTTTTTTTTTTTTTGGGGGGGGGGGGGTGATGTGACAAACAGAAAATTCCCCCTTTTCCACCAATACATACATGCACAGCACACTGTCTAATATTTGAAAAATGCATATTTGGAGACATTAAGGAGACCTTAAAACATAACCAACGTAAAAAATTTATATGTCAGAAAGTATGTAAAAAATTAACTAATTAATGAATGGATTGGAACAATTTTTTCCAATTTGGTCGTAAGTCTTGGCTTAAAAGTTTATAATTTCCTATTTTGAAAAACAGCAAGGTATGTAATATATTTTTCTTCTTTTTTCTTCCACTTTGCATTAAGTATACACTTTTGCATGCGTTATACAGTATTATGTAAAATTGATTTTTCTTTAGCCTTAGAAATTCTGCTTTTAATTTTGATTTTTTACTTTAAAATTTTTTTTTTCCGGTCATTTTTTTTATTTCTTATTGAAATAGAATTTACCTAACAATCCACCAATAAAATTTTTGTAGAACTACCAATCAGTAGCAATTAAACGCTAACCTGATTTTGTTACTTCAAACTTCGGCCTTTTAAATTCAATACTGACATCTTATTTCCCCCCCACTTTTTAATTTTATAAAGTGTTAATATTGAACTATCTACTCACATAAATATAAGAAACTAAACAAAGTAAAATAGTTATTTTAGTCAAAGTTTATTCATGCCATTATAATAAACGTTTAAAGCTAAACCAAATAAATAAGGGGGTAATTGAAAAAAAAAAAAACTCCTTTCAAATACATATCTAACATGAAAAACTTAGTACAGTCGGGGAAATAAAAAACGCAACACTCAACGTAACTTCGTTGCTAATCGATGTAGAAAAATGTAATAGGTATCATTCGACGGGGAATTGTGAGTAGTTTCTGAAAATGAACTGAAATTTTGAATTGGGGGTCGTCTACATATTAAGACGGGCACCAACTTTGATTTTTTTTCAATGGTAATGCCCCATTTTTATTTTATATTTGAATTCCTGGGATCGCGACAACGCGAAAAAGTATATTGGTTGTATATTTTACTTATTTTTACACAGAGTTATAAGCGTTGAAAGTTTGAAGGTGCTAATGTTAAATTCATATTTCAAACTTTTAATAATATCTTCACAAAAAATAACTTGATCCATATATATATATTTCTTTTTTTTTTTTTTTTTTTTTTTTACTCGATAAAGTGAAGAAACCCAAACATAATCCATCATTACTTTTGATTCTGAAAAATATTTTTAATTCTGAAAAATATTAATAAATTCATTTTCATAAAAATTATGAATTATGACCTATATTAATTTTTACATAAAATGGATCCCAATGCTGAAAAATATGGGTATGCAAATTTGCAGCTCATTCCAATTATTAGTTTTCGAGATATAAATAAATCTTTCTTTTTGAGTGGTTTAGGGGGCCGTCCCTTATAAATTTTTGCATGAGATAACGAATCAAATCTTAAAAAATAACAAAGAAAATTAAACAAAATATGTTTATTTTCCATTTACGATTCAAATTATATAACAACAACGTCAAACGCAAAGAAATGAAACAAAAATGATGATTTTTAGACATTAGTGTTAGCATCAAGAATTCCTGTTTTCTAAAGAAGACAAGCCCCGCCTTCATCGTTCTTCAAAACAAAACAATACAGAAAAGAAAAGTAAATGTGACATTGAGTATTCGTGTTAAACCCCTTATTTTATGTTGACAAAAATGTGCACAAGTGGTATTTACTTCATGGATTAATTGGTGATAAATTTTGAAACTTTTAAACGAACACTATAAGAAAAAAAATTAACTAAATAGGCGGGGTTTACTGTTTTAAATAGAAAAATGGGTTTAATGTGAAATTGTCAAATATAAAAAACGAATGGAATTGGAATGCAAGACAGACTTGTAAAATCGTTTCTTAACTATCGTCATAGATAAAAAAGGCTTAATCATTTGCTTCATATATTGCTTTATTTTATTTTATTTATTTACTTATTTATTTATTTTGTAGGAGGGAGGATTATTATTTTCAGGACACTTTAGTCTTTAAAATTTTATTAACATATTTTAATTTTATACATTTTTAAAAACATACTTTAACTTTTATAAATATATTTTAACACTTTTTGCGACCGCAAGATTTTTGTGTTTTTGACAGTAAGACCCGCCTAAGGGGAAATAATATTATCAAAAGAAAGAATAAGATATTAAGAAATATTATCAAAATAAAATATTTCAGAACAAATTTTCTGTATTCACAATTATATTACAAATGGATATACATTATAATTATATTCTTTCTAATCAATATATTTCTATCCATAGTATATTTTATTGCAAAATATGAACACTGGGTACACACTTAAGAAATATGTAACACACAAATTACGAAAGAAACGCCCACTGACAGAGTTACAGATTTTCAAATGGCGAGAATCTACGTCAGCAGTCGCGAAAGGGTTAATTAAGGAATTATATTTTCATACAAATTATAAAACGAATCGTACAGTTATAAAGAGTTCAACTGACCCAAAACTTGTAAGTGCGAGTAAAATTGTTTAATATTTACTTCATGAACCCTTACAATAATTTATCCGAAAAGGTTTAGTTTATGAGTTGTTGAATATATATATATATATATATTATTTCATTTCGTATATTATGCTACGAAAGAAAATTTAAGCTTTATTGGTGATCAGTACAGCCATAATAGACACTTTTACTTGAAAAATATTGCACTTTTTTGAAAGAGTACTGTATGGACCAATCGCAAGTGTAATGTATTTAAATAGACCTAAAATTATCTAAAAAGGTGCTGAAGTATATACAAATCTAAAAAATTGAACTCAAGATAATTAAGGAAGTAGAAAAAAGCTGCAAAGCCAAAGTTTTAATAATTTTTATAATTATTCTTTTCCTGAAAGATTTCTGGTGTGAAACATTAAAATTTTGTTGATTTCTTATAGGATTTTAATTTTATTTTTCTACATTTAAAGATAACCCCCTAACACATTTTTGATTATAACTCTATAAATACTAAAGATAAACTATACAAACAGTATACTTTTCCTCTCAGAAATTCGAAAATGAAGTCAAAATTGGGTGTTGCTATTCAAAAAGTCAAAGTTGGCGCTCATTTCAATATGTAGATGACCCCTAATTCAAAATTTGACGACATATTCAAAAAGCGCTTTTAATTTCCGGTCGAATTATGTCTATTATATGTTTCTGCGTCAATTAATAACGAAATTACAGCGGGTGTTGCGTTTTTTTTTTCCCCGACTGTACATAACACATTTATAATTATCAAGCAATCAATTTTTGCGTGTACAGAACAATTTATTTTTTATTTATTTTTGTTTTAATTATTCCTTCTTTTGAAAGCATGAATACTCGTGTAAGTTATTCAAATCATTAACTTGCCGTAGATTAAAAAAAAAAAAAAAAAAGTGTGATAAATAAGTATCCATGAAAAAACCGTAAATGCAACATTATCTTCTTTTCGTAATATAATCCACTTTAAAAACATTAAGACACTTCTTTATATACAAAATCGAGTGTTTTGTTAATTTTTAGCACGACGTGAACTTTTAAAGTTTTGATTAATCGAATTTAATAACTGGGCAAAGTAAATAAATACCATCAATCATTGAAATAAACATATAGTTACAATGCAGAAGAAATGTCACAATACATACTGGAATATTTTAAATAAACGGAATAATTTACACAACGCAGAAGAAAAAGTGAAAAATGCAGTTTTCTGTGCTAAAAGATACGGAACTATACGCAATAACATAGGACACATGCAAAAGAGTAAACTTTATACGAAGCGGCGGAAATAAAACAAAAGAATCTATACACACCTTACTGTCTTTTAAATTGCGAAATCGTGAGCTTTATAAACTAATACTTAGATACTTACAATCAAATTGAAGAACAAAATCAATTACAACAATGCGACGAAAGTTAGTCACTTCATGACGACGCCATTAAAATAAAACACGAACGAATACGATGGTCTTTACGCTTAAGGAAAGGAATAGACCCTGCTTCGGTTGCTTCCTATTGGTTCAAAGCAAAATGTGTACGTTTCAGCTATTGGTCTCCGATTGCGTTTAACGGCCCTCTTCACTGAAAAAAAATTCCGATGCCGGCTGAAAACTGATAAAAAGTGTCCCGCGTGGTTTTCAAAGGAGGTGTTAACTAATTGAGAAGATTGACATATTCACTGACGAATCGTTGACTTTTTGGAAGAATAAATCAAAAATTAGCTACCTTCTTATTGCGGTTTCGCCGAAGCTTTGTTTTGTTTTGATTCTTTCTTTCTTTTTTTCTTTTTGTGTTTCCTTTTTCTTTTTCTTTTTTTCTTTTCCATTTTCACATGACATCAAATAACGTTCCTCATTTATTCTTATCTATTTATATATATTTTAATAGCATAGCCCGATCTGACCAAGTATTTTATACTATTTTCAGCCCGGTTCAGGCTTTCTTTAGTTATACCGGCGAATTATGTAACAGTGAAATTTAATAAATGGAAATATGCTTTATAATTAAACTTGTAGTGTGATATAATTAATTTAACTAAACTACTATGTTGTGGCCACTACATGACTTTCTTCTATATTTTCTTATACAAATTCACTCAGTAAAAATAATTTATTAAAATTATTATAAAAAAAAAATTATCTTACCTGATAATGCTGACGATTTCCATATTAGATAAGTAGTATAACACTAAATATCCAAAAAACGTCAATTTTATTCTCAATATAAAAAAAAAAAAAAAAAGTTTTTTTTCGTTAAAAGTAAAAAAAAAATCGATAACTTTGTTTTAAATTATCACATATTAAAAGTTCAACCATTCGATTTAAAGGTATTGACGACAACTTTCGAAAGATACCCATGTGCGATGCCCCCACGTACACAAAACTTTTTTCCTAGTTAACTACTACTATTATCAACAATTCATATTAATTTTACAGTTACAAGTTAAAAGTAACTTTCATTATCTACATTTATACGAAATTTGTCCTATACTGCCATATTAAAAATTTTGAAAAAATGCGATTACAGCGCCACCTGTTGAGCGATTGATCCCCAAATCTAACCAGCACCAGTTTATGTCAGGGTCCAACTAAACACCAAGTTTGGTTAAATTTCGTTCATTGATTCGTGAGATACAGCGTCCACAAATTTCGTGATACACACACAAATAGACATTTTCTAAAAACTATCAAATAGTGTTCAGGACATCCCAAAACTTGTAAATCCATCGAAAACCGGAGATCGAAAATTTTCACGAATCCAATACTTTCTCTATATTACATATAGAAGAAAGTAATAAATGGATTAAATCGAAATATATATTTAATATATATACATATATATATATATGAGTGTGTATGTGTGTCGCTGAAGTGCACTCCTGCGGAGTCCAAATTATTCCTCTGCCAGGTTTTGTAGCTCTGCGGTCAGTAGCCTGAGCTCCAGAGTGCAGACAATCACATAGATCCTTCTCTGTATTTCAGTAATGTTATAATGTTATACATCTTTGTTATTTTTACTTTCTTGTATATGTAATATAGAGAAAATATTGGATTCATAAAAATTTTGGAACTCCGGTTTTTGATGGATTTACACGTTTTGGGATGTCCTGAACACGATTTGATAGATTTTAGGAAATGTCTGTCAGTGTGTCTGTCCGTCTGTCTTTATGACGAATTTTGATGACGCTGTATCTCACGAAGCAATGAACGAAATTTAACGAAACTTGTTCTTTAGTTGGACCCTGACATAAACTGGTTCTTATTAGATTTGGGGATCAATCGCTCAACATGTGGCGCTGTAATAGCATTTTTTCTAAATTTTTAACATGGCAGTATAGGACAAAATTTCGTATAAATGTACACAATGAGAGTTATTTTTAACTTGTGATTGTAATATTAATATGAATTATTGATAATAGTAGTAGTTAACTAGGAAAAAAAAATTGTGCACGTGGGGGCAACAAAGTTATCGAGTTTTTTTTTTTTTTTTTTTTTTTTTTTTTTTTTACTTTTAACGAAAAAAAAAACAAACAGAAAAAGTCTTTTTTTTTTTAATATCGAGAATAAAATGGACTTTTTTGGGATATTTAGTGTTATACTACTTCTCTAATATGGAAATCGTCTGCATTATTATGGAAGATAATTTTTTTTAAATAAAAATTTTAGTAAATTATTTTTACTCAGTGAATTTGTACTGGAAATTATAGAAAGAAGAAAGTCTTGTGGTGGCCACAACATACTAGTTATATTATTAATCATATGGTAATATAGTAGACAGCGCGAGGGCTATAAATTACATGGTGAAAAAAATAAAATGTTCAGTGGATGCTGAGATAAAGCCATTTTTAAAATTGTAATAGCAGATCAACTTGTAAACCGATAAATATCTAAATTCAAGTGTCCAGGAAAGACGATTCTGCATGCAGTGGAAATCTGGATCCGATACAACTCGGGTGGGAGTAACGTAATGATGTCGTTGGTAGCGGTTACCCGAAACGAGGTTCAGGGTGATTTCAATGAAATTTTTTTTTGTTTTTTTTTTGTTTTTATTTATAATAAGATATATATATATATATTAAATTCAATATCAATGACAAAAAGCAATTTGTATAGAAAAGGCGCTCAAAGCAGCACAAAATAGTATACAAAAATAATAATATATTTAAATGAAGATAAATGATGAGATGAAAGTGAAATATAACAAACAACAAGAAAACTTATCAAACAATGTTAATAAACAAGAAAATTATTTATATTTAAACATTATTTAAGCTAGAAATTTAAATTATGCTGTGCCAATCTCTTCAGCAGGTGGGAACACAGCTGTTAAAAAACTATGTAGTACTAGCAGGTTTCAAAAGATATACAGGCTAGCATACTCCAAATGTAATTCAAACTGAATAGCAATGAAAAAATGTAAAACAGTATTTTTATTTATTTAAAATTGAGTTTTGAAAAATTAAAACTATATTTCTATTTATTAAAAATCATATGTTACAGCCAATAAAAACTTTTAAAACATATAGAGAGAAAGATTTTTATATATGAAATGCTCGCCATACATACCCCCACCCGAACCTACTAGAAAAGGATGAAAAACTCACCACCTTTACTCTTCTTGTGCGGCTAATCTTTTCTTATTTTTCTTTGAATATCAGTTCACTGTAACTCATAATTTACTCTTCCTGTGCGGCTAATCTTTTCTTATTTTGCTTTGAATATTAGTTCACTGTAACTCATAATATCTGTTTACATGCTTATCGATATATCGATGATTTAATTATTTTCAATATTGATTTTGATAATTTTTCAAAGTTAATTTATCCAGATTGTTTAAAATTAAATAAAGCCAACGATAATGATTTTGAAGCTGATATTTTGGATATTTCATTTGTTTTAAAAAATAATAATTTGTATACTGATTTATTTGACAAAAGAAAAAACTTTAACTTCATAACTAACTGTATGCCGCATTGGTATTCTAATCTGAGCCACAGAATTTACATAAATATTGTTATCAACCATATTTTAAGAATCAAAAGGTTATGTAATTTAAAATTTAATTTTGATAAACAAGTTTTCATTTTTCAAGCTTTATTATATTATAAAAACTTGTATCCTTTGAGTTTCATTTTTCATTATACAAAAAATTTGAATTTTTAGTGTCAGCGCCGCAGTTTCTGCATTTTGATTGGTGATCCATATAGGTGTCCAGTTTGATGCATTTGGTTCAAAGCCTTTTTCGGAAGACCATTTTGCTGATGTTTTGAGATATTTTGTTTCGCCAGACCGGGAAAGTTTTTGGACATCTTTGGATATGGAGAGAAAATTTAGTGTTTTTCAAGTTTTTGAGCTAGGATGAATTTTGCAGATGTTGTTTCTCGCAGGTGGTGATTTTTTTCATCTTCTTCTAGTAGGTTCGGGTGGGGGTATGTATGGCTAGCATTTCATATATAAAAATCTTTCTCTCTATATGTTTTAAAAGTTTTTATTGGCTGTAACATATGATTTTTAGTAAATAGAAATATAGTTTTAATTCTTCAAAACTCAATTTTAAATAAATAGAAATACCGTTTTACATTTTTTCATTGCTATTCAGTTTGAATTACATTTGGAGTATGCTAGCCTGCATATCATTTGAAACCTGCTAGTACTACATAGTTTTTCAACAGCTGTGTTCCCACCTGCTGAAGAAATTGGCACAGCTTAATTTAAATTTCTACCTTAAATAATGTTTAAATTTAACTAATTTTCTTGTTTATTAACATTGTTTGATAAGTTTTCTTGTGGATTGTTATATTTCACTTTCATCTCATCATTTATCTTCATTTAAATATATTATATATATATATATATATATATTTAAAAAAAAAAGTGATTCGTTAAAAAATAAATTAATTAATTAATTTAAATATAACTAGCTATTACCGAAGCGTGCTATTATAGTTATATCGAAAAAAAAAAACATATGTACTTATTTTTGGTATTGCTATATCATCTAATGTATCTCAGAAAATCTATAAATATATATTTACAATCAGAAATATTGTATTCAGCCAAAAATTTAGTTTTGACATCCAGTTTTGACCTGATGACATGTACCTCGAGTCCAGAAAATTGAGGCAATTAGTTAGTGTATATTCAAAGTGAATCAGCAGAGTTTTATTTAATATATTTTAATAATTTTGGTATGTTGTAGCTGTAAATGCTGAGCTTTTTCCGAATTGAGAGGTAATCGCAATGTGGAAGATATAACCGGTGATATAACCCAAAAGCTGATCGGCACTAATTCAAACCAAGGTCCAACCAAATATGAAGTTCGGTTTAAATTAAGTTCAATGGTTCATAAAGTACAGTGTTCGAATTCAAAAAGACAGATATTTTCTAAACAAGATCGAATTATGTTTAGGAAATCTCAAAACGTGTAACTTCATCGAAAACCGAAAATCTAAAAGTTTTCTGCATCTTATACTTTCTCCTTATACATATGCAGAAGACAGAATAATAAAGCCACTTTTTAAAAAGCAAGTACTCAATTTCAGTTTATAAAAATGCAAGGAAATCTCAAAACGTGTAAATTCATCGAAAACAGGAGTTCAAAAATTTTCATGAATCCAATACTTTCTCTATATTACATATAGAAGAAAGTAATAAATGGATTAAATCGAAATATATATTTAATATATATATATATATATATATATGTCGCTGAAGTGCACTCCTGCGGAGTCCAAATTACTCCTCTGCCAGGTTTTGTAGCTCTGCTTTCAGTAGCCTGAGCTCCAGAGCGCAGACAATCACACAGATCCTTCTCTATATTTCAGTAATGTTATAATGTTATACATCTTTGTTATTTTTAATTTCTTCTATATGTAATATAGAGAAAATATTGGATTCGTGAAAATTTTCGAACTCCGGTTTTTGATGAATTTACACGTTTTGGGATGTCCTGAACACGATTTGATAGATTTTAGGAAATGTCTGTCAGTGTGTCTGTCTGTCTGTCTTTATGACGAATTTTGATGACGCTGTATCTCACGAAACAATGAACGAAATTTAACGAAACTTGGTCTTTAGTTGGACCCTGACATAAACTGGTGCTTATTAGATTTGGGGATCAATCGCTCAACATGTGGCGCTGTAATCGCATTTTTTCTAAATTTTTAACATGGCAGTATAGGACAAAATTTCGTATAAGTGTACATAATGAGAGTTAGTTTTAACTTGTGATTGTAAAATTAATATGAATTATTGATAATAGTAGTAGTTAACTAGGGAAAAAAATTGTGCACGTGGGGGCATCGCTTCACCACCGGGGGGGGGGGGGAGTAAATTTTCAAGATGGGTATCTTTCGAAAGGTCTCGTTAATACCTTTAAAACGAATGGTTGAACTATAAATCTGTGATAATTTAAAACAAAGTTATCGATTTTTTTTTTTTTTTACTCTTAACGGAAAAAAAAAAAAAAAAAAAAAAAAAAAAACAGAAATTTTTTTTTTTTTTTTTTTTTTTTTTTTTTTTTTTTTTTTAATATTGGGAATAAAATGGACTTTTTTTGGATATTTAGTGTTATACTACTTCTCTTATATGGAAATCGTCTGCATTATCATGAAAGATAATTTTTTTAAGTAATAATTTTAGTAAATTATTTTTACTCAGTGAATTTGTATAGGAAAATATAGAAGAAAGTCTTGTGGTGGCCACAACATACTAGTTATATTATTAATCATATGGTAATACAGTAGACAGCGCGAGGGCTATAAATTACATGGTGAAAAAAATAAAATGTTCAGTGGATGCTGAGATAAAGCCATTTTTAAAATTGTAACAGCAGATCAACTTGTAAACCGATAAATATCTAAATTCAAGTGTCCAGGAAAGACGATTCTGCATGCAGTGGAAATCTGGATCCGATACAACGCGGGTGGGAGTAACGTAATGATGTCGTTGGTAGCGGTTACCCGAAACGAGGTTCAGGGTGATTTCAATGGAATTTTTTTTTTGGTTTTTATTTATAATAAGATATATATATATATATATATATATATTTAAAAAAAAGTGATTCGTTAAAAAATAAATAAATTAATTAATTAATTAATTTAAATATAGCTAGCTATTACCGAAGCGTGCTATTATAGTTATATCAAAAAATCCATATATATTTATTTTTTATATTGCTATATCATCTAATATATCAGAGAAAATCTATAAATATATATTTACACTCAGAAATATTGTATTCAGCCAAAAATTGAGTTTTGACATCCAGTTTTGACCTGATGACATGTACCTCGAGTCCAGAAAATTGAGGCAATTAGTTAGTGTATATTCAAAGTGAATCAGCAGTGTTTTATTTAATATATTTTAATAAGTTTGGTATGTTGTAGCTGTAAATGCTGAGCTTATTCCGAATTGAGAGGTAATCGCAATGTGGAAGATATAACTGGTGATACATCCCAAAAGCTGATCGGCACTAATTCAAACCAAGCTCCAACCAAATATGAAGTTCGGTTTAAATTAAGTTCAATGGTTCATAAAGTACAGTGTTCGAATTCAAAAGACAGATATTTTTTAAACAAGATCGAATTATGTTTAGGAAATCTCAAAATGAGTAACTTCATCGAAAACCGAAAATCTAAAATTTTTCTGCAACTTATACTTTCTCCTTATATATATACAGAAGACAGAATAATAAATCCACTTTTTAAAAAGTAAGTAGTCAATTTCAGTTTATAAAAATGCAAAAAAAATCTCAAAACGTGTAAATTCACGAATCCAATACTTTCTCTATATTACATATAGAAGAAAGTAATAAATGGATTAAATCGAAATATATATTTAATATATATATGTGGGAAGTTCCTTGCAGAGCCAACAGATGGCGCTGTCTCTGATGCTTATCATTGAACGAGATGACAAACGGAGGAGTTGAGATCTGGCTGCAGTGGAGATCGGTTGAGACCTTCAGCGCGTAGGCTGACAGGCTCATTTTTCTGCTAATTAGAGCTTGTTGTGCTCTGTATAAGTGTGTAGAGCCATGGAGAGCTCTATACCATAATCTCACTTATTAGAAATAGTACGCGTAGGTACTAATGTGAATTGTAGAGCGAGTCAGTGCTCATATATGATACTTTCTGTTAGTCCTAGTAATGAAGAGAGCTTGTTATGTGTATTAGGCCTCGAAACCAGCAAATGTTATTGATGGAAACCCTGCTATTATTATCATTTTATCTTTGTGTAAACTGTGTTGTGAACGTAATAAATGTTTTTAGTTATCTTAATCGCACCTCTTCATTGCCCCACCCCTAGACGCCCAGCTCATATACTACAAGTGGGGACTCTGCCGCGATATTACCACCAACAAGTTATAAAAGGTAACTGTTATTGTTATATATTTATCATTGTGTTTGATAGTGGATAATAATGATTAATGCATATATTGAGCAAAAAGAGTTTGAGTTACTATTTTGAATTAGAAATTAATGGTGAAATATTTGAGAACACTTTTGGTTTCACTGTGTGATGAAATTAAATAAATATATTACTTGAGAAAAATGAATAGAAATAAGAATTATGATTGAAAAAATATTCTGAGTAATCTTTTATAATTTTGCTTATGACTGTTTGCAATAATATTTTAACAATATTATAACAATATTATTTTAAAACGAAAGTGAAAACAATAATTAAAGAAAGAATAATGATAATGGTGATATTATATGAAATATGTGTATATAGCAATAATTAAGAAATATATAAGTTGTTCTAAATATTCTATTAAATGGTATAAATTGTTCTGAATGTGTTTATTTAAAAATCATGATAATTTTGATTTGAGAACAAAAAGCATAGAATCATTTTTAAGAAATATGTTCTCATATTATTTTGTTCCTATTTAAGTATGATATTAATTTGGTAGAAATATTGAAATATTTTTTGGTATAAGTAATTATTTAGAGTTATAATGGCCCAAAACGTGTTACAAGGCATTAGAAAAGCAGATTTAAGAACAATTGCTGAAGAATTAGGCCTAACTGTTCCGGCGGAAGCGAAGGTACTTGAAATCAAAACTTTAATTGAGAGTTCTGATATTTATAAAAATGATTTAGAATTTGTTAGAGGTGTTATTAAAATGTTACTAGAAGAACAAAAGTTGAAATCTGTAGAAGAACAAACCAAAATTGAGATAGAAAGAATTAAATTATCCCAGTTAGAAAAAGAAATAGAGTTACAGAATTTAAAGTTACAGGCTGCAGCAAATAATTCTAGTAATAATGTTGAGCAATCAAATTCAGAAACTACTTCACAATCATTAGAAAATTTAATTAGAAGTATTCGAACTTTAACCATTTCAGTACCTGAGAAACCGGAAGCTTTGCACTTATTTTTTCAATCCCTTGAAAAAGCATTCGTTTCTAAAAATGTACCCCCTAAATTTAAATCGGAAATATTGATTAATTTATTGGGAGATAAATGTAATCAGGTTCTTGCGTACGTAACCACCGAAGAAATTAACGATTATGAAAAAGTTAAGGAATTAATTTTAAGACAGTTCCAACCAACGCCGCGTGAATGTTTAAGTAATTTTAAAAATGCGTTGCGTAATCCGTCAGAATCTCATGTCCAATTCGCTTCGCGTCTAAGCGCTTCTTTTGATTACTATTGTAGATTGAGAGGGGTTAACGATGTTAAGCAATTGTGTGATCTTATAGTTTCCGATAAAATATATGAAACGTTGGATTCTAGAACTAAGGAACATATTAGTGTTCGAGAAGGTCAAAATTGGTTTAAACCCAACGAGTTAGGTCGGGAGTGTGATTTATTCTACTCTTCTAGAGGTAAATCGTTAATTGAAACTAATAATAATACGCGAAACGAAAGTTCAGAGAATAAGCGGTTTGTAAACAAAACTCCTTTTAGAAAGACACATTATAATAATAAAGATCCCATAGTACGTAATTCGGTATCTAATCAAACTCACGAAAAGCATGAAAGAATGTGTTATATTTGTGGTGCAAAAGGGAAAACATTTCATTTCGCTAGAGTGTGCCCTAAACGTAGTTCAGAGAAAAAAGAATTCCGTGAAAATCTTCCAACGAATTCAGTAGTTCAATCCGAAACAAGTCCGATTAACCTAATTGTTAATGAGCTCGAATATGTTGATATTTTAGTGGATGATATTCCACTTAAAGGGTTAAAAGATTCTGGTTCTTCGATTCTAATTGTAAATAAAAATAGCATTCCACAGACTAAAAATGTTATTTCTTCAACCACTCTAGTTAGCTGCTTTAATGAAAAGAAAGATGCAAATCTGACTGAATTTAAAATATCTTTACCTAATCATGATTCAATAAACATAATCGGTGCTTTACGCAACAATTTGACATGCGACGTAATTCTGCCTAATAATATCTTTCATATTTTGAAACAACAAAATAAAGAGGAAGCAGATGTTTCGAGTTCCAGCGTAGGGGGGAAAGATAGTCTTCTAAATTCGGGGGAAAGCAATTTCGATGAAGCAAATGAGTGTTCTTTTCCTGTATTCGATCGAAAGGAAAATGAAATAGATACTTTTTTTTCAAGTATGTGCAATTTTTCAGAAGAAGAAAAATTCGATGTCAGTTATATTTTAGACAAGTCGTTAAAAGAGAAATTAAGCGAATTAATAAAAAGTTATAAGCCAGTTAAAACAAAAAGTACTGATTTAAAAATGTCCATTATTTTATCTGATGATATACCAGTGTGTTCACGCTCTCGCAGATTATCATTTGTAGAGAAATCAGAGGTGGATAGACAAATTGACCAATGGTTAAAGGATGGTATAATTAGAGAAAGTACATCAAATTATGCTTCGCCAATAGTGGTGTGTAGGAAAAAAGATGGAGGAATAAGGTTATGCTGTGATTATCGTGCTTTAAATAAGAAAATAATTAAAGATAAATACCCGTTGCCAAATATTGAGGATTTATTTGATAGATTAGGGGAGGGTAAAGTTTTTTCGACACTAGATTTAAAGAATGCGTTTTTACAAGTTGATGTAGAGGAAAAAAGTAGGAAATATACAGCTTTTGTGACCGATAATGCCCAGTATGAGTTTCTAAAAGTTCCCTATGGATTATGTAATAGTCCCTTAGTATTTCAAAGATATGTAAATTATGTGTTTAAAGACTTATTAAAAGATGGTACTGTAATTATTTATTTAGATGATATAATTATTCCATCTAAAGATGAGAATGAAGGGTTAGATAAATTAAAACGTGTGTTAGAAACGGCATCAAAATTTGGTCTAGAGTTAAATTTAAAGAAATGTCAGTTTTTGAAACGTAAGATCGATTTCTTAGGTCACATAATTGAGAATGGCACGATTAAACCCTCAGTAGAAAAAACTCTCGCAGTACAAAATTTCCCAGAACCCCGTAATGCTAGGGAAGTGCAGAGTTTCTTAGGTTTAACGGGTTACTTTAGAAAATTTATTCGTTCATATGCCAACATAGCAAGACCACTCAGTGACTTATTACGTGCTTCCACTCCATTTAAATTCGAGCAAGAGCAGAAATTAGCTTTTCAAAAGCTTAAAGACATTTTATCTAATGCACCTGTCTTACACCTTTTTAAGCAAGGCTATAAGTTAGAAGTTCATACAGATGCATCTAAATTAGGATTCGGTGCAATCCTATTACAACAAGATGACGATGGACAGTACTATCCAATCCATTATATGAGTAAAAAGACCTCTGTACAAGAAGAAAAATACTGTAGTTATGAGTTAGAAGTGTTAGCGATAGTAGAAGCCCTTAAAAAATTTAGGAACTATTTATTAGGTAGTAAATTTAAAATTTATACTGACTGTCAAGCGTTCACTAAAACTTTAGATAAACGTGAATTGACACCTAAGGTAGCCAGGTGGTCTTTCCTGCTACAGGAATTCGACTACGAAGTAGAACATCGACCTGGTAAACAAATGCAGCATGTTGACGCTCTTAGCAGACACCCTGTAATGGCTGTAAATACTGATACCCTTACTCATCGTATTGCTACTGCTCAAGAAAATGATGAGTTTATCAATACTGTGAAATCTCTTTTACAACAAAACCAAAATGACGAATATGTGTTAAAAAATAATGTTTTATATAAAGTGTTAAATGATAGGGATGTACTAATTGTCCCAGAGATCATGCAACTTGAGGTCGTAAAGAAATGTCATGCCTTAGGACATTTTTCGGCTAATAAAACTGAAGAGTTAGTAAAAAGAGATTACTATTTTTCTAATATGAAAAAATGCGTAGATAACGTTGTAAAAAGTTGTATAGAATGTATTCTCGTAAATAAGAAACAGGGAAAAGGAGAAGGTTTTTTGAACCCTATCCCTAAAGGGGATATACCATTATCCACGTATCACATCGATTTTGTGGGTCCATTACCAACAACTAACAAAAACTACAATCACATTTTCACCGTAATCGATGGATTTAGTAAATTTTCGTGGCTATATCCAGTCAAATCAACTTCTTCAGCAGACGCCTTGCAAAAATTAAAACAGCAAGCTGGTATTTTTGGTAACCCCGCAAGAATAATATCCGATCGTGGACCTGCGTTCATATCTAAGGAGTTTGCAGATTACTGTAAATCAGAGGGAATCGAACATGACACCATCACAACCGGAATCCCAAGAGGGAATGGTCAAATTGAGAGACTTCATCGAACAATCATTCCTGTATTATCCAAGTTATGTATAAATGACCCTAACAAGTGGTACAAGTTTGTTGAGGCTGTTCAGAGAACTATTAATTCCACCACATCGAGAAGTACCAAAAGAACTCCTTTTGAACTACTCACTGGAGTAACAATGAGAAAGAAAGAAGATAAGAGAATACTAGAACTTCTCGAAGAGGAAAGGATAAATTCCATGCTTGATAATCTTAACACCATTCGTGAAGAAGCAAGAAAAAATATTCTTAAGATTCAAGAAGAAAATCGCCGATGTTACAACAAGAAGAGAAAGAAAGCCCATGTATATAAAATTAATGATCTAGTTGCCATCCAGCGAACTCAGTTTGGAACCGGCATGAAACTAAGACCAAAATTCTTAGGTCCTTATAAAGTTGTGCGAGTAAAGTCCAAAGACAGATATGAAGTCGAGAAGATAGGTGATCACGAAGGACCTATACATACTAGTACTTCTGCAGACCATATGAAATTATGGTCCACAAACTGAATAGACTGAACTAAATGGACTGATAAACTTTTACAGAAAAAGTTAACTGTGAATTTTTATGTACATAATTTTTTTTAATGTCTGTTTCTCTTTTTTGTTTTTTTTTTCTTTTAATTGTATTTTGCAGATATCCTTTAGTATCCCAAGTTGGTTTACGGTGAGGTCACCGCAACATCAGAATGGCAGAGCGTTGTGGGAAGTTCCTTGCAGAGCCAACAGATGGCGCTGTCTCTGATGCTTATCATTGAACGAGATGACAAACGGAGGAGTTGAGATCTGGCTGCAGTGGAGATCGGTTGAGACCTTCAGCGCGTAGGCTGACAGGCTCATTTTTCTGCTAATTAGAGCTTGTTGTGCTCTGTATAAGTGTGTAGAGCCATGGAGAGCTCTATACCATAATCTCACTTATTAGAAATAGTACGCGTAGGTACTAATGTGAATTGTAGAGCGAGTCAGTGCTCATATATGATACTTTCTGTTAGTCCTAGTAATGAAGAGAGCTTGTTATGTGTATTAGGCCTCGAAACCAGCAAATGTTATTGATGGAAACCCTGCTATTATTATCATTTTATCTTTGTGTAAACTGTGTTGTGAACGTAATAAATGTTTTTAGTTATCTTAATCGCACCTCTTCATTGCCCCACCCCTAGACGCCCAGCTCATATACTACATATATATATATATATCGCTTAAGTGCACTCCTGCGGAGTCCAAATTACTTATTATAAAAGTCAGACTGATATAAAAGGTAATGTGTTTCATAGTAGAGAGGTACTAAGGATGGACGAGAGTTAGTGGTAAGAGTAGAAGTGGTAGGAGGTTAAAGGAGTTAGTAGTGAGCGGCTATAGTAGAAGATAGTTAGTCGAGTAGTATAGCGGCTTAGGGAATCCTCCCACTAACGAAAGATGAGTAAAGTCGTGAGAGGTAACGACGTTAAGTGAAGCTGTTGAGATTATTTATGGTTATCTTTGATGGTTAAAGTATTTATGAAGGCTGCCGCTTTAAGTTTATAAAGGTATTGAATGTGAATATAGTCCAACATCCACCTTTTCATTAAGCTCTAAATAAAAGCTCTTTGTTTATTTTATATATCTGACTTTGTCGCTACTTCATAATTTAATTAAATTTAAGCTTAATCTAAGTTAATGAGATCATGACAACCACTAGGTCGCCACAAGTTCTGTAAAAACAATTAAAGATTTATTACTTCATATTGTGCTGTAAGTCGTTTTAAAAAAATTTCCAGAAGTCTTTTGATGCGTATGACAAGATCTATCAACTACTCAGTTCTGATGTTGACTTTATCTGTTTTTGTAATGAAAGTTTCTGTGATCCCACCGGCGTGGTTGGCAAAGCGCTGGCCTCTGACACAGGTGATTGTGAGTTCGTATCCCGGGCTACCCAAGACGGTTTGCTCCGCATGAAAGCTAATAAATTAGCTTTCGCGTGTAAAAAAATAAATTAGTTTTTTAGTGTTGTGGATTTCTCCCTGCACACATGCGTAATAATCGCAAGAAACTTTTTTAAAGCATTCGAGAAACTCAAACTTTACCTTTTAATTTTACGGTTAATGCTACTTTTTTTTGCAGGTTGGTTGTATGTTTCATCACAACGTTAAATTACTAGCGATATATCATTCATCGTCTAAATGTATTTTTACGGGCTTTGACTGGAATCTCTGCTGCTGGGCTTTGCCCGTAATTTTACTGCAGCATTTTTTACAGTGTAAATTTTACTGGATCTTTATGAAATTTAGGGATAAGAGAAATAAAAGGAAAATTAACATTAGTAAGTTTAATTCCAATTTGTAGATTTTTAGCTTTAATTCTATTTACAAGTTCCCTTTCTTTAATTTTAGACTCTTCAAATAATATTTTTTTTTTTTTTTTTGTCATAATTTTATCCCCCATTTCCAAATAATATTTTTTACATATAATAGCAAAATTATTCGCAGCTTTATCTACATATGTTATGATAAAGTTTTCTTGAAGTTTTTTAATAGCATCTTTAATATCTCTGTTAATATAACCCTTCAGAACATCAAATTTTATTTTATCACTATCATTTTTTACATAAAAAAACCCATTCATTAAAAGCCTCAATAGGCATATTATATTTCACTGCAATAGTTTTTACAAAATTATATATATATATATGTAGAGAGAGGCATATAAAGAGCTCTGAGAATTAATTATCAAATTAATTAAAGTTTAATAAAAAAAGGAAAATGACTATATACAATGCTGTTTACATTAAACACCACATAGGTCCCAAAAAACATATTTAAGTCCACTTAGGACGCATATCAGATTAATTAGAACGTAAATAATCAAGCCACACAGGCATAAGTTGTTAATGCTTGCATAGCGAAAACGTAACTCATCGTCCACACAGATATTTCTTTTTTATGTAGAAAAGTAAAGAACAATAAAATAAAATAAAAAGTTCTGATTCATCCTCGGCAGATGTCTGTCTCCTGGATGATGCAATTTCCTTCGATTGTACCTGAGTAGACTTTTTTTTTCTCTTCTCTCTTCCACAGAATCGCCATACTGCGAAAGCTTCGACCTCGAAGTTGCAATTATTTGACACATCAAGTCTATCCACCAAGGATCTGAAAAATACAAAAAAAAAAAAGAGACAGAGAGATTCTAACGTATGGTATACTAAATAAATACAATAAAAAACGGTTTTTTTTCTAATTAGACATTGTCCATTTTTTCATCATGTCTTCAGCAGTTGACGTTATATTTGGTCCTTCATGCTGATCAACTTTTTGAACTTCGTATCTATCATTTGCCTTAACTTTTGTCACCTTATAGGGACCAAAATATTTAATTCTTAGTTTGAGACTTGATCCAAATTGGGTACGTTGGGTGGCAACTAGGTCCCCTATATGATACTTATGTGCTCTCTTGCGCTTTTTATCATATTGTGTTTTATTCTCTTCCTGAATTTTCCCGATTTGTTGTTTAGCATCGTCTTTTAGTTCTTCCCTGTCTTCCATGAACCTTTTTCTGTACTCCTCTTCTAAAAGACTTTTGACGATCAGATCCTCTTTGTTTTTCCTCTTAACACCTGTTAGTAGTTGAAAAGGTGTTAATTTTGTACTGCTTGTCGTCGTGCTGTTCAATATTCTTTGTACAGTACTGACATTCTTGTACCACTTAGTAGGAGTGTCCTGTGCAAACGTTCGATTTGCCCATTTCCTCTTGGCACTCCTGTCATAATTGAAACATGCTCGATGTTTTCTGTATGGGAATATTCTTCGAATTCCTTAGATCTAAATGCACTTCCTTTGTCGGTTATAATTCGTGATGGGTTTCCGAAGGTTGTTTGTTGAAGTTTCAGCTTATCTAAAGCTTCTTCTGCACTCGTGGTTTTGACCGGATATAGCCAAACGAATTTTGTAAATCCATCAATCACAGTGAAAATATGCTGATATTTCTTATTGGTAGATGGTGACCGTCCAATAAAATCAATATGATATGTGCCTAGCGGTACATTTTCCTTCGGAATAGGATTCAAGTATCCTTCAGATTTTCCACTTTTCTTATTGCATAGAATACATTTCACGCAATTGGCTATAACATTTTCTACTTTCTTCCTCGCACCTGGAATGTAAAAATCTCCTTTCAATATTTCTTCGGTCTTCGCTGAAGCAAAATGTCCTTTTGATGTATTCGTCTTATTATTTCTGACTGTATATTTTCTGGTACAACTAACAATACTCTACCTGCATCATACCTGTACAATACATCGTTTTTGACTAAATAATTGTCTTCTTTCCTTTTTCCCATTAATTCTTTTACTACTGGTATATTTTCGTCATTGTTTTGAGAATTTGCTATTTTATGTGTTATCTCATCATCTAAGGACTGAGTGTCGACAACATTTACATTTCTGCTTAAAGCATCTACGTGTTTCATTTGTGAAGCGAGTCAATGAATTATTTCATAGTCAAATTCCTCTAAAAGTAATGCCCAACGAGCTATTTTAGGCGATAAGTCTTTTTTAGACATAGTGTGCAGAAATGCTGAACAATCTGTGAATACCTTAAATTTTGTCCCTAGTAAATAATTTCTGAATTTTTTCAAAGCTTCAATCACTGCTAAAATTTCTAATTCATAACTAGAATACTTCTCCTGTTGCGCATTAGTTTTCTTGCTCATGTACTGGATTGGATGCATTTTCTCATCATCTCCTAATTGTAATAATACACCACCGAACCCGAAACTGTTAGCATCCGTGTGCAATTCTAATTTAGGTCCCTGTTTAAAAATATGAAGTACTGGTTCACAACTTAGTATTTTCTTTAAATCCTGAAAAGCTTTCTTTTGTTCATGGCCAAAATGGAATTCGTTATTTTCTCTAAGGCGATCACTCAAAGGTTTCGCAATTTTAGAATAGTCTTTAATGAATTTTCGAAAATATCCTGTCAAACCCAAAAAGCTTTGAATTTGTTTAACGTTTTTAGGGGTGAGAAAATTTTGTAGAGTCAGAGTTTTTGATGGTGAAGGCTTAATTGTTCCGTTTTCAATTAGGTATCCCAAAAATTCTATCTTGCGCTTTAAAAATTGGCTTTTTTTGTAATTTAAGTTTAATCCATACTTAGCAGTTGTTTCTAATACTAATTGAAGCTTACGTAGCCCTTCCACTTCATTTTTCGATGGTATTATCATCGACGTATATTATTACAGTTTTATCCCTAAGTAAGTCTCTAAATATGTGAAAAATATATCTCTCAAATACTGATGGACTTGTACACAAACCAAATGGTGCTTTTAAAAACTCGTATTGTCCCTCGTGAGTTACAAATAATGTATATTTAGTACTATCTTTTTCAATGTCAACATAAAAAAAAAAAAAAAAAACATTTTTTAAGTCTAGTGTCGTAAATACACATGAATCTTCCAACTTATCGATTACGTCTTCAATAAGGGGCAACGAGAACCTGTCTTTAACGATTTTCTTATTTAGCCTACAAAAATATACACAGATTCTAGTACTTCCATCTTTTTTCTTACTTAGTACAATTGGCGATGCGAAATCTGAACAACTAGGTTTTATATTTTTTTGTTCAAGCCATTCTTGAATTTGTTTCTCTACATTAGCTTGTTCTGTTATGGGGAGGCGCCTAGCTCTCTTGCATATCGGGATTTCATCACTTAAAATTATTTTTATTTTTACATCCGTACTTTGTATTTTACGTGGAGTGTACCCTGTAATCATACGAATCAATCGCTCACGTAAATTAGCATTTAATATATGGCTAATCTAAAATACTTTCTCTAGAATCATCAATTACATCAACCATTAAATAATTAAAAATCTTCGGGTCGAAAGATGAATCGTCACTTTGACTGGAGGAAACATCTTTCGGTTTTGTTGTTTTTACGTTACACACACGTGACTCTGGGTTGTAAATTTCAAAAGGGGATATTACATCTCTAGAATTACAATATTTTTCATTATTTTGAACTAAATCAATTACATTTACACTATTGAATTCAATTTCACCTTTCGAAAAGTTAAGCTTTAGATTGGATAATACATCCATGCCAATAATAGCAGAATATTGTAAATCTTCTACAACAAAAACATTAGTTTCTAGTAAAATGTCATCAACAGCTATATCTGCTCTAAAATACCCTTTACATTTAATAGTATCTTTACCTATGCCTTTAATAAATATTTTACTATATCTTAAAGTAGGTGATACTAGATCTCTATAATAACTTTCACTGATCAATGTAATTTCAGAGCCAGTATCTATTACAGCTGACTTCGAGGTATCATTAACCTTAATAATTTTTTCTACCTTTGCTTATGATCGGTTTACAATACAATTATTGACATTTTATTCATTATTGTTATTTTGTTCTTTTTTAAATTTTAATTTGCATTGAGAACTTATGTGACCATAATTAGAACAAAAATAACACTTTTTATTTGCAAAATGATCATTAGTAGCACTATTACAATTTGGGTAAGCACGTAAGGTCGATTGTTTATTTCTCTGGTTCGAGTCACTCGATACATTTTTCTTAACATTTTGTGCGTACATCTTGCTTTGTTTCAGTTCTAGATTCACTTCCGGTTTCCCGATGTTAAATCTAGCACTTTCATACTCTTCTAATTTTTCGACTATTTTTTCTGTATTTTTTAATTTATGACATTCTTCTAGATAATGTGTGCGAATTTCTAACGGTGCTCTTCTCTTTAGTTGATCTGAAACTATCGGTTCTTTTAAATCATTAAAATCGCATACTTTCAAACCGTTAATCCATTCTTCGAAAAAATGATTAAAATCAAAGGCAAAGTCTCGCCAAGTCGAATTCTTCTCTTTTTTATGAGATATAATTTCTGACGAAATTGCTCCGGTGTAAGCATTTGAATCGTTTTAACAACATATTTTTAATATAATCATAATCATTTTCGAATTCAACTGGTACTCGTGTTACAATTTATGCTATTTCCAAGGGAAGCAATCCCAAAATATGCGTTACGTAATCTTTTTTTTCTATATTTACTCTAGAAGCTTGTTGCTCAAAAAGCTCAAGATATGTACTAATATCATTATTAGGATTTGTTGAATCAAAACACTTCTTTATCTTCGCTAACTCTTTACTTCAGGTTGGAACACTAGAAGATGTGTTTGGGTTCGCTTCCTGAGTATCATATCGATTACTCGTTAATCTCAGTTTTTCCAGCTCAAATTCGCGCTCTTTCTGCTCTCTTTCTTGTTCGAACAATAATTTTTCACGTTCATTTTTTTTTCAAATCTTTCAGCGATCACACTATTTACTAAATTTATGGTGAATTCTTCATCAAAATTTTTTTGTCTCAAAATTAATTCTTTTAATTTAATTACGGTAGCATTTTCTGGTATTTCTAGATCTAAATCTGAAGCGACGCGTAACAAATCTTCCTTTCTTGCTTTTCCAAGAAAAGACATGGTTAAATAAATTTAGAAAAATCGTACTCACAGTTTTTTGTTCCTCGACGAAGAATAATTGGCTTTAAATATCCGAATCTAGTAATCCACAATGTACTTAGACGAATCGACTTTAATTATCCAGCTTTAAAAATCCACCATGCATACAGATGATACTTTTTCCACTGTCCGTTGGCACAAACACAAATAGTTATTATTTGGTTTATACTCAAACATAAAGTAGTTTTTACGCAGTCATTTAATTTCGTTTGACGTACAGTCACTTCATTTGACACAAAGTCATTTCATTTGACATGGAGTCATATTTTCCGAAGATATTCACTTAAAACACTAATACTAATAATAGAATAATTAATTATCCACTTACTTAATTTAATATGTTTTTTTTTTTTTTTTTTTTTTTTTTTCGCTCGTTATCCCCAAATGTAGGGAGAGGCATAAAAAGAGCTCTGAGAAGTAATTATCAAATTAATTAAAGTTTAATTAAAAAAATTACTATATACAATGCTATTTACATTAAAGACCACATAGGTCCAAAAAAACGTATTTAAGTCCACTTAGGACGCATATCAGATTAATTAGAACGTAAATAATCACGCCTCACAGGCATAAGTTGTTAACGCTTGCATAGCGAAAACGTAACTCATCGTCCACACAGATATTTTTTTTTTTATGTAGAAAAGTAAAAAACAATAAAATAAAAAAAAAAGTTCTGATTCATCCTCGGCAGATGTCTTTCCTGGATGATGCAATTTCCTTCGATTCTACCTGAGTAGACATTTTTTTTCTCTTCTCTCTTCCACATATATATATTTTTTAATTTATGTTTTATAGTAAAGTGTCAATCACGAAGAAAAAAGAATTACGTTCTACGGGGATCGTTCCGATTTGGCATTAAAAGGTCGACTTTCGGTCAATGTCCAGTCTTTTTCTGATATAGTGTCTCTAGGTTTTTTACGGATATTGTTTAAAAAATATCCCTATATTGACGATAAATGTCCTTACTTTAAGGAAAATTCATGGAAAAAGTGAAAAAATGAGCCTAATCCATGCACAATCACAGGAAATTTCTACTACCGGGAAAACCCTAACATACTTGTCAACCATCTCATTATAAATCGTAACAGTTTTAGTACCCGCCTTTTTTTTTTTTTTTTTTTTTCTTTTTTCTTTCTTTCACACGTCTTTTTTTAGAGTAATTTTATTCTTAATAATAACAGGAGCCTTGGCGTTGGAATATTAAAACCCGAATAAATTTGCACTTAAGACTGTACGCTTAAGGCTACCGAAACAGCTGTATGCATCTCAAATATTTTTCTTTGGCGTTTCTGACGTACTAGATTATTCGGGTTTTAATAATTTTATTCTTATTTAATCGTAAGTACATTTGAAGAGATTTACTCAAAGTGGTGTAAAGAAAAGGGCGCGCTTTAAAGGGGCGTAACAATGTTACGATTATTAATGAGATGGTTGGCAAGTAGGCCCTAAAGATTTAAAAAAAATCTACAGTCCTTTAAAACTCTCCAAAGTGGGCCGGATTACGAATTTAGTGGGTGTGTACTACAGATAAAAGAACTGAAAGCAACAGAAAAAAAAAAATAATAATAATAATCTGGTGTGTCACTCACACGACTTTCTCTTACCCTGAAATTTAATACTATAAATAGTTGGAGATTAAGAGGCAAGATCACGAATACTGTTATGTAAACCTAAATTAAACAATTCAAATTTGGCTTCAGAGGAATTTTATATGATAATTAGTTCTGTGTGATAGGGGCTACCGCCCCCCTCAACCCCCCGTTTCATTAATGCACCTACATTTATATAGAATTTAAATCTGTTATTAAAATTAAAAGTTTACTTAAAATTATTCAAACAATTTTCACATGCAACATTCATTGAAACTTATCAATCCTGATCAAACTTTTCCAGCAACAAACTTATATTAACTTCAAAATACAACATTTGGATTGCCTAAAATTATTCGTTTTTCAGTTACTCTAAGAGAGACAGAAAAAAAAAAAAAAAAACCGTTAAAAACCTTGACTACGGTAATCAGGAAGCCTCAAAACGTGTAACTATACAAAAAACAAGCGATGAATATTTAGCTTAAAACATATACTATTTACCATATCTCTATGAGGAATTTTTTCAATTCCCGAACAGCTTTCCTGGAAATGGTAAAATATTATTAGTAAAGCACATCCACTAATAACAAATAACTAGTGTGTTGTGGCCACCACATGACTTTCTTCTATATTTTCCTATACAAATTCACCCAGTAAAAATAATTTATTAAAATTATTATTTTAAAAAATTATCTTCCATGATAATGAATACGATTTCCATATTAGAGAAGTAGTATAACACTCAAAAAAAGTCTAATTTATTCTCAATATTACGCCCCTATGTTTTAAAGGGGCGTAACAATGTTACGATTATTAATGAGATGGTTGGCAAGTATGCCCTAAAGATTAAAAAAAAAAATCTACAGTCCTTTAAAACTCTCCAAAGTGGGCCGGATTACGAATGTAGTGGGTGTGTACTACAGATAAAAGAACTGAAAGCAACAGAAAAAAAAATAATAATAATAATAATAATCTGGTGTGTCACTCACACGACTTTCTCTTACCCTGAAATTTAATACTATAAATAGTTTGAGATTAAGAGGCAAGATCACGAATACTGTTATGTAAACCTAAATTAAACAATTCAAATTTGGCTTAAGAAGAGTTTTATATGATAATTAGTTCTGTGTGAGAGGGGCTACCGCCCCCCTCAACCTCCCGTTTCATTAATGCACCTACATTTATATAAAATTTAAATCTGTTATTAAAATTAAAAGTTTACTTAAAATTATACAAACAATTTTCACATGCAACATTCATTGAAACTTATCAATCCTGATCAAACTTTTCCTGCAACAAACTTATATTAACTTCAAAATACAACATTTGGATTGCCTAAAATTATTCGTTTTTAAGTTACTCTAAGAGAGACAGAAAAAAAAAAAAAAAAAAACGTTAAAAAACTTGACTAGGGTAATCAGGAAGCCTCAAAACGTGTAAATATACAAAAAACAAGCGATGAATATTTCGCTTAAAACATATACTATTTACCATATCTCTATGAGGAGTTTTTTCAATTCCCGAACAGCTTTCCTGGAAATGGTAAAATATTATTAGTAAAGCACATCCACTAATAACAAATAACTAGTGTTTTGTGGCCACCACATGACTTTCTTCTATATTTTCCTATACAAATTCACCCAGTAAAAATAATTTATTAAAATTATTATTTTAAAAAATTATCTTCCATGATAATGCATACGATTTCCATATTAGAGAAGTAGTATAACACTCAAAAAAAGTCTAATTTATTCTCAATATTACGTCCCTATGTTTTAAAGGGGCGTAACAATGTTGCGATTATTAATGAGATGGTTGGCAAGTATGCCCTAAAGATTTTTAAAAAAATCTACAGTCCTTTAAAACTCTCCAAAGTGGGCCGGATTACGAATGTAGTGGGTGTGTACTACAGATAAAAGAACTGAAAGCAACAGAAAAAAAAAAAAAAATAATAATAATAATAATCTGGTGTGTCACTCACACGACTTTCTCTTACCCTGAAATTTAATACTATAAATAGTTGGAGATTAAGAGGCAAGATAACGAATACTGTTATGTAAACCTAAATTAAACAATTCAAATTTGGCTTAAGAAGAGTTTTATATGATAATTAGTTCTGTGTGAGAGGGGCTACCGCCCCCCTCAACCTCCCGTTTCATTAATGCACCTACATTTATATAAAATTTAAATCTGTTATTAAAATTAAAAGTTTACTTAAAATTATACAAACAATTTTCACATGCAACATTCATTGAAACTTATCAATCCTGATCAAACTTTTCCTGCAACAAACTTATATTAACTTCAAAATACAACATTTGGATTGCCTAAAATTATTCGTTTTTAAGTTACTCTAAGAGAGACAGAAAAAAAAAAAAAAAACGTTAAAAAACTTGACTAGGGTAATCAGGAAGCCTCAAAACGTGTAAATATACAAAAAACAAGCGATGAATATTTAGCTTAAAACATATACTATTTACCATATCTGTATGAGGAATTTTTTCAATTCCCGAACAGCTTTCCTGGAAATGGTAAAATATTATTAGTAAAGCACCTCCACTAATAACAAATAACTAGTGTGTTGTGGCCACCACATGACTTTCTTCTATATTTTCCTATACAAATTCACCCAGAAAAAATAATTTATTAAAATTATTATATTAAAAAAATTATCTTCCATGATAATGCATACGATTTCCATATTAAAGAAGTAGTATAACACTGAAAAAAAGTCTAATTTATTCGCAATATTACATTACAAAAAAAAAAAAAAAAAATAATAATAATAATTGGTTAAAAATGAAAAAAATCGATAACTTTATTTTAAATTATCGCAGATCGATGGTTCAACCATTCGTTTTAAAGGTATTGGCAAGATCTTTTGAAAGATATCCAACATGAAAATTTACTCCCCTCGTGGGGTGACTTCCACTCCAGGGGGGAGGGGGAGGCGAGGCTCCTACATACACAAAAAAATTTTCCCAGTTGACTATCTCCATTACAAAAAATATTCATTTCATTTGGTTTAGTGCCATCCTCTAGATATTAAACTCTACTTACCTACAATTTCCCCCATAGACATAATGTATTTGAATACTTTTGAGTGTCCCTGTACACGAACCATTTGCTTCATCTCAACGAAAAGCTTAGTGTAGCATCCCTGTATGGTACACATTTAGAATTCCGAGTTTGGAATTTCTGCTGCTATTTGTTCTTAAGATATGCTGATAACAGACACACAGACAGACAGACACACAGACCATTCGCAAAAAACATGATTTTTCATATTCAGGGGTCCTCAGAACATGTAAATATAACAAAAACTCGCTTTCGAAAATTTGCCTCTAAAACAATACTTTCTTTACCGTAAGGGTAAGAGAAAGTAAAAAGTTACAAATTTTACATATTTTGTGCACAATATTTGTTTTCAACGTTTTATATAGTGTTTTCATGTTAGAAAATATAATAAGAGTTTTTGTTTTCGGTTTTTGTTTAATAACTTTAATAAAATTAAGTTATATACATATTGCGAGTTCAATATTTCAGTTTTTTAACCATACGTAAAAAATGGTATGCGTTACAGAAAAAATACATATATATACTTATTCAGCGATACGTGTAGATGAATAAACAGGCAAAATTGAAGAGTGTACCTAATTTTTTTACTTTCTCTTACCCATAAGGTAGATAAAGTATTGTTTTTGGGTCAAATTTTCGAACACGAGTTTTTGTTATATTTACATGTTCTGAGGTCCCCTGAATACGAAAATCATGTTTTTAGCAAATGGTTTGTGTGTGTGTCTGTGTGTGTGTCTGTCTGTTATCAGCATATCTTAAAAACAAATTATGGCAGAAAGTTCAAATTTGGTATTCTAACTGTGTATCATATAAGGATGCTTCACTGAACTTTTCGTTAATATCAAGCAAATGGTTCGTGTACAGGGACACTCAAAAGTATTGAAATACATTACGTCATGGGGGAAATTGCAGGTAAGTAGAGTTTAACATCTATAGACTGCACTAAACCAAATGAAACGAATATATATATTTTGTAATAGAGATAGTCAACAGGGAAAAAAAAAATTGTGCATGTAGGAGCCTCGCCTCCCAGTAAATTTTCATGATGGGTATTTTTCAAAAGAGCTCGCCAATACCTTTAAAGCGAATGGTTCAACCATCGATCTGCGATAATTTAAAACAAAGTTATCGATTTTTTTTTTTTTTACTTTTAACGAAAAAAAATTTAGAAAAAAAAATCGTATTTTTTTTAAAATTTAGAATAAAATGGACTTTTTTTTAATATTTGGTGTTATACTACTTCTCTAATATGGAAATCGTCTGCATTATCATAAAAGATAATTTTTTTCAATAATAATTTTAATAAATTATTTTTTTAAAGCAGATTTATTTTTTAATAACCGATTTAAATTCTACATAAATGTAGGTGTATTATTGAGACGGGGGGTTGAGGGGGGCGGTAGCCCCCCTCACACAGAACTAATTATCATATAAAACTCTCCCGAAGCATCATTTGAATTGTTTAACATAGGTTTGCATAACATCGTTGTCTTACCTCTTAATCTCCAACCTATATTTATAGTATTAAATTACAGGGTAAAAGAAAGTCTTGTGATTGACACACCAGATTATTTACCAAGTTTATTTACCAGCATTTTGAAACGAGATCGCAGATCAAGTTGACTAATAAACATAATTGAGACCTTAATAGAAGCTGTGTAAATTTTAAATTTCATGCTAATTCAGGATGTCGAAATTTTTCCCTGTTTCTTCTACCAGTATTTTTCTTTCGGAATGTTTAATAGTAAGTTTGTACTATTAATTAAGTAAAAAAAATATCGAATAAATATACTGGTGAAAAAATTTCGACTGTCGTCACCCTACAATTCGTTCATAAATACTTTTTTATATGAGTTAAAATTTTCTAAGTGTCCACCATTTTGAAATAAAATAGGGAATTTAGTTAAATATTAAATTCGCCAAACTAAATTAGCAAGAAGTTGCACATTCTTCGAGAATAGGTTAATATGCGTAGTTTTTACTCCTGCTGGATACGAAACTAATCTCCTCCGCGATGACCGCTTCCTTTTTTATGTTATCCAACAAGAACATGTCGCTTTATGTATTTGGAAGACATATTCAAAGCTTATTCTTGAACCAGTTAGAACTGATGAATAAGACTTTCAGTCTAAAACCTATCATCTCATTTACCTGCAACACCCTATATTTCTTTATAAAAGAAAATTTCCTTATTAATTACAGGGTAAAAGAAAGTCTTGTGATTGACACACCAGATTATTTACCAGCATTTTGAAACGAGATCGCAGATCAAGTTGACTAATAAACATAATTGAGACCTTAATAGGAGCTGTGTACACCTGCAACATCCTATGTTTCTTTATAGAGGAAAATTTCCCTATTATTGGAAATTTCCCCTCGACATGAGGATAACACAGCACACGCAAATCACAACCGCCAACACGCAGGAATTTTATTAATATTAACTTTTGCTTTTAATTTTTCTGGTTGCAAATGATTTTAATAGCTACTAGTAATTAAAAGTATTATAAATGTCACGTACTGTTAAGTTTTCTAGCTTTAATTCAATGGTTTGAAAGTTGGTTAGAAGTGATTTTTTTTGTTCCGATGTAAGCAGTGAAGTAGTTTAAAAATTTTGTCGCAATTTTGAGCTATTCATGCCAAAAAATACAGAGAGAATTTCGATAATTTTGGAAATAGATTTTTTAAATAAGAATAAAAGTGACTAAAAAGCAACAAAGCAATCCTCTGTGTCCGCTGAACAAGTTGTAGATGTTGCTACGCCTAGCCCTCGGCTCCATAAACAACCAACAGACATTTATGAACCAAAGGCAAACTGGAAAAGTGACTTCAATGCATTAATGCATTGAAATGAAGAAAGATTTGAAGGGTGAATTGTTCGATTAATTAATAACAATAAAGATATTGGTGAAATCGACTTAAAACTTTAACGCGTCTTTCATTCTGGTAATGGTATATCAAAATATTTTTCAGATTAAGGTTGATTTTTATATATATATATATAAAAAAAAAATCGTTTAGCTTATTAGATAAAATAATTTAAATTTTAATCCTTCATAAAGTCATGAGAAGTATATTTAAAACCTATGTTAATTCATTAAAACCTATGTTAATTCATTCATTTTAAATGAGAAAGCATACCTGCCAACCATCTTATTAAGATGCGTAAAATTGTCAACGTCCCTTATTCCAAACCACTTTATTTTTAGAGTAGTTTTTCCCAAATGTTGCTACGATTATACAGGGTGAGTTTGACATAATCTGCCAAACGAAAGGAGGGGATAGAACAACCCATGGGGAGCATAAAACACCACAGAAACCCTGTCCTATCTCTAACCATTTCCGAGTTATGGTAGATAGAAGCAAAATCTGTTTTTTTCCATCCCGTCTGAAAAAATCCAAATTTGTAAGCTTTCTGAAAGACTTACACGCAAAATAAGCCCATATTTGGTAAGAGCAGAAAAAACCCTATCGGGTGACACCATTTACACCAGGAAACCTTAATTTGACGGCGAGCTACAAGCACTAAAACATTGGCAAAGTTTAAAATTGAGTTGTCGCGAAATTCTTTAACTGGCAATTCTGCAAACACCGTTCAAGCTATAATCGGTCAAATTCACCAAAAACTTCTCCATTCCACAAGCTTTAGAATGAGCCCACCATAAACCATATCGGTGTTCCAGTTCAGGAGAAATTTAGCCTTTTGTTTGAAATACATCACTGAAAACGGCGTTCGTCAAAATTCGGCAAACGAAACGATGGTGAGCATATGGAACGTATGCAAATTCGTGACTATCTGCATATGAACTCTTAGTGATATGCAGATGTATTCCAACCTTCCTGCGCTCGCATCCCACTCGCGGGTACAAAAGGCGAGTCAATCTGTAACAGCTCATTAGCTCGTCAGCTTCTTTTACGTTTTATGCTGCTTCTTGCTTTAACATTTTCTGGACTTTGCCCGAGCTCGGTCGATTCTTTTCACACTGCTGTCACGTCTACTTGCTCTCTCTTAGTTCATACTTAGTATGTTTTCCTACATTGGTACGAATTAACCAAGTTGGTTCTTATTCCGTTGCACTTTTTTTCTTCTACTTTTGTAAATTAATATTGAAATTTTATCGCTTTTTGTTTACTCTTCTGACTTTTATTTTCAATTGAAGTCATCATAGGGATCAAATTGTCATACTTTCCAACCTGTAAACAGATATGCCTATTTTTACAAATGAAGAGTACGCGGATATGCATTTTGTGTATGGATTTTGCGATGATATCTCTCGGAGAGCCGAAGAAGAGTACCGTCTACGTTATCCACATCGTCGTGCGCCCAACCATGCTGTATTTGCCGCAATTCATCGAAGGCTTAGGGAGAATGGGTCGTTCGGTAGGGTGTACGAATAGGGTGTACGAAAAGGGCCATGGTCGCCGCTCCGCCACCGCTAAGGAGTCCGTACTCGATCGAGTGGAAGAAAATCCAAATATGAGTTCACGCATACTTGCGAGAGAAGGTGGAATCTCCCAAAATAAAGAGATGAATTTTTTTCCGCAAAAACCAGTATCATCCATACCACTTCACACCGGTACAAGAATTATGCCGCTCAGATTTCCAAAAGCAGGTAACATTCTGCCGCTGGCTTTTGAAGCGAGATATTGAGGAACACCATTTCCTTAGAACGATACTGTGGACAAATGAGTCACTTTTCACTCGGGATGGCATGTTAAATTTCCATAACTGACATCATTACGCTCCACAAAATCCATTTGTAACACGAAACTCGTTGTTCCAGACGCGATTCAGCTTAAATGTTTGGCTTGGAGTGGTTGGCGATCGCTTGATAGATCCACATGTGTTCCAAGGTCATCTGACAAGCAATACATATTTGGAGTTTCTGGAACATCATCTTCCAGGATTACTTGATGTCACTCCTGTACCCCAACGAGCGGAAATCATTTTCCAACACGATGGGGCCCCTGCACATTCTTCCAATGCCGTTCGGGACTTCTTGACTCAGCAGTATCCGCGATGGATTAGTCGTAATGGACCAATTCCTTGGCCACCTAGATCGCCAGATCTCACTCCATTGGACTTCTATGTTTGGGGTTTCCTGAAGCAAGAAGTTTACCGCACAGAAGTTGCCAGTTTGCAAGATTTAAGCAGCCGGCGCGATGATGCAATAATAAAACTGAGAGATGAGCTTTCGCTAAGCGCTACTGCGGTTTCCGTTAGTAAGCCAAGGGCATGTATCAGGTGTGGGGGTGACCAATTTCAGCAGCGGCACTAAATTTCACACATCCTTTCGAATGCATATGCGCTTTAATCATAAACGTGAGATACGTCTTTTTTTTTTTTTTTTTTTTTTTTGCATATTCGTTTGTGAAAGACGTGAGAATCGTCTTTTTTTTTTTTTCTTTCTTTCTTTTTGCATATTCCTTTGAGAAAGACGTGAGAAACTTCATACTTCTTTTGTTCCCCTTCCATTGTGTTTGTAAACTTAATACAACTGTTACTTTTTTTGTTTGTCTTTAAAACTTTCTTTTTTGCATCTGACAAAACAGCGGGCTGAAGGCGGACATGAAATCAGGAACGACCATGGCACTCCGTGAACCTCCTTCTCGACGAACGTCGAGTTCAGTGATGAATGTTTTTCAAACAAAAGGCTAGATTTCTCCTGAACTAGAACACCGATATGGTTTATTGTGAGCTCATTCTAAAGCTTGTGGAATGGAGAGGTTTTTGGTAAATTTGATCGATTGTAGCTTGAACGGTGTTTGCAGAATTGCCGGTTAAAGAATTTGGCGACAACTCGATTTTAAACTTCGCCAATGTTTTAGCGCTTGTAGCTCACCGTCAAATTAAGGTATCCTGATGTAAATGGTGTCACCCGATAGGATTTTTTCTGCTCTTTTCAAATATGGGCTTATTTTGCGTGTGTATTTCAGAAAACTCACAAATTTGGCTTTTTTCAGACGGGATTAAAAAAAAACAGATTTTTCTTCTATCTATCATAACTCGAAAACGGTTAGAGATAGGACAGGGTTTCTATGGTGTTTTATGCTCCCCATGGGCTGTTCTATCACCTCCTTTCGTTTGGCAGATTATGTCAAACTCACCCTGTATAAGAATAAAATTACTCTAAAAAATGACTGGTGTGTAAGAAAAAGGCGGGTGCTAAAAATTTTACGCTTCATAATAAGATGGTTGGCAGGTGTAAGAAAGGCATGGTAAGTTATATGTTCACGACTTTTAAGCACAAATTTTTGTGGTAACATACTTGCCAACTGTCTCA